>CM038713.1:22392599-22755099 GCA_021613375.1 Megaleporinus macrocephalus
GATTCAATCATTATCAAATTTTCAGCAGCAGTTTAAATATTCAAGTGGTAAACAGTAGAGATGGAAGGATCGATCGGCTATGTATCGGTATCGGCCGATTTTGAATCAAAATATGCGATCGGTGATTGGCCGATATTTCTCCAATTTAGCCGATCCTGAGAGCCGATCAATGGCGTTAGACAAATGAGCCTAATTTCTGTATTTCCAGCTAGAGTTTCGTTGATACCCCCTCTGGCCAGCTCCCTGCAATTCCTATCTGAACCACTAGGTGGAAACACACCGACTAAAGCAGCGCGTCTCGCGAGAACAGTTTACCTTTGCGTTGCGTTGCGTCACGTTCGTCTGGCAGCTTGTTGTCGTATGTGACACAGACTCAGATTAACAGTGTCTTTTGGGAGAACCAAGACAAAGACATTTAACACTACTAATCTGATACTGTTTTTAGAATACACCGCGGCTGCTTGCACATAAAAGCACACATAACTTTTATTTTTTATTCTTTAACTAAAAAAATAATTTTATCTACTTCAACTTATATTGTTATACTTTGTATATTTTGTATATATATTTTTTATTTCTTTTATTTGTTATCTTATCTATTGGTGAATGGAGGAGCAGCAAAGTAAGAATTTCATTGTACAGTGTAACTGTCTGTTCTGCTGTACATATGACAATAAAACTCTTGAATCTTGAATCTTGAATCTGAATACAGTAAGTATCAGCAAACAGCAGAGCTAGCACGCACAGCTAGCACTAAACAGACAACCCATAAAACCGCGCAGACCAGATCTGACCGGTACGAACAGCACAGCAGCAACAATTCAAGATCTACATTTAATGATTGCAGTTTTTTGTTTAAAATAACAGTCTGTGTTTAATGACTGCAGTTTTGACTGCATGTATTTAATTAGCTTTTTTTGTTTTAAATTAAGGGTCTAAATTGAATGATTGTAGTTTTGGGGATATTTGTTTGATTTTACTTTTATTTTTATTTACTGCTAATTTTGTTTTAAAAAATGTTATGCTCTTTCACATGAGCGTCTTAAAAATGGTAATACACCAGTTTAGACCATCTTTTGTCTTCCTCAGACTGCTGCACTGGATTTAGAAAGCAGAATTTAACATAGCACCCACGAAATGGCAGGAAAACTAGCTATATGCTGGAAACAATGAAGGATTTAAATATTCATTATCTTCTAGATGATGTATAGTCATAATTTCTGGCAAATTTACTTGCTGGTAAAAAAAAGCTTCAGCATTATGTTTGACGTTTGACTTTTACATCATATTCATATCCTGTCTTATTCTGTGTGTCTGTTGGCTGGATGCAAGGCAGAAATCTGGAAACCTGATTATTATTAAGTGCATGTAGACACACTCATTGCTGTCCTTGAACAAGTTTGCATCCACAGCAAAAAATCTTTAAGAAACCTTTTGATTTTACAGATTACTTGCATAGTATCCCCGTGGGTCAGATGGGAAACTATCAGGAATATTTGAAGATGATGCCATCCCCCCTGCGTGAGATCGACCCTGACCAGCCCAAGCGCTTGCACACGTTTGGCAACCCTTTCAAACAGGACAAGAAGGTGCTCCCTGAATACATCTGAATGCATCATCTTCAGCTGTTCACTTCACTTGATACAGTACACACACACACTGGAATGTATAATGATGTCACAATTCTATGATGTGTGGCAAAATATGATGTCGTAGTGTAGAACACTGAAATAGAATTGTCGTGAAATGAAATAGTCTTGAGTTCGTGGGTGTTTTTTCTGTGTGATTGCAGGGAATGATGATCGATGAAGCAGATGAGTTCGTTACAGGCCCTCAGAACAAGAAAAGGGCAAACTCTGGAGAACCCAGCTCGGGTGCAGCTCCGAAGAGGCGGAGGAGCATGTCCCCTCTGCTGCGCCGGCCCCAGACTCCACCCATTATCACTAACCATGTTTTGGGCAAAGGATCTACTGTGGCCACGAGTCAACATGGCCTCATTAAACCCATTCCGTTGCACAAGGGTGAGTAGCTCAAATCTCGGGCAGACCCTTAACTTGTAGGAGCACTTTGTAGTTCTACAACTACAGACTGAAGTCCATCGGTTTCTCTGCATGCTGGGTTAGCTCCCTTTTGCTGTTTTGTTCAATGGTCAGGACCCCCATATTATTGTGGTGGTTGATTATTTTCAAGACTGTTGTGTTGGTGTGTATTGTACTGGTGTGAGTGGATCAGACATAGCAGTACTGACTGTTTTTTAAACACCTCATTGTCACTGCTGGACTGAGAATAGTCCACCAATCAACAATATTTGGCCAACAACGTCCTGTAAACACTGATGAGGCGAGGACGACCAACCCAAACTGTGTAGCAACAGATTAGCTACTGTCTCTGACTTTACAGCTACAGAACAGACCAATGAGAAGTGTTTAATAGAGTGGACAGTGAGTGGACACAATGTTTAAAAACTTCAGTAGCACTGCTTTCTTTGATTTACTCGTACAAGCACAGCACACGCCTCTAAAGTGCCAGATAATACGTGCTCTGTGGGGGTCCTGACCATTTAATAACAGGGTGAAAGAAGGATTCAAAAGTATACAGAGAAACAGAGGTACTACAGACTGTAATTGTAGAACTACAAAGTTCTCCTATATAGTAAGTGTTACTGATAAAATGCCCAGTTACTGTAGACACACAGCTGGCTCGGTGAGTGTGTATCTGTGGCAGTTTGAACTTGCTGGTCATATGCAGCCGACATTCTGCCCACATATACAAGAAGCAGCAGAAGCTGAGTTGACTAAATGCTCAGTTCCAGAGTAACCTGACATGAAATCTGTGACAATGACATGACAAGCTCATGTTAATACAGGGTAGTCGATCTTTACTGCAAAAGGGCCGCTTATTTTAATGATGTATTGGTTTATTTATTATTTATTTATTATTAGGGACAATGCACATCAATCAACAGCCAGTATATACCAACTTTGCATTTGTTAGCTCTAGTCCATGAAGTCTGATATTATTAGCCTAGACATAATGGACAGTTTACAAAACAGGATAGATAGTAACAGTGTCATTGTAATGCAAAAAGAAAAAGTTGTAGTGGCAACTAAAATTCAAGGAAGTATACAGAATCAGAAAACTTTAAAATGAATGTACATGCTCCTGATAGGACAATACACCATCCATACTGAATATTGAACTGTTATACAATATAGTTAGTATAACTCAACTGTTGGGAATGTGTATTAGCAGACTGAACTAACACAGTCACCTCTTTAGAAAGATCTGGTAACCCTGCCACTTAGGGAGTTCTGCTTAATAAACTCACTAAACGGGGCTAAAACCCATTTTTAAAAAACAACAGTCATATTTTCCCACATCATAGGGTTATATTTAATAAACAATGGAATTGGACGTGCTCCAGCTTGTGTGGAATGAAGAAATAAACCTGCAGCCACATCAGGCCTTTGGAGATCAGATTGAACACCTCTGGCTTATTGTGTAGTACCTTTGCTTCTGACGGTCGACCATGTGAATGTTTGAAATGTGATCTAGCACCTAACCAGCTAAATGTCTGTTAGAAGTCTGTGGGTGAACTGCACATGAGGAGGTAGTATAGCCAGCTATCTTGCTGACATTGACTTTTTTTTATAATTCAGGACTAAGGATGTTCAAAAGCTTTTCTTGTGGATATGTGTTCAGTAGATCTCCAGTGCCATAAACAGTATAAATACACTTATTTGCTGTAGTCATTTTTGGTTGACCTGTGTTTTTATTTCTATGTATTCATGTTAATTAGTTTAATAAAGAGTTTACCTATTAGTTTGTTAAGTAGAAGCATCATGTTTCAACAACTGTAGATCATTTTCCAAATAAGCTGTAGAGGAGAATGTTCCCATGTACAACTGAGCAGCCATGGTGATTTGTGACTTGGTTGGAGCAGAGAATATGGCATATTGTATTCTTTCTAATTGGGACATTCATACTTTTTCATTTTTCTAGACCAAAGCTAAGCATGTTATTAATTTCACTTGGTCCTGAATAAGGACAGATCCTTCTGGTCACCATGTGGTGCCAGTAGAGTCTCCCTAAAGAATCTGTCAATGAGACATTTATAGTAGGGGAAATATCGAGTATCGGGATATTATGTTTAGAAAAACTGTACTGATTCTCTGACCACTAGATGGCAGTGTTGTGATCTATTTTCAGCTCCACTCCAACATTAACAAGCAGCACATGGGCGCAATGCTATTGTAAACATATACAGATATATTGAATTGTGGCTGCTGTATCACGATACGTATTGTATCGCCAGGTTCTTGCCAATACACAGCCCTAATTTATAGTCACCCACGTCTTTTTTTATAAATACACCTTCAGAATTCATTTTTTAACCTGCTCTACTATTAATATTATCTATTATTACGCTTATTATTCCTTGTAAACTCCTTGTGAGCTTCTACAACAAATCTGTGGCTGAGTAATACAATAATACAAGTTGCAGGCAGTTTCCATATTACTCCAGTCTACATAGTGTAATGTATCAAATGCCAGTTCATTCTTTAATACCACATAGACCAAGCTGTCTGTTGAATGAGGACCATCTTAACTGCACCTAAAGTTGCATCAGGAAAGGTGGGTAACTTTAATAATTTCAGCATGAAATAGAGATATGTGTTCTTCATGTCTCCCCCTGTAGGTGCGGAGGGGAACAATGTAGCAGGTGGTGCTGAGAGCAACGGTGAGAGAGTGTTGAGTGGAGAGCCTGGAGATGGTTGGCCTGGAGTAGTGGATGGAGTTGGTGGAGGCACTGAACCTTTGTCCCTGGAAGAGACCGGAGGGGCCTGCAATACTGATGGTGGGGAGGACAAGGTGCCACTGGAGAACCAGCTGGGGGAGGACTGTGTAGATGAGAGGTCACCTTCTGACCGGTCACAGAACTGTGAGGGTTTAAGTCCTCCAGAACAAGAGGCAGTAATAGAGGGGACCGGGGCAGATTCCTCCACACGGGCCACTATCATCATGGTTCCCCTGGAGGGAAGCAACGCAGAACTACGCACGCGAGTCATCAAAGAGGTCCGAAAGCCTGGTCGCAGTGAGTATCTACCTGCTGTGTCTGTGTCTACATACTTTTAGATGTGAATCTATATAAATATTTTAAATGTGAATTGTTCTTTCTGTTTAACAGAGCATCTGCAACATTACAGAACGTTTTCTACATTGTTTTTGTTTACATTCTCAACATTTTTGTTGACATTATTTCCCTAACCTTGTAGATTATAAGGCCATATTCAGGCTGCTAGAGGAGGTGAAAGGACCAGTATCAGTGCAGAGATACTTCATCTATCATGCCATCAAAGAAGCAGCCAGGTCAGTGTCCTTCAGAGTCATGCCACGCCACCCCTCACTCATGCACTTTATATAAAGTGACTTTTCAGCTTCTCTGCTTATTGTATTATTGTGCTGTATCACACATTGTCAGATTCTGAGTACTGAAAACACAGTTCCCAGGAGTTTACACCTGCAGTGGCTTTTCAGGTGTCTGCCAGAGGACTATAAAGGAAGTGTTGTGAGAGGCTAACATTGCAAACCAATGATATACATCAACAGTCGCCTGGTCTCATCCACAGACAGAGAGTCTGATAGCTTTAGTGCATTAATCTGGACTGGATTCTGCCAATTGCATTCTGATTGGCTACCCGCATTTCCACGTATACGCACTGTGAATCAGCGTTTTGTTGTTCCAGCTACATTTAGCCTAGTGAACAGTAGTCTCTGCCATAGACGCTCTGCCAATCACATACGTCTGTGTTCCCTGAGGGACTTTTTATTTTGTGACTCCATTTTTAAGATTGCTTCTTTCCGCCAAATAGCAGACTTGTGGTTAGGTTGTTTTGTGTCAGTTAAATTTTCTTTTCCTGCAGTAGGAGGCAGTCGTTGGCCTTGCCTTGTGGTGAAAAAGTACCAGACTGTCCCTAAACCATCCGACAACAAGAGACTAATAGTCACCTAAATCTAAATAAACCCCCAGAATTAATCAATTCAACCTGCTCCAGACCTTCATCCAGATCTTCATTCAGATCTTCATCCAAGTTCAACTACCTGATAAAAATTTCATATAACTCAAAGAGTAAACGATACTATGCTTCAAAACACAGTCCTTCATAAAGATCTGAATGTGACTTGTTGTGGGGATGTATTTACAGAAACTGTTCGGGTGACTATCAACTTTTTTTAGCCATGTTAGCCGCGCAGCTCTAGTTTAAAACTAAAGAAACAATATTTGGAAAAACCAAGCATATCTTGGAAGATTCACTCTGCTTTGATTTTTTTTTGGCAATCTAAGCACGCTATGCTGCTTTCCCACATAATGCAAATGATCTGTCTGCCTCTGCCCATTCACTCGCAGGTTTAAGAAGCGTGTACTGATCCAGCAGTTGGAGTCTGCCCTGGAGGAGATTGAGGAGAGGCAGATGCTGCCAGCACAAGTGAACAACATCCATGGCAGATAGTGAAATATCCTCACCCACTAGGGAGGTAGCAGAGTGGGGCATTTAAAGAAAAGCTTGAGGAAGCGAAGTCAAGCTCAGTTCCTCTGTCATGCATCAGATAATTTTCACATTAAAAAAAAAGCTACAGATTTTACAGAAGAAGAGGTTTTGAGTGGAACATCATTGTCCCTCATCGTTCGACCACGCCAGGCAGTCCGTGAATATGCACTCTCCAGGGAAGGCAAGGTCACTGTGTTGTGAGAGAGTAGCTGAGGAGGGAGGCCATACAAAGCAATTATGTCTGTCTGTAGATGTCTGTCCACTCTTGTAGACATCAGTACATAGTATATGAGTAGAGGACAACGTAAGTGGTCTTTAGTGGGTATGTGTTTGTGAGGAAATACCTATAACTCACTAGCTTCAAGAACAGTACAGAATACTACAAGCCAGCTTGGGTCAGCCACTATCCTGTTACAGGCCACTTAAGAGCAATAATCTTGATGCTGTCAGTCCGCCAAGATCAGTTTTCTTACACACACAGACACTTAAGAACAACAGAACTGTAGGTTTTACTCAAGAGTTCTTGATGCTAGCTGCCCATGTGATACCATCCAGACCAGGACGTGTTGATATGAGATCTTGATTAGTGGTTTGTTTCTGTGTTTATGGTAAGTTCTGTGTTTATGGTAACACAACAGGACCAGTCAATTTGGTGTCAAGAAGAGTTCCACCAGACTCAAATCAACAACAACATGCAACATATCTTTTAAGCAATAGGATCTGATGAACACTGGGAAATGTTGGTCGGTTCAGCTGTTGAACCCCGCCAACTGGCCCTTCGGCTGGCCACACAATGTCACTTTCATTCAAACTGCGAGAAAAATATGTGGTTGTTCAGAAGGTCTACATCCACTAAGATGCCACCTGTTCCTCACAGGAGCAGTTGGTAGACTGTCATTGGCTTCTCTTCACATGCAAAAGCTACCTTAGTGACCACATTGTTGTTCATTTTGTTTATTTTTAAAAGCAGATGTATACAACTTTTTGATGTTCATAAATAATATAGATTATTTTTGGATGGTATTCTTGCCAGAACATAAGAATATTTTAAGAATTGTATAAAACATTTTTTAACTTTGTTATTATATATGAAATGGAAAAGTTTTATGATTTTTTTATGAAAAAACAATGAAAAATGAAATAAACATTATAAAGAAAATAAGCATTCAATACTGCTTGCAGAATAATATCATTTTTTTTAAACCAAGCGAGATCTGGAATACTTTATGGTTACTTGGCAAGAGTTTAAGCACCAAAGACAGAAGGATTCTGATTGTACAGGAGATCCAACACATGATCCTCCTGCTCATTCCGTCCACCAGGTTCAAGTTTATAATGATCTTGTAAATCAGAAGTCGAAATGTAAGTATTCCAGACTGCAAGCCAGGCATTTGTAAGCTGCAGCATTTCACTGGTTCATGCTCATGTATTTACACAGTCAATAACCTTTAGAAACAAATGAAACAAATGCTTTCTGAAATATGTTTTCTCATCAATATTGCTCGAAATAGCCTGCTTCTCGGTCTAGCAGGTCCATTCAAGAGATAATTATGATATGATAAGCTTGTAAAGCTGTTTCTCATTGGTTCTGAAAAGACTAGATTCTTTACATTTCTTAGGTGAAACATCTTCAGACGTGAACCACATGCTGATAGACAGTACATCTAATTTAATGCTGTAACAGATTACTGTAGCTATTACCATGTTTTTCTCCATGCACTATAAAGCTAAACAGATATTCACATCATAGCAGAGTTCCACAGATTTGCAGCTAAATTCATTCAGTGTGAATAACTATGTTCTAAATAAAACTTACTAGCTTAGAAGTGTTCGTAGTGGTGGTGATGGGAACCAGACAGACCAGATGTGTGAGGGGCCTTGTGACTCTAAAAGCTATCCAACCTCACAGGGACTGTTATGAATATGTTGCCTAATGCCCAAGACATGGTTTTTAGTAGTATTAAGATGAGGTATGGCTTAAAACCTCAAATCTTTTAAAATGTGTTTATGGTGAAGAGATACATGCAAGGTGTTGTACAGCAACATGGTCCTATAAGAAAACTTAATTCTTTCAGTTCTATCAGTTTCTATCAGTTTATCGTTCATCATTTTCAACATTAAAAACGAATAGGATTCAAGTAGGTTTGGTAGTGGATTGAAAATAATTTGGCTGTATTCTTGTTTAGATCTCACAACTCCTGGTTCCCTCACCAACACTGTAGAGAAATCTGATGCAGCAAGTTTCTCTGTCCATTAAACCACTCTAAATGACTTGAGCACTGGATTACACTGACATTTTAAAAAGCAAAGAAATTCATCTTTTGTATTCTTGTGTGTGTTCTTGATGGATGTTGGCCACACCCACAGCAAGAGTAAGTCTAAAAGGGAAATCCCACCAATTTGTCTGTTTTTCTATAAACAGCTAAGATATAAACAATAATTCAAAGCAGTTTAATGTGAAATTCTCTACTATAGACACATTTACAGAGTCAATATTCTTCACAGCTATGTTTGAGAGACACCAACAGCACTTAATGCCTCTTAATGCTACTTTTCAGAAAGTTACTGTGCAGTGTGCATATGAACACTCTGCCCAGTGTTTATGTAATGTGGCAATCTTGGTTTGTAGATACAGTTTCATCTGAAATGCACTGTTTAAGCCCACCAACCATCTTAGATTTTTAGAGCCATCTTTAGATCCAGGGTGGAGAGGAACACGTGGAATTATCAACATTACATACAAAACTAAAAAGACACATGTAGGTTTACTGGTTCATTTTGGATAATAAACAAAATGGTTGTACTAGGTTGTAGACATCACAGCCCATCTTTTCACCTCCACTGTGAAAAACGTTTGCCTACAATGAACCATTCTATGTCACAAACCAATAATTAATGAAATATGCAGCAAATTTTCCAGGTGTGCACCCAAATATGGGCCCTTAGAGAGGATTAAACAGTTCTCTACTCACTTCATTACTGTGTTATAGATAAGCACTCCATCTGTTCTGTATAAGGTCTCATTTCACTAGAGCTTAGTGCTGATATTCTGTGGTGAAGGCCATGTGAAGGCTCGGGACAGAAACAAACACGTCTTTGTTTAAAGGTGCACTTCTGGAAAATTTGAAACAATAGGCAGTCTGTCGGTACACCTTTACAGCCCCTGTGTTTTACTCAAGCATACATATATTAGCTATTCAGAGCTTCTCTACATAAAAGGCCTTGATGTTGAGCACAGCTGAGTACACTGCGGTAACAGCAGCCAGCATGACCAGGGAGAGACTGCCTGAGGCGGTGATAAAGAGCAAATTTCATTTCGAGATACACATTCATCAACAAAATCTTAGATTTTATTTCATTAAGTTAAAAATTATCAGATGCATCATAACATAAAACAAAATGGAAAAACAATGCTCCCACCCACCCCAGAGAGACAGGTGTACTATTAGTTGCGCGTTCACAGTATTGTTAATGTTGTTAAACCTATTTACTTCTCTTTTCCCTGACCAGACATCATTGTGGTGATTTGCTAACCTTAAATTTTATTTGCATACCAAACTCTATTTTAAGTCCGTCAGTCGCGAATACCAAATGTGATCACACGTACGATTAATGGTCCATAGGATTGACCCCCTTAGAGAAGGTCGCAGGGGGGGGGGGGACATGGCAACACAGCAGGAATTGTGGCAAACTAAACCATATGGGTAATGAGATTTGTGCCCCTTGTGCAACAGCAGGATGACATCACTCTTCTCTGTGTGCCATCAGAAGGGGTACAGTTGTACATTTCAGACCTTTAAGACTCCCAAGCAATAACACATATTTACAAATGCATCGGTTGGGGGGGAAAAAAAAGGAGGAGTTGGCACAGTCCATAGACTTCAAAGTAGTAACCACATCGATGAAGAGATGCAGATTTGTACAGCATATTCACATATGCACAAAGAGGAGTGAAAGGAAAATAGGTTCCTCTTCCCTTTCCAACTGAGGAGCTTAGTGATGCAGAGAAAAAAAAAAAGGGCAAATTGGGCAAGGCAGCCCTTTCAAGGCTAGTCTCAGTGAAAGTTTTCCAGCTTGCGTAACCGCAGGGGATTGGAGGGCAAGACCTGAGGAGTTGCCGTGGCAGGCTCTTGTTCAGGAGAGCTGAAGAGCACCCTTCCTCGGTGATTAAACAGATAGAAAGAGGGGTGGTTTCTCAACGTGTCAAACGTCCTGGTTAATAAAAAGAAAACGGCACAAAAGTGGGTTTCTTGTTAAACAATTCTGCTGACTATTAGTAATCTTCAATTAATATTAGCTGAAAAGGGTATTTCACAAAAATATTTAAATTTCATAGGACTTACTTGTGTTTGAGCTCTGAAGACGCATCCATATCTTTAAACTCACCCGAGATGTGGACTATTCCACAACATGTAATCACAAATGCTAATAATGTCTGTAGGACTATCTGCAAGCAAAACAGAAAACAACTGAAAAACAGATTTAGCCTCAAATCTTCCCTCATATTTCTAGCAAATATGGATTTAACTGACAAATCAGTACATATAGAGCTACATGCAAAAACTTACATCTATTGGAAGAGTTTCATTCTCTTTTTCTGTCAGTCGCATGTATGATCGATCTGTAAAAGAAAAAAAGACATTGTTATCTGAGGTTTCCAAAGACTCACAAATATCTATCCACTACTGTTAAGACAACTAAAGACTAATCCACCAGCAGCCTATTTGGAATAATTGCACTTGTTTATTTATTTTTAATTTCCCCTTTATGCCCAGAGAAAGTCAAATAAAAGTTGGTCTGATGGTTAGGCATCTAAAATGTATTGTCTTCTACAGGAAATGCAGGAAAACGTCAACACATACAAATCAGGTTAAGGATTTAACAAGACACCATCTTGAGATTTGGCACAAAAGCTAAAACTCGTATCGTTACAGAACCTCAAGCCCGAAAAACAAGTTGCCTCATGTGTTCACTGATACACGCATAACTGTTGTCGCTCAAATTACTTGATAAATGCAGCCAATGAATAGTTACCGTTAGTAGCATTAGCTACCCAGCTAACAGAGAATAACGACCTGGCTCGCCGTACCGCATCCGAAACAAGCGGCTGTGGATGTGTTCGCAAATAACGGTCTGAGTCTCAAGTTACATGACTGACATTTCACTCCGGTAACCGAATAAAGACGTTTATCAGCACACTATATAAACCACTCCGCAGTGAAACAGCGAGCGATATAAGCGCTTATGTATCTTAGCTTAGCCAGTTCTGACTCTACTGCTACAGCGAATATTATGAACGCAAACAACGGCAGACTAGTCAGGCAGGCATACGTGTATTACTGTGCAGAGCCTGTATATGGTCGTAACAATACAAATAGCAAAGAAATCTAGTAAACTCATATTAGTTTGTCCTTGTAAGCCTCGTCGGGGTATAAACGAAGCTGGTGACTGAATCTGCTAACGTTAAGCCCGAAGCGCAGATTCACTCAAACGTTAGCCAGGCTAGTTAGCCACCTAGCTTCTGCGGCTACAGCATCAATTGTATTTATTTTAAGAAGGTAAGGAACAGTATATTAATTCGCACAACACGTTTGCTCGTGACCTCTTTACACTCACGCTGTGCCGCGGAGAAAGCTGCGTGGGCCAAAGCAAAAAGGCCCAGACCAACAACGCCTTTCCAAAAGGACGAAGCCATTTTCAAGTGAGCGCAGCTCTACAACGAGCGAGCGGCGGCGAGCAGACCTCAACCAGCGGGATGTCAAAATCAAAGTTCCGGAGCGGAAAAGAAACCCGATCCCAACACCGTTCTTTAACTCCCAGACTTTTATTTTGAAAAAGGTCAATTAGTTAAAAAAAAAGAGCACCCGTGGTGGATGTGCTGACGGGCATTTTCTGATCCTGAATTTTAATTCTCCGAGAAAAGAAGTTTATTTTCATTTGTGTTATTTAATATTGAAAAAGCGGAGCTTCTTTTTCAAACGTGTATTTGCGGTATTATTCTGGATTAATTGCTAGTAATTAATTTAAACTTGATGTAATGCTGACTATTGTATTGAGTAATAATCGAATTGTTGATTAAGGCTGCAATTATTTTAGGGAAATTAATCCTAATTAGTCTAATGGATACTAATTAGTCCTTGAACACTGCAGTCATTTTGTGATGTTTCTTATGTTGACCTTTGGCATCCAAAGAAAAAAAAAATTATTTGAAAAGAAAGTTTTTAACCTGTTCTAAAACACTTTCATTATTACTATTAGCTTAATAATGAGTTAGGAGGAGAAACGCCTCACTGTGCAGCGGTGCTGGTGCCTGTGACTACAATTACCCATCTTTAGTCCGTCGCCTCCATTTATTGTCTCAAATATAGGACACGAGAAAGAAGTTTACAAAGATTACAAATCAACTTTTCTGTGTACTTTCTGTGTACATACCAGACTCTCTCAGAGGTAGCTGAGCTGTTTCTCATTTCCCCTCACCACTTCCTCTAGAAAATCCATGTGAGGATGTACAGTTATGTACCGTTCCATTTTTAATGAAAACAAATATCCAAATCTTATGTAATCCAGGTCTTATATATTTAAATACAGCAGTTTTTAAGGAAGAAATACAAAAAAACGCACTCATTAGATTTTTTAACTACTTTTACAGTCGTTTATCTTATTAGATGGGAATGAGGTGAAGTCATATGTAGTGGGAATTCACACTACTACCAGAAGTGAAAACAAGGCTTGAATTTCTTCATCTTCTGTTAGTGTCTGATGGTTTAATAGTTAAGTGTATAGCTGATGAAAGAAAGAAAGAAAAAATATATTTAATACAAAAATATTTAATGCATATATTCTTGTCTGTGGCTCAGCGCCTCAGCATTACTAAATCCACCCCTGTATGAGACAGTGAGACTTGAAGCAACATAACAATTCAGTTATGTTTAGCACAAGCTGACATCAAGCTGACATCTAGCTCAAAATCTTAAAATTCCAGATGTATTTGAACTTTTCTGCTTAGAGAAACGATTCCTACATGCAAACATAATAATCTACCTGAGAAAGAACAGAACACATCACATTTATTCATTTTCCAGTGAAACCTTTTTTTTTGCTAAATCAGTGCTAGTACAGGAACACAAAGAGCTCATCCAGGATTTGTACCTACAAACATTCTTCCGACTGAATGTAAAGAAATCAAAATATGCTAATGAACGTGTAGTTAATAATATAAATATAAATATTTCTAATATAAAGAAGTTCATAAATATTTATACATATTTTAAAAATCATTACACACAGCACATTAGTGCAGTATTCTTTATATAATGAAGTCTGTAGACTGTAGATAATGGGCTCTTTTCAAAGTTTATTGTTCAAATGCTTGATAAAGTATGTATATATTGTTAAAGTATTAAAAGCAGGTTACTGCAGCCCATTCATGTTGAAGTTCCTCAACACAGAGTGAAATAACCTGCAGGTGTACAGTTTTCATTAAAGGAACATTTATGTATGATTTAGGAGGATCCAATATATAATATACACAAATATGTCTTTATTAGTGTATAATTACCTGTAACTACAAATTTTCTTTAGCTTAGAGACACAAACTAGCAACAGAAGCACTCTGCTTGTTTTACATTTTTAATGTTGAAGCAGCAGCTTGAATTTGGTTGCACTGTATCACCGGTTGGAAGTTGTAAAAGAAGAAAAGTTTGAAAAAAACTTTATCCAGGTAGGATTATTTCTCATTTTTCTTATTAGATTATGAGACTGAAATCAGTTTCTTATTTGCCAGCTTCTTGTTTGAAATTTTCTGTTTTACCTTAAACCGTGTGTCAGTTATTACCATGCTTCCATTGCCAGAATGTCTGGACTCAATTGCCATTAAAACCACAAAAAACATTTCAATCACCGAGTTATGCAACCGCAGTGCTCAGTACACTTCTTCCTTAACTCCAAATGGGCCAACTGCACTTCAGTACAGCAGAGGTTCTGTAGTCTGGGTTCATCTGCCTTGAAACATTAAGTGCTTACCTATCCATGACATGTTTTGTGTTTGATTCATTGTTTTTGTAATTTACATACATAAAACCAAAACATTCAATCAAAAGCAGGTTTATACTGCACATGCACACAAGTTATAAGGACACAGGACTACCTTTTGGCTAAGCTCAATCAATCCACCAATCAAAGCGCAGTGCACATACACCATATGTGCAAAAGTGCTGGGACACACTTCTTTATCATTTACCAATTCAGGTGTTTCATTCACTCCAATTGTCACAGGTGTATAAAATCAAGTACCTAACCATGCAGTCTGCCTTTAGCAACATTGGTGAAAAAATAGGTCAATCTAACAGACTCACTGTATTTCAGCATGTTACTGTAATAGAAACGCCTCCGCCAGTCAGTTTGTGAAATTTCGTCCCTTCCTGGATATTCCATGATCACCTGTAAATGATATTATGAAAAGTGGAAGTGTAGGCTATATAAAATTACAGAGCGGGGTCGCTGAGTGTGGAGGTGCATTGTAGGTAAATGTTGCCAACACTTTTGCTTTGAGGTTTGAGTCCCAAACCTTCTCTGGCATTGACATCAGCAAGAATGATGCACTTGGATGCTTCATGGCATGGGTTCCCATGGCCAAGGAACTGCATCCAAACACGATGCCGAGGGTCAGCTGTAGTGGTGTAAAAACACTGTCACTGGACTGGAGCAGTGGAAACGTGTCCTGTGGAGTGATGAATCGCGCTTCTCTATCTGGCAGTCTGGTGGACAAGTCTGAGTTTGGCAGATGGAAGGGGAACTTTAGTCTTATAACTTTTTCTATTCCAACATGTGTACAAAGCAACATCCATAAAGGCTGGTCAGGTGTGTGACAACTTGACTAGCCCACACAGAACAGTGACCTCAACCCCATTGAAGACCTTTGGGATGATCTAGAATGGAGATTGCCAGCCAGGTTCTCTCATCCAACATCAGTGTCTGACATTTGCTCTGCTGGATGAATCACTCTACCAAGTCTTGGAACCCCACAACTTCATATTAAAACCTTTAGATTTAGGAAGTGTATCTGCCCCTGTAGGTGTAACGTGTAGGTGTCCCAATACTTCTGTCCATATAGTGTATAATCTGTCTTAAAGACGCAGCCTGTTTAGAAATATAAAGGAGGATAGAAAACGGGACATGAACTCACACAAACGTTATGAGTAGGCCTTAGTGGGAAAAAAATAAAAACCCAAAACAGCATGAAATGGGCCCATGAAGGCCACCGTAATGAAATGCGCATCGTCTGCGCTGCAGTAACGTGAACGAACATTAAAGGATTTCCAGCGCGTGACGCAGAGTGAAGGGGGCGGAGCGGCTCTGAATCAGGAACAATCCTCACAGCCGTCCTCACCACTGACTGAAATTCACCTGCTCTGTGCCATTATGTTTTTCTGAACAGTCATCACACCTGTGACATTCTGACCTATAAGAAATGCCAACATGGGCTCTAAGTGGAAATCCAACACCGCCCGGGGAAAGCTGTCTCTGTGCCTTGTAGCCGGTCTGTCCATTTGCTTCTGCGTCTGCGGAGCTGAAGACAGTGCGATGGAGAACATCGTGACAGAGAAGAAGGCTGAGGAAAGCCACCGACAAGACAGCGCCGACTTACTCATTTTCATTTTGCTCCTCACCCTCACCATCTTAACCATATGGCTGTTCAAACATCGTCGTTTCAGGTTCCTACACGAAACGGGCCTGGCTATGATATATGGTGAGAACGAGCAGCAGCAGCATCTTGTCTCTTGTCGTTGATTTGCTTGTTTGTGGGATGTTTACATTCATGCTGGCGCTAAGCTAAGCTAAACTCGCGAAAGATGCAACAGAGCAACAGCGTTTCTGTGAAAAGTCGTGACAGAGTGTTAAAGAAAGGCTCGACACGAGTACATGATCCCCCAGGCCCACAGCATGTAGCTGTCTGGCTAGCTGTAGCTGGTGAGGGGTTAATCTGCTCGCTTGACTGCTAATGCTAACGTTACTAGCGCTCTGTGTTGTGTGCTGTATTTCTCTGGCTCTGTGCAGCTTTAGTTAATCATCTTCTGCCCTCTTACAGTAAAACTATGTAAGCTATAAAATTATTCTGGACCTTACTAACCTGTCATGAGACAATCCGTAACTACGCTAGATAATTATTACAAGAAGCGTCCATAACAGCAACAGCACCAGTTAGTTCAGCTCATCTTGTTTACTTTATCTATACGTTATCTGTTGTATTACAGACTCTGCAACTGACTGACTCAGGGGCTTTATGCAGGTCAATAGCAGCGTAGACATTTACTAGCCTGGGTCCAGTTTTATAAAGACATACTAGTACTAAGATGTTAGTAGTGGAGAGAGTGTTCAGTGTTATGGTCTATGTACCACGTAGGGATCTTCTTGATGCTAAAATGCTTTTGGGGAAACGTCTCCCAGATCAGTTTCATGTTCCAGTAAATACATTCTTTTCACATTTATTATTAAGGTCATGTTTCTTTTATTAATTACAGGGACACCAAAGTAAAAAAATGTCATGGCTACATCTGATGTGTGCATGTCTACTCATCAGCAGTGGTGTAGTGACCTGTTCTAAAGACCTCTTCTGATTATGCGCTTTAAAGATGGAAGTAAATTGTGGAAGACCCCAAGGTTCTTTAGGATGGGCTGTTTGGATTTGGTTTTACTGGCTGGCTGAATTATTCCTTTAGCAAAGAAAAAAGCTGCTGCAAAGTAGTGTCTAGACTAGGTCAGGTTTATGTGAGGTAGAGACTGTGACTGTGGCGTTAATTTGTGTAATGCATGCTGGGTATTATAACGAGAGAACTCGAACATGAAAACTGTACAATCGTTAAAATCGGCCTCTGAGTTATAAATCTCTCCCACAGAAAACACTTTTTTTCAGCTGCATGAATTGTCTTGTTCTAGTTCCAGCCCTTTTCTCTGTTACAAGATGACATCATCTCTTAACACAGTCCTTATTGCTTGTCTAACAGCAAGCTTGGCACTCACGCAACCCACTTGCCACTCTGAAATTTTCTGCTCTTGTCTAACTCGAGGAGGCGTGTTGGGTGTACAACTTGTTCAGCCTATCAGGATCGGACTCTGGCTCAAACTGATACTGCAAAACCGACTCCATCAAAAGAATAGTCTCAGCGCTGTGGGGGTGAAACTTCTGGCGGCATGCTGCTCTGGCAGTGGACCAATCAGAAGAGAGTTGCCGAGCTGACCAGTCACATCACACTGGGCTCATTCTCATAAACCCCAGAAATAATATCTTGATCATTGAAAATAAGCATAATGGGTTTGTCAAACCCATAATGTTAGTTTTAGGCTTTAAGACATTAAGACAATTATTATAGTTAGTAAAACGATATCTGCTCTCGTCTGGTCTCATTAAAAAAAACCCAAGTGAAATGTTTTACCATTGACTGACTCTTCCTCTGTCATAGGATTGCTTGTTGGGGTTGTGCTGCGCTATGGGATCCATGTTCCCAGAGACATTAACAACGTTACGCTGAGTTGCCACGTCAATTCCAGTCCGGCCACACTGCTAGTAAATGTCAGTGGCAAGTTCTATGAGTACACGCTGAAGGGCGAGATCAGTGCTAATGAAGTCAGTGACGTTCAGGACAACGAGATGCTTCGTAAGGTAAACTGATTGCTTGTGTACTTAAATTAAGATTTTCTCAGTGATTCCCCATTACACTGTTTGTGTATCTGTTTAGTTTGTGTCTTTCTGACACTCTGTGAACAGTTTGTAGACTTTTAATGCTGTAAGGTTCGATTTCCCAACAAACACCGTAAACAGCAAACTGATTGCTGATGTGTCACATGACAAAGCTGAGGTAATACGTCACATGGCCAGGTTGAAGTAATGTGTTTATGCTGACCTAATTATAGTACAGGAGTTTATCAGTGTGTCCCATCTCATGCTGTTTCAGGTAACCTTTGACCCTGAAGTGTTCTTCAATATCCTTCTGCCTCCGATCATATTTCATGCTGGGTACAGCTTAAAGCGGGTATGAATTATGCTTTTGTTTGTCATTGGCAGCTTTGGTTACGTCAAGTAGCCACATTATTAGTGCATTACATTTTTTTGGTTATTAAATGGTGGTCCACATTAAAACCAAGACTTTTCTTATTGAACTTGTCAGCAGTCCGTTAATGGATTTTTTATTTAATTTTATTTCAGAGACATTTCTTCAGGAACATGGGCTCCATTTTGGCGTATGCCTTTGTTGGAACAGTAGTGTCCTGCTTCATCATTGGGTTGGTATACTTCTAGAATAGACCTTTTTAGTGCATCAGGACAGCATTTCATGTTAAAAATGATGATTTTGCTTCCGCAGGTTACTAATGTACGGCTGTGTGATGCTGATGAAGCAGATTGGGCAGTTGGGTGGGGACTTCTTTTTCACTGACTGCCTGTTCTTTGGTGCCATTGTGTCAGCCACTGACCCAGGTATGTTAATGTAATCAGATAGTTCCAGCTTTATAGGTGGTGTTAAAATGTAATATTGACCCTGAGTTCGATGTTTCACACATAGAGAAGTCATTGGGTGTGAAATGTAAACTTTTGACGTTGATCTCGTATGCTTTAAATATGGCTGTTCTTGAAATGTGTCATGGTAGGAGTAATAAATCTGATAATTAAAACTTCTGTTCTCTACCTTGTTTTTTTTAGTGACCGTCCTGGCCATCTTCAATGAGTTGCAGGTGGATGTTGACCTCTATGCTCTACTGTTTGGAGAGAGTGTACTGAATGATGCTGTTGCTGTGGTGCTATCCTCGTAAGTCCTTTTGTTCTACAGTGGTCAATATTCATATGCAGAAATGAAGAACCTTCTTAACACCCTGACTAGCAGTACAAAAATTAGAACAACTGATTCACAGTGAGTTTCCATGTCTCTCTTAGAGGGTGGTTTCCAGTATTAAGCATATTATTCTTTTGAGGAAGTGTGTGTATGCATGAAGACATTAGTAGCAAGCGTTTGTAGTAGTTAGATAAACTGGCTGTAAGACTGCAGTTACTTGTCATTCACTAATTCTAGTACATTAGCATATTCCCCTGTGTTTAGCTGTAGCTTGCAACTAATGAAAGATTAATCATGCTGTGGTGTGTGCCTAACACTTGGTTCTTCTCATGCTGGACCATGCCATCGTCTTCAGAATTCTCCCTAATCACGGGAGGCACAGTGGGGTGGGCCAACAAAGCCATGGAGGCGTGGCTCAGTGCGTAGAGGGCGGAAACCAGACGAAAAGAACGTCCCTCAATGGGTGTGCTACACAAGTAGCTTTGACTCTGAAGATCAGAGTTTTTGGTGTGTCTGCATTTGCTGGTGTAAACCAGAGTATGCAGAGCAAATGACCCACAGTCAGGCCTCAGATTCTTCCATAAAGTGGTCCTGTCACAATGAAAGGTCAAATAAGGGACATTCAGTTTCACTGTTTTCTGATTTCTTTGTCCAAACACATCTGATTCAACTCATCTATTAAATACCAGGTTTGGGTGGGAAGGGTCTCCAAGTTGTGGTAAGCAATATTTGCACAATGCATGCTGGGCGCTGTAGTTAGAGAACATTGACAGAAGAAAATGCAAATAGGATACAAGATTGTGAATTCTGTCGAAGTGATGAGTCTGAGCACCATATAATGCTACATGACGCAACACATGGCATATTAGATGCTAGTTTTAGGCTGGAATGTTTAAACTATGTAACGCATTAAGACAAGTTCATTTCGGACAGATTTTCCACCCATATGATGAGTTGTTCTATTATTTACACTATATGGCCCAAAACTATGTGGATACCTGACCATCATGAACATTAATATGGAATTACTCCGGACACAGAAGCAGCTTGGAATTGTAGTAAGTGATGCAACAGAGGATAGGCACTTTCTATGTGCTACACACTTCAGCTCTTGGCAGCCCTGCTCCGTCAGTTTGTGGTCTACCGCTTTGCATCTGAAGTGTTGTTATCCTTGGATGCTTTCACTTCAGAATAACAGCACTTACAGTTGACCAGGGAAGGCATAGCAGGGCAGAGGTAATAAGATCATATGACTGTGCCATGTTTGAAGGCACTGAGCTGTTCAGAACTACTGCAAATGTTTGCTGAGGATTGCATGCATATGTGCTTAATTTTGTACACCTGTTAGCAGCGTGTTGGCTGAAACAACTCAATCCAGTAATTATGAAGGTTGTCCATATACTTTTGGCCATTTTGTGTATATTAAGTTTCACTTTTATTACAGTTGTAGCTTATATTTGGTGGAATAATGGGGCCAAACTGTGGGCATTTGCTGAGTGATGAGTGTGTTTGGTTAAGGGTTGACCCTAGGAGTGCTTCTTTAGAATCCTAAAGTCCTTACTCTAGGAACCTTCTATCTAGTGTACTACCACCCTCATTTGTATTAGTTAAATAAGAGCATTGTGATTGTAAAACAGGGGAAACGACTGCAAATTTAGAAAATAGGATCAGTAATCATGTCCTAATATATAATTAATAACCAAAACAGTCGGAAAAAGTATTGTTACACTTATAAAATCCTTATGTCAACATTAACAATGCCTCCACGAGGCCCTAGCTCAACATTTACATGGCAGTTTTTCATATTTTGAATTTTGGTGTGCGAAAGACATCAGTGGAACACTGATTTGCCTGATTGAAGTTAAGCTGTAGTGCAGTTTTGCATCATGAAAAATATGCCCTGGTTTACATTAATAGAGAATCTGGTTTGTTGTTTTAGGCTGCCAGGGCGTGGTGTGCTGTGCCTTCTTATATTTTTCCTGATGTTTGCGCTTTCTACAGAGACAACACAATATTAGTTACTTGTGTTGAATTCTATTTCCCTATAAAGTTTATTATTTATTTGAATATTCCTGCTCCTTTGAAGACCCTGTAGTTTTGAGCCCAGTTCGGATAGGATTAAAGTTACATGGGGTTCTGGAGTTGATTTTCTCTTTTATATCTGTGAGTGTTTCTGGATTGGCCATACTGGTGTTTTCTTCCCTCCTTCTACTCATTACATATTGCATTACCTACTGTTTTTCACAAACTCAGCCGCACTCTCGTAATGTTCATCCTGTCCAGGGGCACATTTCTGTGATTTTGCAGGCAGATGCCTCCTTGTGATGAGGAAATAAAAGGTTTTGTGTTCTCGTGTGAATATTAATCCAAAACATGTCCCAGATAGCGAAACAATGCATAGTTTAGAAGGTGGTGTTGGAGGTGAAGTGTTGTCTTTATCTACTAGGGGTTTAAGAAAATATCCACATGTCGAATATTGCGATATTATGTTAGTAATACTGTATCGATTCTCAAAAAAATCACAGTATTAATTCCTAATTAACAGTTTACGTGCAAAGATTCTTGGCAGACAGTGAATCATTGTGTGTTGTGTTTAAACCACTGACCACTAGATGGCAGTGTTGTAATCCATTTTCAGCTTCACTCCAACATTAACAAGCAGCAAAAGGGCGCAATGCTATTGTAAACATTGGCAACTGTGCATATAGTAGGATTTTAATGATCACAATATATCACTTTACTTGCAATATCGCAGTATATCATAATATATGAAATCGTGTTCGCTGTATTATGATACGTATTATATTGGCAGGTTCTTACCAGTACACAGTCCTAGTATCTACGCTGGGAGGAAACATTTACCTGACTAATATTGTCTGAATGAGACTTGGCCATTAAACTCTGAGATTTGACTGTTTCCTACTTTATTTTCTATATTATCTAACAATCAGAGAATCCATTGGCACGAGTTTCAGTGATGATTTTGACCACTTGCCTGATAGATCTGAATCATGGCCTATTTTTAAGGTCGGACTGCCGTAGCAATGGAATAATGAAACAGGCAGCACACAGTTTCTGTTTAATGAGCTCTTATAGCCTATTTTTAACATTAAAACAACATGTAAATGAATAATCAAAGAAAGCAGTAAATTTACTGCATTTCCTGCTATAAAATAACCAACAGCTATTCTTTAAGGGGATCTACCTACTTCATTTCTCTTTAAACCTATGAATAAATACAAATGAACAAATTAAATATTTAAGATTATTTGAACTACTGGTCACTGGAAGTTCAACAGGGCACGTCATGGCAAAGAACGCTCTGAGGATCTGAAAAGAATAAAACCATGAAACTGAGTTGCTGCAAGGTGGCCAAGACCGTGGCACAGTGGCCACCGTGCTGCAGCTCAGTTTCAGGGTGTTAGCAATCTTCTTATAGCTTAGGCCATCTTTATGTAGAGCAACGATTCTTTTTTTCAGATCCTCAGAAAGTTCTTTGCCATGAGGGGCCATGTTAAACCACCAGTGAGTGTGAAAGCAATAACACCAAATTTAACACACTTGAGACCTACTAACACCAACAAGTCACATGACACGGGGAGGAAAAATGGCTAACTGGGCACAATTTAGTCGTTTTCACTTAGGGGTGTACTCACTTCTGTTGCCAGCGGTTTAGGCTGTGTGTTGAGTTATTTTGAGGGTAGAGCAACTTTACACATCCATACAAAAATATATAATAAAAGATTTACATAGTGTGAGAGGTGTAGTTACTTTTACTCTATACATATGATAATATAAAATTATATTCATGATTCTCTGTAGTTCTAAGTCTTCATTAAAATGTGAACCCTGTTCATTTTTGTAAGATTATTTCTGTTTAACTGCTCAGTTTGAAGAATCTCAGCCGACTGATTAGTCTGTGACTGACAATTCGACTGTGCCGACATTCAGGGGGCAGCCCTGTTTATAAGGCATACCTTTACATTTACATCTGCACAGTATTGTCAGCTTGTCGTTTCCTTGTAACAGTAATCACATGACCAGGTGTAACGCAGTCATGTGGGTTTCTAGAAGGTACAATCCACTAGAAACTCACTTGTACTGTGGTACTTTTATTGCTGTCCAGATTATGGTTAAGTGGTTACATAAATCCCCCTTGATAAACAAATCCAATCCGAATAGGGCTTTTGCAGGTAGTAATAATTGCTTGAATTGCTTTAATTGTGAGAGAAAATGTTTGTGTGCATGTTTTTGTCTATTTCTTTGTTATCAGGTCCATTGTTGCATATCAGCCTGAGGGAGACAACAGTCATACATTTGAAGCCATGGCCTTGCTGAAGTCCTTTGGCATCTTTTTGGGTGTCTTCAGTGGCTCCTTTGCTCTTGGAGTGGCAACTGGAGTAATGACAGCTTTGATATCCTTCACTGGGTTTGGATTTTGGAGGTTTGGTTCCTCCTCTCCGTTACAGAGTTTTGGAATGGGTTTCTCCACCAGCACACCTGATTTTACTTGACGTATAACTTAATGAAGTATTGATTAGCCAAGCGAGATAGTGGTTTTTAGATATGGTCCTGGTCTTAAGGAGAGGTTTGGAAATGACTAAGCAAACACACTGATGCACATAAAAATCATGGTTTACTGTTATTGTATCAAAAGTGACATATTTTGTCCCTGTTTCAGAAGTTAACACATTTCCATGGGGTTTTAATGAAAGGTCTGTGACATTCTTTGGTGAAACACCTTTCTTCCCCTGTCTAAATAGCACTCTTCAGATTGATCAGTTGCCTGTTTCTCTAAATGATAATGAGCCCCTGCTCACCCCACTTGCATGCTTACAGCCTGCTGAGGCGAGAATGGCTTTGCACTAACTATATGGTTAATTCTGTTAACATCATTGTAGATTCTGCAAAGAGTAATGGCTGTTGGCATTAGCTAGCGCTAAATCCATGAAACACAAGAACATCTTATTTTTTAAATGACTTGCGTTCCCTTGTCTGCAGATTTGTCACAGACCATTGGTACTGGCCCCTCTTTGCATTGAACTGACCTGGGCTGGAAAAACAACACTAGGACACCATTTTTTCAGTTATTTCACTGTTTACAGTGGAATGGCAAAATTTGAATAAGAAGCCGGACAGGTAACCTTAGACATCAGCAAAACTGCTATACCAACTACTATACTAGAACGGGAAGAAACCGACTTCAGCTTTGTGTCAGACACAAACTGGTTAGCTCACACTTTGTCCAGTCAGGTGTGGCCAACGACAGAGCAGTTCTTAAGCTCAGTTTTTAGCTAATGCTAGCAGCAAGAAAGTCCTTATGTTCTGAAGGTGGTGGAGGTTGTGATTAGGTCCCCAATCCGAACAGCTTGTTGAATCCCATGGTTTTTCATCTGGCCAGCCCCCAAAGAACGATCTGCTTTGTCTTACTTCACTGTATGTATACAAGAATTAAATAAGTGAGTTTTTCATAATGTCTCCATAAAATCACATAACACTATAGTAATAATGTTATAATGTCATCAGACCTTTTCTCGTGTCTCATGGTTTTAACTCTCTTGGCTGTCAAGTCTCCTTAACTCTTCATCACGTCACCAAGTTCACCAAGCTGCGCGACTTCCAGTTGCTAGAGACGGCGTTGTTTTTCCTCATGTCCTGGAGCACGTTCCTATTGGCTGAGGCCTGCGGCTTCACAGGTAGCATTCAGACCCAGAAGTGCTTCACTAGAACTCTTCTCATTATGGATCTCTGACCGTATTTCCAGGGCAGGCCTTTGAATGTGTTTTGTACTCGTAGGCGTGGTAGCAGTTCTCTTCTGTGGAATCACTCAGGCCCATTACACGTATAACAACCTCTCCCCTGAATCGCAGGACAGGACCAAGCAAGTAAGACCTTCTTCTGTCTCTATAGCATTTGTGTATATTATACTTCTCCAATAAGTATTTCTTTTTTTAATCTGAATATGGAAAACTGGGCCTAAAAGAAGTAATAACTTGAAGTACTTTGTGCTCTTTTTTTCCAGCTATTTGAGCTACTGAATTTCCTGGCTGAGAACTTTATCTTTTCCTACATGGGCCTCACCCTGTTCACCTTCCAGAACCATGTCTTTAATCCCATTTTTATAGTGGGAGCATTTGTATCCTAAATGTTTTGAATGTGTGCAGTGTGAAGGGAGTATGAGTGTGATAAGTAGGTGCCTGGGCATTTAGCAGTGATGGCAAAAGCATTTTTTTTAATTTCATGCAAACCATATATTCCCACACGTGAACATAACTGAGCATTTAGACATGTTGAGTAATGTGATGTTTTCCATAAATACAGAATGCATGTAAGATTGTTTTAGAAATGCAGATGTTGAGCTGCACTGGTTGAATGTGCTCCTTGTTGCAGTTACCATGGCTGTATAAAAGCTGCCTGGTTTAGAATGACGGACAGTTTTTAGGCCTCAGCTTTTGTAGAGTCAGGTTAGGCTAAGCCACTAGAGATTCCAGTTTCACAATTCTGATCTTTATTGCAAGAGTAATAGCATTCTCTTGCCCAAAAAATGATATTGTACTACAACATTTACAGAACCACATGTTTATTACGCTCTTTTAAATATGTTGCAAGTCAACTTGCACATTCTCACTCTGCTGGGTTCTCACTGTGCTGGGTTCTCACTCTGCTGGGTTCTCACTGTGCTGGGTTCTCACTGTGCTGGGTTCTCACTGTGCTGGGTTCTCACTGTGCTGGGTTCTCACTGTGCTGGGTTAGTGCCTGTCTCTAAATGATTATCATCATCATCGTTGGCAGTACGCTAATGCTTCTGGGCACATCATCAACAATGTTGTTTTGGCACCATCTCCAACATTTTCAGTGTCCCTGTTTGAGTCTTGGTGTGATGAAATGACAGAGATTATTGTTTTAGTGTGAGAGTGAGATGAAGTGATCACTCTGGGGCACGTCGGGCAGATTTTTCTTTGTTCCAGTGCTGCAGTGGCTGACTTTTCGCTAAGAGAGGTCAACATTGGCACAGCTCTGCAGTACAGAACCTCTGGAGTAAATGCTCCAGAATACCTTCTTTTAAAAAAACAGCTCTCGTTTCCTCCCACTGAGGCAGGAAACACATAGAGCCACGCTTTTGGACGGGCATGCAGAGGTTGGTAGTATTGAGTTACTTACATTTTTCTGAGTAGTTCCTTGACGGGTTCCTCTCCCAGCTGGCTGTTTTCCTGGGCCGTGCGGCTAATATCTACCCGCTCTCCTTCCTACTCAACTTGGGCCGCAGAAACAAGATAAGCTCCAACTTCCAGCATATGATGATGTTTGCAGGTTTGTTGACAGAGCTGGACTGACACATCCCGGTCAGCCTGGTTTATAGCGTTCAACCAAAATATAACACTGTAGAAGAATCTGCTTTGAATTAGTGCATTTAAAACTGTTATGCAAAGAAAAAAGGGAAATTATTTTTCAGTTTTTCTGCTTTTCCTCTGTTCGGTATGATCAGCCGTTTTTATTTCTACATAGTGTTGAGCACTGCTGTTGTAGACCTCGGCATGACATGTCAGTTTAGTAATCAGATAACCTACAGATAAATGTAATTATTATTAATTAAGTAATCAGTTTAGAAAGGTTAAAAGGGAAAAAAAGAAACTGTGACAGTTTTAAATGATTGAAACAAAGTCGTTTGGTGTGGTATGTAAACACTGTTAAGATTTCAAAACATACCATTCACTCCCCAGTCCACACAGCCTATGTATGCAAAGCTGACCCTTGTAACGTCAAGAAAAGCAGTGTATTTCCATAATTCTGCCTATACAGCTTATTCATGCAAAGTTAAGCAGAGTATTTCAGCCTGGATTTATTTTTACAATTATTCATACAGGGCACAGTAAAGAACAGGTGTCAGTCTTAAAGGTGCAGTATTGGCTGGAATAAAGATAGATCGGAAAATGGGCATGTAAAAATGAATTTCCACATTGACACACGTCTTGAAAGTGAGGAAAATCAAATTAAATGCTGAATAGATGCCATTTTTAAAACAAATACATAAATATATAACATACAGACACGATCATGCTCTTTTTTTACTGCAAGCGAGAGCAGGTATGCATTATATGGCAGTTGATGATTGTAAATGAATCACCTGTTATTTTTTTATAGAGTTTTTGTTTGAAGCTTAACCAGGTAGTCATGACTGCCTTGCTTTATTGCCATTAGACTCCAATCCATATTTCAAACATATAACTGAGTGTTAATCTCTTTCTCTAGGTCTGCGAGGAGCCATGACCTTTGCCCTCTCAATCAGGGACACAGCTACTTATGCACGTCAGATGATGTTCTCCACCACACTACTGGTGGTCTTTTTCACGGTGTGGATCTGTGGAGGAGGCACCACTCAGATGCTGTCTTGCCAGCGCATCCGGTCAGTCTGAGACACTCTCCATTTCTTACAGAGATTATGTATGGAGGTGAATCCAACATGTTCGTATCACTGTCTGAGATCAGTTGGTTCCTAGCTGTTGATATGTTGTAGCTCCCAAATGAAGACAGACACAACGCTAGCTCAGATAAACAAACATTACTCACTGCTGCCCTGTAATGGTGTCTATTACATGCCAGCAGTTAGAAAGTTTGCAATTTTTATATAATCCTTGCTTCTCAATAAATGTGCCCTGCTTACATGCTCCTGTGTGTTTGCTACAACATGTGACTGTAAAAGCTAACAAAGGGGAAACATTTACAGGCAGATTAAATCACTGTAATCAGAGCAAGTGATTGTGCTCAGGCAGTATAGTTGCGACAGGCCAAAGCCTACTTCTGGTAGTTGTGTGGATGAGCTCTCTTGGTGTTGTATGTGTTGATTTTTGTTTTTTTTAATGTTATTTTTGTTGTTTTTTGTTGTTTTTTGTTGTTACAGAGTTGGAGTTGACTCAGACCAGGAGAGTTCAGTGAGTACATTTTAACTATGCATGATGGGAAACAATATTGAGTGCATTATATTGTTTTTATCATTTCTAATGCTATTCATGGGTGTGTTTCTGTAGATTGGCCCTGATGGAATAGAGAGGAGGAGCACCAAGCAGGAGAGTGCTTGGTTATTTAGAATTTGGTACAACTTTGACCACAAGTATCCTTTATGTTGTTACTTTAATGTCTTTCCAATGGGAAGGGCTAGTTCAGAGGAATTCGAGGAAGAGGTTACGGAGATTCTTCTACCATACAAGCTGAAATACAGTATCTATAAAATTCTTGTCTTATGTATCAGCACACCTTTTACATGCCTTTAACAGAAGCAGTTTAAAGTGTCATGCTGTTATAGATGCCTTGACCCTGCTGTCCTACAGTTACCTGAAGCCCATTTTGACTCATAGTGGGCCTCCGCTTACAGCCACACTACCGGCCTGCTGTGGTCCACTGGCCCGATGCCTCACCAGCCCGCAGGCCTATGAGGTCAGCTTCCTATCTAACACACGACACACTTCACTAGAATAGCAGTGTTCTTAATGGAATAGTTAGAAAAAATACAATTAATCAAACTCTCAATGAAAGCGTTCTGCAGACTGTGTGCCTAAGGCGTCCAGTGACTGCATTGCCTCATACTACGTTAAGTCATCTTAAATAGATTTACATGTGCAGCTTACATAGACACAGATGGCCCAAAACTTTGGCTAGAATTCAGGCTTCAAGATAATTTTAATGATGGAATGTGTTTTTAGTACAAATTAACAAAACATTTCTTGTCTTATAGTCTACATACAATCCAATTGGCAAAATTCTGGACTTTTATAAAAAGCAATTTTAAAAACATTTTCATCAGCATATTTTTACTAAAATATATGAGATTATGTGAATATATGTTCTAGTTATCTAGTTCATTACTTTTGTCTCAAGGTGGACTTTGTCCCTAGTTGTTTATCATCTAAACTCCATACTAGAAGTGGTTTGAGCAAAGACTTTGAGCAAAGGTGCAGCTTGGCTTAATGCAGTTCCAGTAGGAGTCTTACACTCAAGCGCTCATTGATTTTATGGTAAACATATGAAGAAAAAAATCCTATAAGACCAATGAGCGTGCATTGTTTGTTTTTGGTTTTAAAAGAAATGTACTGGCCCAGTTTGTTGTAATGTCCTGTATCGTTTAGATTGGAGTTGGTAGTCAAGAAATTGCCAGTAACCTTCAAAATGTTCAAGTAAATGTTCTTCTAATTGCATGGTTTCTTCAATGCAGAATGAGGGACAACTGAAAGATGATGATTCAGACCTCATCCTGAACGATGGCGACATTAGCCTGACGTACGGTGACATCACTGTGAGCACGGATGCCACGGGCGTACGCACCAGTGGCCAACCAGTGGGCGGAGTCAACTCGGACGAGGCTCTGGACAGAGAGCTGGCCTTTGGTGACCATGAGCTGGTCATTCGGGGAACGCGTCTTGTTCTGCCCATGGATGACTCTGAGCCGCCCCTGCCACGGGACCCCCACCGCCACAGAGAGCTTTGAACTACATGGCAAAAAAAAGAAAAAAATAACAAAACCACACGTGACACGGCTGAGTTTAAGGCATTCCTATTCATCTGTCCTTCTCTCCTTCACCCCTACCATCACCATCTGGAGTGATCTCTCTCTCTCTGCCTCTTTCTCTATCTCTCTACCGCACTCTTCTCTCTCTGACGTGACTGGTTTGATGTCTCTACCTCATTCGTCACTTTTCTTTCCTAAAGGTGTCAGTGTAACTCGTCAGTTCATGCCATCCGTCCTCTCCGTGAGCTGTTCTGCGTCTCTTTCCCGCAGCTTGGCTGTTAAGCTGATCATGCAGAGTCTCGCGGCATCGTCGGCCTGCTCTGCTTTCTCACCATCTCAGAGGTTACCGTGAGAAATGATGCGGCAGTTCCTCGTCGTTAGTGTAGCAAGGTGTAATATAGGCACATCCTGCTGTGTGTCTTGACTTTGTGCTTTCTTTTGGTGGGTGAGAGCTGTTTCGAGATGGGGTTGAGAGGGGTCAGCGGTAAAGTACTTGAGATTTTTACACTTTCAAACTGCCTTCTCTGTATGAGAGTCGAAACAGAGGCATGCTAACTGGATGGCTCTGTGTTTGCTGTGCAGTTACAATCAAGTGCCTGTTGAATGTAGTTTTTCTCTTTCTCCCAGAGTAAATCAACACCGTCTGCCGTCCACTAGGGGGAGGCCTTGTATCTTGGGCTGAGCTTACCTGTGTGTCTGAGCTGTGTGCTTGTGACTGGCTTCAAGAGGGGTTGTTTTTGCGCGGTCTCTGTAATTTTGTAATTGCCTCCAGAGCAATGCCTGTCAGTATGGGTAATCAAAGGGCCTGGTTCTCATATATTGACCTTTGACTGTGACTCTGTGGGGGGTTTTACACCTTGAGATATAAATTTCGCAGTGAGATGTTCTGTTCTTGATGGTCCTAATCTCTTAACATTATTCAAATCCTCGATATGTTCTTTTTTTAATTTCAACAAGCAGTCATAAATGGCTGAAATTACACCGTCATGATTAATTATGAATGTCTAACATGATCCATCGTCTCTATCAACAGTTCAGACCGAACAAGAACAAAGTCTTGTTTAATTCTTGCCTGTGCTTTTTTTTGGGAATGGAGCCACATAGTGCAGACATACACAGACAGAGTAAAGGAGGAAAAACAGTTAACAGCTATTTGCTTGATCTCTGACCTTTTTTATGTTAGACCTTTGCATGACGTGTGCTGTGTGGAGATGCATCGCAGCGTGTTCTCCTGTATGTTTTTTGTGGAGTTCCTGTATATTTTATAACTAACTGAGAAACTGTTGTCAGATGTTGTGGAATGTCACTGCACTGCAAATGCTATATAAGTCTAGGGGTTCGGGGTACTCTTCTGATGTCAGAGGTCCACAAGGGCTGAGTGAACAGATATGTGTTGTACTGTTGGTACTTTTGGTTGGGGGGGAAAAAATGGAAAGCGTGTGTGGGGGAGGGGTGGAAGATAATTTCCTGTTCAGGGACATCTGGGTGTGGTGCAGTGACGAGATGAACAACAATCCTGATGACTGATTAAAAAAACATATTAAAAAAGAACTGTAAATTTGTTGCAGTTGTATGTAATTACACTATATAAATACATATAGTGACCTGTATGTAAAATGAATGCACTGTCTATAAACAGAATACAGAACCCTGAAAACTGACAGAGGAGCAAACAACAAACCCATATAGGATACTATTTTGCTGTTATTTTTATGACTTCTAACATTTTTGCCCTCTGCTGTTGGGGTTCCAGGGTTGAGTTGTGTGTGTGTGTGTGTGTGTGTGTGTGGACAGGGTGTTTAGTGGGGCTGCTGAGTGGAGCAGTAACATGCAGACAAAATGTGGCCCTAATTACAGTGTTGCTGTGGACGGAGGCTGGGACTATTCTAGGCAGTCGGGAGAGAAGGAGAATTGGCGAGAGAGATGGAGAGCGAGTGGGATAAGAGCGGCTGAGACGTTCCACACAGTTATCTCCTGCTGTGCAGGACATTTAGACTGAAGGCATTGTGGGATTCTTGTAGGCATGTCTGTTGATATCATGACCCACAGGAACAGGGTGTTTATATTTGGATGGTCGTGAGGCGAAGGAGTTGAGTATGATTGCGGTTTTGCACTTTTTTTTTGGCTTGTTCTTGCCTTGTTAATTTGTTGTTGTACCTTGAAATATTTACTGTTGTTAATTTACTTGTCTGATGGTGATTCAGATGAAGGTATGGACTGACCTGCTGTTTTGGTTGACTGAGGTCTATCTCTAGTTATTTGCTCTCAGAAGCAGTTGGCAAGCATCTTTTAAAATATGCTGTATGGACACCAAAAGCAGCAATCTAGCATATATGATTGTCTAACAATTTGAGTGCTCATACTCTTCTGATGAGCTGTGCATACATGTGGAAAACCAAGATGAAATGTCAAAAGCTTAGATTGCTAACAATTCAGTACTAAACATTCTTTTGTGTGTGGTTGCTTTCCCCTCATTTTTCCAGATGTTTTTTTTCCCCCATTTGGCTAAAAACTGGCTTGGCAAAATGAAAAGATACTAAAATTTTATAATGGTGATTTCTGTGTATGGATAAGACTACATTGACTAACAATTTATAATAATTTTTTTTGGTCCTTCCCTGTTTTAACCTGAGTGTTCTGAAGAACGAATGCTCAGGTGTTCTAACGGACAAACTTGCCTATAGTGGGTTAGTGTGTATCCAGCTCTACTACTCTTCTGCTGTTTGTACAGGATAACTTGCGATTGGCTTCAGTGTTCATGACCACCGGTGTAAACTTGGTGACAGCTTAACGCCTTGGTACCCCTGGCTTGTCCGAAGTAGCAGAAAGAGGCGGCTGGACCCTCGGAGGCCGTGTATGTGGTGTTTTTAACTGATATGTAGCTGAGCGCTAGACACAATGCGCAGCCTCTGTTCTTAATGTGTTGCAGGTACTGACTGTTTACATCCGTGTAAATATTCTCATCTGTTCATGTGCGTGCAATGGTCAATAAACAGAAGTCTGTGCTTTCGATTAAATGTGCCTGTTTCCTTGTTGTTGGGTTACTGGAATGTTCTATTCAGGGTCAGTGCGAAAAGAAGAGAAGCTACCTGGCCTGAGTTCAGACATGACATCACCAGACTCCTGCTTTGGCTAAATTGAGCTTCATTCAGCATTAACCAAAAACTGTTCTTTTAATATCTTGGCAGCACCTCACCTTACCACCTTCCCGTTAATATCTATGGGACAAAATCACAAGCCTCGAAAGCACTGATAGGGACTATGATAACACTCAATGTCCAGTGTTACTTGGCCTGTATTGTAATCCATCTTTGTAAAGTATGCACAGTTTTTCATTCTTTTATTCTTCTTTGTATCAGTGGAGGGAGTTTACCTCTCCTCTGTACAGAAAAGCTGATCCAAGCCTTCAGTGCGCTAGACAGGCGCAGTCAGCAGCAAAGGATCAGGTAACGTGGTCCTTATATGGTGCGAATGCTCCACAAGAATGTGTCTTCGTTGGGGTAACGCTTTCTGGATTAGTAATATTGTAGGCATTTTGAAGGCTTCACACTTGTTTATTTTGTCAGTTCATTAATTTATGCTGCCAGATGTTTGGGGACTAGAGCTTTGCAGAAGGTTTTTTTTTATACAAATGAGTCAGCTTTGTTTGTTGGCTTGCAATACCTTAACATACTACAGTCTTATCAGGTTTGTTGTGAGGTAAACCACAAAAAAATGACAAATATGGAAATAAGATTTAATTCAGCGACTTGTACTCCTTATGTGATGTTGGATGATGTCAGCATCCAAACTTTTAAAGGCAAAAGGTTTTCAATGATTTCCTTGTTTCATTAGTTTAACAATAGTTCAGACCAAACCATCAACAAATGTTTGTAGTATGAAAAGATATTCTTTAACTTTGAGTAGGAAGTCAGTAGGCTGCAAAAGTTTGGGCACAAAGTTTGGTCAAATTATGTCTTATCTTTTTAAGTGTCTCCTCTACAAAGATCACTGTTCTGCACAATATAACTCAATATAACTGTTCATTTATGTATTGTATTGCAGATTATGCATACATTTATTTACACTAAGCAAATCAACACCTGTAATTTTGACACTGGAACCACCTGAACACCAGCTCCAAAAGAAAAAACCCACTTCAATGAACATGCTCAAGAAGTGTTACAAAAACTTCTGAAATAATTTTCTATTTTTTTTACTTAATTGATAAGAAAAAAAAATTAATTCCAAAAAAGCTAAAGTGTCCCTAAATGTTTGACAGGCAGTGTATCTCTGTGTACAGAGGTACTTCCAATGGTTCCACCCATAAGAGTGGCAGCAGTGTGCGGCCGCTAGTGAAACTACTATTGGCAACTGAGAGAGAAAACATAAACTTGATGTGCAGAGACCCTTGACCTAGTAAGGGTCTCTGAACTCATGTATGTCAAATGCAGCCCATTGTTAATGTTCCCATCACTCCACATAATGATTTTTTTTATGTGATTATGTCTGTGAGCGGATTCCAGATGCTAAGGAATGTTGGGAGAAAACTTCAAGTGAGTTCAGTTTGGCAAATTGTTTAAATGTCTGTATAACAAGATGGACAGGAAGAGTAATTTGTTCAATAAATGTATGTGTGTATAAAATATGTGCGTTCTTTGTCTTGACTTATCGTGTTGTAAATCAAGCCATATTGTGTCCGAAGCTCTTTCTAAAACTATTTATTAGTCACCAAATGGAACATCTTGATCTGAGGTTTATGCTGTGGGTGAAGTGATGGAGCTGCATTATTTCAAGGCCTGATGAGTTACAGTTCCAACATGTGTTTATGGCTATTTACTCTTAGTGACCTAGTGCTTGTTTATGAAGTGAGATGCTTATCTGTAAGTGTTCTCTTACTTAGTCTAAAGTCTCTCTCTCTCTGTCTCTCAGGGATGAAGCACTGCTTTAGCCTCACATTTATCTGCTAAAATAGGCCATAATCCTGGAAAAAAACAGATGCTAAACTACTCAGCCAAGTGAAAAAAAACTAATTTTCTTTTGTCGTATCTGCATCTGTTCCTTAAGCATTTTTTTACAAGCATCCACTTTTTCTGTTTTTTTTTCTCCTTCTGTCAACAAAGTGGATGAAGATGGAAAACATGCTCTGAAATAATGGCCTTATATTGCAACACAAATTAGAACTGTTCCAAAACCACTTTATACCAAAGCAACAATACTTTAACTTTTGTAATCTGGCTGTACATCTATATTAGATTGCCAGTTTAAATGAGGCAATTCTTCACACAAGCTGCCTGTAATGTCTTACTTTACACGGGACAGTTGTCTTTCTTCTTGGAAGTGTGTGGAAAGGAGACTGGCCCATAATAGCCATACACTTTGCATAGCTACAACTGTGATGTCCTTGACAGGACACCAGTGCCCATTCTCTGGATCCGCTCCAGTTCAATGACAGCCTAGATGAGCAGGAGGCCATTAACATTCATGCAGACCCAAATTATTTTTCTGACACGTTTAGCCTGTCACTGTATTCTGGTGAGGAATCCTGCCTTGAAATGTTTACAGTGGCAATGACTGTATGATTACTAGGCTCTCTGTTTGGCATACATGTTTAAAATGATCTGAAATGTACAGTAACGAAGCAGTGAATCTCTTCTGGCAGTGAGCTCCTTATTCCACAGAGCTACACTGACCATAACCGCATCCACCTAGTGAGTAAATTAATCTTTCACTTAATGAAACACAGTAATACAGCATAAAATAAAGGTCCAGAAGGCTAACATCATATCTAGACTCTAAATATCTAAACGTACTGGAAACAAGTAGACGATAAACTGATCTGAACTGACGCAGCTCTTCGGTCTTGTTTTTACTCTAATCTCGAATTAAACCTCCAATATTGAAATTAGTCTAGACGCCTTTTTCACTGAAATGTCCTTTTCAGTACCTCCTGTAAGCAGTAGTAGTAAATTCCTGGTTGAAGTCATTGTTGATGCGATCAGAGAGAAGCTGGATCACATCCTGCTGTTTTTTTTTCTTCCCGCGCTCTGGCTTTTTAAGCGCTCGAGCGACGCTCGAGACACAAACTCTCAGCGCGCGCTGGGTGGCACGATAGCAACAGCAGCGGCGACGGCGGCGTTTACACAGCCTGTCCTAACTCTGTGGTAAGTTTTAAACTTCTGCTTTTCTCACACCTACTTCTGTCTTAAAACCATATATAAATAAAGTATAACTTCCCAAATTGAACTTTGGGGGTTATGGGTCGGGACAGACACCCCCCATAGAAAAAAAACCCTGTACCTGATAATTGTGTATGTTATTAATTTCTCAGAGTTTAAAATGGTCAAAACATCATAGCACAAAGCTGCTGAGGCCGGAGTTGTTTAGTTTGCACTAATTGTTAGACTGCACTAATTCCTTAGAAAAGTCCAGATAATTCGCTCACAAGTACTAATGTAAATGTCTCAGATTTCATTGGATCAGAATATGTAGAAAGCTGTACAATAATTTATAAATGTTAGATTTTAAACCAGAAGGCTAGATGAGGCAGTAAAAGGTTCCTAACTGTCTAAGCCAGCTGTACAGCATCAGTAATGAAGTTATAGTAATGCTTGAGCAACCACAGTCACCCTGAGACACATCCGTGCTGCATCTTGCATAATGCAAGATTATTTTCAGGAACCAACCAGAATTTTGATTTGGAGACATTCAGAGGGTCCAAGAGGTTAAATTGAGCCCCCATAGGACCCCCCATATTTTGCACCTTGATATGCTGTTATGAGTACAGAACAGTAATATAACTGTGCAGCTATACTAATAGCTATAAATATGGCTATTATTACTATTTATACAGACAGATGTTTGATGTCTTGATGGTTAACTAGAGTACACGGAGTGAAATGATGAACCTAAGCAGTGGTGTATTTAGTTGTTCTGGAGGAAAGACAGGAATGGGCCCCAGTATACATATTTTTAAACAAGTTCTGGGCCCTGACACAACCTTAAATGCAACCATCTTTAATCTAGTGGACAAATCCAATATTTCACATTTTATGTTTTCAGTCATTTTATTAAGTAACATTATTTCCTAATTTCAGCACTAAGATGGGTTGTGAGTCCAATTTGGAACATGGAAAAAAAGCCATGTTTCAAATTGAAAAATATAATGATAACTCCTTTCTAAGGCATATTGTCGCTGTCCAATGAAAAACATAACATGTATCATTTTTGTAGATGTTTGGTTTTCTATATCAATTGAACGCTGTTGTTGTTGTTGTGTGAACATTCCCTAATGAATGGAACAATAGAAATGTTCCAAAGTAAAAGTTGAAAGTAATTGAAAGTAAAGTAAGTTTTTGGTCTCTCCTGATGAGATTTTGAAGATTTTTTTCATAGAACAGTGACAATATGACAATATATATCTTCTCTCATAAATGAAGTCAAACGCAGTACACTTTTTAATACCCATAGAACACAGACCAATACATGTTTCATTATAAAAAAACAACACTGGATTTAATACACAACATGCCAAATAATTAAATGTTTTTAGCACTACTGATTCTTATTTCTCTGTCCCAACTGTTACGTCCTCTGAAAAAAAAAGAATTATCTAAAAAATTTACTGAAGTATTGTAATATTATATTTTTGCAATATCACCCACTTTAATTAGTACCCACCCCTTCAGAGGACATGCCAAATGGAATTGTTGTACATTAACTGTTTAACTGAAAACAGTGTAAATGTTTATACTGTGATTCATTAGTCACTCAGACTCACCGCATCGTTTAGACCTCTTTAGGACCCACAGAAAGTCTTTCCTTCAACTCTGCAAAACTCAGCCAAAATCATGAGCTATTCTTCCCTAGCAACCTCTGTACACCTGGATGTTGTGCTAATACAATGACGTCATGCCATTTTGGCAGAACTTTGCTTTTCACTTTTTGGTTCCTGTGGAGTGAACTTTGTTGCCAATGGGTCATATCCTGCATACCACTGCATTAACCTTTACATTAGTGGCCGTAGTGTTTGTAGAGCAGACATCAGAGCAAAACTGCCCTTGCAGAAATGTTTGTACTGGTTAAGTGGCGCAACCATATAAGGCTTGAACAAGAGAACAGTTTGTGTGCCTGGCCGAAGTGATAGAGAGCTTTTTGGATCACATTTTGTGTAATTAGTCACTGAAAGGTCCTGAAGCAGCTGGATTCTCTCCGTCTCCCATGGTGCTTCGCTGTGTCCCACTAGAGGGAGCGTCTGAGACTAGAACACAAGCATCCGCCCTCAGCACTGGAGGTCCTAATTAGGCAATGTGGTGTTGTGGAGACTCTTTTGTGACATTCTGTCCACTGGGGGCAGAGTTGAGTCCTTGCCTCCAGCCTCTCCTCCATTACTACCATCTATCTTCAGCTGTCTAGACATGTGTCATATGAGCGTTCAGTACTGATAACATTGAACAGCTCCTTCTGATACTCTGTTACACACAAATTCAGCTCAGCTCGGTGGAATGAAGAAGGATGAGCCAAAAAACAAACATGTCTTTGACCCTGTCCATCATTTTACAGTCTGTGAGACCACTCGCTGACATACCTCTTCAGAAATAACAGGCTGTACTGGTCCTCGGCCAGTTATATTCAATGGACCCTTTTTCCAGTCCGTGTGTCAGTGTGAGCTGGTGGGAGTAGGCTGGATCTATAAGACAGTACGAGGGATTTTCATCAAAGATAAATCTTCCCTTTATTCAAATATGATACATTTAAATAGTACATGTCTATGGCTATGTACTGAAGTCTTAGTGCTGACCTCACACTGTATGTGTGGCTTGTGTAATACATCTTCATCAGGATTCATCCTTGCATGTGTATCATTATCTTACTTTTGAGCACTACGTTTTTCATTTACATTTTACAGCTGATGGTTCAGCTATATGTGTGCAATATGCAATACTGTGCAAAGGTCAAAAGCCACCCTTCATGTATTTAATTTCCAGTCAAAGCAACCATTAAGAACAAGTTGTTCAAATGAGGCTAGATATAAAACAAGTTTAAAAAGCAACAACAAGAAATTTAAGAAATTCATTAATTGCCACAGAGAAAATGGAACCCCTAACTACCATGCCGGACATGGCAGACCATTAAAACTGTCACTATCAGATAAACAGTGTGTAAAGCTTTCATTTTTGAAAAAGAACTCCAGTCTTGCTTCAGATCTGGAATATCCACAAGTGTTTCTGTTCATCCTTCTACGGTAAGAAGACAACTCAGTGCAGAGTCTGAGAGTGCAGCTGTTAAGAAGCTGTTGTCAAACAAAGAAGCTGCTGTTATTCTCAGCCCACATCTATACACATATAAATGTTTATTATGGATTATTTTGTCAAATCTAGACAGATGGTGTTCTACTAAGAGCTGCAGTTTTTTGTGGCATGGCTAACCCAGCCTGCCACAGGCTTCCTGTCTCTCTGAGTGTGCTCCTTTTTACCTCACATTCTTCAGAGAGGAGATCACTACCAGTGCAGGCCTCTGCAGATGGGCTCCCAGTTTTGTATCAGTCTCATATGGCAGACCAAGCTAGAACCCTTTGACTACTTTGATCAGGTTGTCAAAGCAGAGAGGAGCTCAAAGCATGTCCACAAGGCCTTCATCCAAGCTCTCCATCAATCAGCTGTTTGAAGATTTGCTTCAAGCACCACACTGATTGGAGCTATCACAAACACAAAAAACATGTATTAAGGACTGAAGTTGACTTTATTTTCACCTCCTTTCTTTCTGTCACTCCCAAGTCATTGCCAGATACTTTTTGGGCTGCTGATAGGCTTTAAAGTGAATGTGTTGCTAATATGAGTTTTGCCATTAATTTTCTTAAATTATTCTTTTCGTTTTAAGGTTTGGACTGCTGTGCATGTCATTTAGATAAGGGATTGAGAAAAAACAAAAGACTTTTATCAATTTTCTTGTCAAGGCTCATCTCAAAAGTAGGCCTTTGAGGAGATTTGCTTTATGCTTCAGTTTATGTTATTGTGTTGGCTGCTCTTCTGAAACACTATTCTATGTACACTATGTCCTTACCTCATCATTCACATTGAACTTAATTGGACCCCACTTCATGCTCCTATCTTATGTTTTTCACATACTGTACTGGACAAAATCTTAGGTAATCTGAGAAAGTTCTATTTATAAAGCTGCCCAGACTTCCCTTTCTCACTCTAATAGCTAAATAATAAGTTGATCATAAAAACATACTAAGGTTATACTAATGTAATATAGTTACTGAATAAAAAGCCTTGATTGCTTTTTGAAGAAGACCCAATACAGGGTAGCCAATCTGAATGTCATTTAAATACATAATTTTTAAGGGCATAGTAGCAAAAATAGCCTGTTCATTTGTAAGTTTAACATAAAAAATGGAAATTAAGAGCACAAATATGTTTAATACAAAATGGATTCAGACAAATGGACTCCAGAAGAAAAAATAAACAGTAAGATAAATGTTTACAAGCAAAAAAAATACCCTTAGTTCTCTAATAAATGGTCTTTGTAGCTGGCTTAAGACACAGCTCTGCATGTTGACCTTCAAGGTCAGATGCTCTGGTGATCAGGCTGCAGATGGTTGTGACAGGTCTCCATGTAGAGAGGTCTAGATAACAGATGAGTGGGGCGATGTTTGTGGATGGTGCCAGTGGGGGTGATCATGGCTATTTCAGGCTTTCAGAAGGCAGGGTCTCAGCAGAAGACAGGTGGGATAGCGCAAAGCACATTCCACTTCTATTGTCTCCAACAGTTACAGATAGATAGGTTTAGTGTTAACCCACCAAATGTCTCAGTCAGACCAATGACAAGATTCTATTCTCAAATGTTATGGATGTGAAAACTGCTTCCAAACATACACTTGGCCGGCCAATGTTGCTGGCGTACAACGATGTGGCCAGTTCTGACATTTACTGATACTATGAAAGGGTAATTCCACAGATTTTTTAAAAGGTCTGCATAATTCAATGTTGAGATGTCAACAAAAAAATTCAGTGGTTTGATAAGTTATGTGAAACGCATTATGCAGAACTTTACAGACTTAAATCTTTGACATTTCCAAAACAAACAAAAGTTTACAAACATTTCATTTCCCACAGAGGAAAGGGCCAAAACATTTATGGAATAACTAAAATATTTTGGGGAAATTCCAATCTACATCCCTCAATCACACCTCCGTACTTTAAAGGTATGGTCCAAACTCACAAACAGTTCAATAAAAATAGTGCACAATCTCATTATTGTATCTCACATTAAAGGTCTTACATTGGAGTTTTTTCATTCCCTGAAAACAGTGTGCAAAATATTTCCTGGTATTTTGGGCAGGGGTGGGTTTCATTTTGGCTGGCTAATCTAGCTTTGGCTGACTGCTGACTCACTTGCCATAGCAGCACAATGTTTTAACAATTATTCTTCCAGAAATGCTTTTCTAGTTTATTAATGCGCTCTTTCACACATTTGAGATCTCTTATCTTCTCTTTTGCTTTTAGTTTGAAAAATTATCAAGAAAAGATTATCAAGAATGAAGGACCAACCCCAGCACTTTGCCTTGAATGTTACCATTTTGGAAATGCAAGGTTTTGCTCTGACATCTATATTTAAGGCCAAAATATTATCTCAAAACTGTTTGAAACACTGTCTCAGGCATCATGCAAGCATTTCTAACCATTTAATGTAAAAACTTTCTACAGTCTTACTTTAGGACGTATTATATCTTTTTTATATATGGTTCCTATCGACCTCCACTGTGAACTGGTCTGACTCAAAGAGTTACCCTAGACCAGCCCATCTCACATCACTCTGAATTACACTGTTTCAGTGTTCACAGTGTTGCAGAAACAATATGTTTAATTTTCTTTCTCACAATACAATCCCAGTCATAGAAGCATGTTAATAACATTCTATCAAGCTATTATATTCAAAGGCCTGGTGGGAGTTTATCACACACAAGACAATATTTGATTTCAGACACTGTAAATAAATCCGCTGTTGCTCACTATGGATTAATTCAGTGACAGACTCTCATGTAAATAGATCTGTAACATGGTTGTTATCTTGTTATTCATGCCTGATCTCAAGTGCAATAGAGTTAATAGGGTGCATGGAAAACTCATTAGTGTGGGCAAAAACACAACACACATCATGGCTATTTACATCAAGCACTGGCTTTTAAGTGTGGTTTAGAGTTTTAGAGCTGTTTTTTCCCACTGTAGTCAGTTTTCCAATCATTCACATTGAACTTAATTGGACCCCACTTCATGCTCCTATCTTATGTTTTTCACATACTGTACTGGGCAAAATCTTAGGTAATCTGAGAAAGTTCTATTAATAAAGCTGCCCAGGCTTCCCTTTCTCACGCTTATAGCTAAAGAATAAGTTGATCATAAAAACATACTAAGGTTATACTAATGTAATATAGTTACTGAATAAAAAGCCATGATTGCTTTTTGAAGAAGACCCAATACAGGGTAGCCAATCTGAATGTCATTTAAATACATCATTTTTTAAGGGCATAGTAGCAAAAATAGCCTGTTCATTTATAAGTTTAACATAAAAAATGGAAATTAAGAGCACAAATATGTTTAATACAAAATGGATTCAGACAAATGGACTCCAGAAAAAAAACAAACAGTAAGATAAATGTTTACAAGCAAAAAAAATACCCTTCTCTAATAAATGGTCTTTGTAGCTGGCTTAAGACACAGTTCTGCATGTTGAGCACTGGCTTTTAATTGTGGTTTAGAGTTTTAGAGCTGTTTTTTTCCCACTGTAGTCAGTTTTCCAATTGTAGTGTCTGGAAAATTAATTTAATGATTTATTTAAATACTAATTATTTAAATGTTGGAGTTGGAGTACCAACATACAGATGCCGGTGCTCATTTTTCACAAGTGTTCACAGTAAGAAAATGTTAAATGTCCACTGGAGCTGCAGAACATTAAACTATGCATCCTGTTAGTGCAGCCTGTCTTTTCCTGCTTCACTCCTTTCAAGGGAATCATTCCCACAATGCAAGAGCCAACAAAGCCTGTGAGTGTTTAACACTGAAAAATGAGGTGTCTTCATTTTTGTTCTGTTAATCACAAGCTTATTCTTGAGCAGGAATGTTGGCTGAAGAATTTTTGGCAGCTCACATCACCAGATTTAAAATGTGAGCTTGTACAGCACCAAGCTACATTAAAGCTCTCAAGCAGGAATTGCTGTTGCTTGCAGGCCATTTCTGAGTACCAAAAAAAGGCAACCAAATAAATACCTGACTTAAATGTACACTATGTGCTTCTGTCATTTGCCCCGCTAGTAGCTTCAGAGCTGTTCTGCTGCTATGGATCCTGTTTCAACAATTTCTGGTTGGCTGTTAAAACAATGTGAGATGGAAGCAAATCAAAGCTGTAAATCATTTCACTTAAACAGATGGCATTAACTTAAGGTTAGTAAGGATGAAACATGGCCTGACAATGCTTTGATTCTGCAGCCAACACATAAAAGCATAATTGGCCAAATAGTACCTCTTTCATTTGTGCATCACTAAAACTAGAAGTGCACTTGATAAACATCCCAGCATTAAGCATATTTGTGCTGTTAATTTTTAAACAGACAACCCAGCAGTTTACTGAGTAGTATAAACATGTCCTAACAGTCCTACTAGATAAAGGAAACTTAGTTTTGACAATAGCCTCTGACTCATCTTCAATAATTAGTGCATCACTCATCCCTCTGATCCATTTCAGCCTAGCCCACAAATGTCAAACCTGCAAATGTCAAGAAGATGCTTTCCTGCATCTAGATCCCAACTCAGACCTGCTGGAATTCCTCTATTCTTTACACTGATGTCACAACCAAGGAATTTAATCTCTAACCTTCTATACCCCCACCCCCAACACTTTCAGAGCATACCCTAACATGGTTTGAGCAGATGATGGTTAAGCTAGGCTGTTTGTTGTGGGAGTGGTACTGGGGGTTATTGGGACAGGGAGTAGGATATCGGGGGTAATTGGGGGTGGGTGTGGTTTTGAATGTGTATATATAATGCATTTTCTGAAGAGTGAGGTACCCTCCTTGAAACTTTGTGGATACTTTAATTTTTTTTCCATCTTTTCAAGTCAGGATCTTCTCTCCTAGACAGCAAACATGACTTTCTACAGGCACTCAGGTAAAGATGATGGAGATGGTTTGGTCTGGAAAACCAAAGATTTAGCTTGCGTTTTGCTCTTCTGGTCCCTCTCTATGGTTCACACTGAACAGTGTGAAATTGTGGAATGATTTTATCATGTTGGGCACAATTCATCTGATGGTTAGCCTACATCTTGTGACTGTACTGTAGGAGCATATTTGGGAAAATGGCTGCCCTGTTCTCTCTGGTATTTTAGCTGATATAAAGTTGTATTTTTTAAATAAAGGTGCCAAATGGAACCAAAAAGCTCCTAGGAGCAAATAACCTTTCAATTGATAATTATTTAAAACAAACATGTAATGAAAAAAGTCTTTAACATGTAAAAACCATCCAAAGACAAAAATCATTCAAAAACTTTCATTAGAATGAATGTTTGTAGTCCAAGATCTAGGATGTGAAACATGTAGAGACAAAAAATGTTTTATTTGCCTTTATGTTTCCTTATTGTTGGGTCTGCAAGAGTGTGTTTTTAGCCTGGGTAGCCTCCAAGCTATGCATGAAGCCTTTTATGAAAGTGTAACAAGAAAGAAATGGTGAACATGTGATGTGTGTCTGAGGTTGCATAAGAGTATATTAATGATTTAAATACAATAAATGTATTCCATATTAACACAACCGGCACTTAACTAATTGTAGTGTAACTGAAATCCACACTACTGGTTAATTATCGATTTTATTATTATTAATATTTTCAATAAACAATTCTTCCTCTGAATAATGTAGTAGTTTAATTTCACATATACTTGTTGCTTTAAAATATAATTTATTTGGTGTAAGAAGTATGAATGAAGTATGTGCACCCTGAGTAGTTAAACAACACTCAGCCAGATTGTTTTATAATAACTCATGGGCTACTTTTTTCTTGGTGACTCAGTTGATACCTATGTAGGCCTTTAAACAGTAGTTATGTCCCCACTGGGATAAAAATGATTCTGGCAGAACACACCAAAAGGATTATACAGTGGGCAGCTGTGTGGCAAAAGGCTTAGTGCCCTCATACTACCCAGGTCACAGAGATGGTCAAATTCATAAATTCCACATTGCAAATATTGCCTTCTGTTAGGTGAAAGGACACGGGCCTACTTCAGAGGAGGATATGAACTAGGGGGCAACATCCACTTTGGCAGGCCTGACACCTTCATTGGAGAGCCTTAGGAAAAGTAAAGTGAAAATAGGAATTAAAGGGGAATTTTCTAAATTTCTGTGTAATTCAGTTATTGAGATGCAAACGTCATTCTGAAAGAAAAATCTTTGGGACTCACAATGCCATACATGTACCCCTCCACCATGATTATAAAGGCTTTAGATTAAATAGTTACTTTATTGATTCCAGAGGAAAATTCAAGATCTTAGCATTTAACCCATCCATGCAGTGAAATACTTACATATACACACTCTAGTGAGCAGACACACTAGGAGGCCTTCTTTGTTTTAAATATCTTCTCTTCTTGATAGATTGTATCAGGTGAAAACAGCTGCATCGTTTTTTATGTCAAGCACTTTCAGCAGCAGAACAGTCCGTACTGGTGTCTTACTTAGACAGCACATTTGGGAGTAACGCAGGCATTAATATAACCCAGACAAATGATAAGGATCACATACAATGATAGCAAGTATAAGCAGAAATTATTAAATTATTATAAATGTATTCCATTCAAGCTGGCCATATTTACTCTACTTTCACATTTTCCTATTTCTGTGGTCTAGACTGATTCCATGTTCCTTCACCTCTCATAAATCTGGAAGAACCACTAAAGACTGATGTACAATTTATAACTGAAGAGATTTGATGTCGTAAAAGCACAACAGTTTGTTCTGATACCATCAAAGGAATGTTAATGAGTGGAATTATGGGGGGTGGGGGTCTGTTTATAGAGTGGCCGATGGTGGGCTGTTGACAAAAGGAAAAGCCAACTGGGCAGAATGAATCCATCCTTCTAAAAATACTAAACTCTGCTGTCAACGACCAGAGAATGCAGCGCTGGACTCTGGCATTAACAGGCGTGGGTGTGAACATTGGGTTAGAGGCCATGATTGAGGGAGATTGGGTAATAAAAGGCCCCACACACTAGTGGTTTGGCTTGTGGTTGCTAGGATGTGTGTGATTGCATCTGACATAGAGGGACAGTGACTATGGGCAAAGCCATTCATCATCGGTTTTGTCTTTCAGCCTCAAGGGCATGGCTTTAAGTGCACCTCTGAGTCACCAACACAGATATACAGCAGCACAGCCATTGTATTTTCTTACACTGGTTAAACGCAGCTGCAGCGAGTATTTGGTGCCGCTGAACATAGCAGGGCCACATCTTGAAACATTTAGTGCTGCATTGTTAACGTGTTAAGAATGTGATAAGAGCACCAGGATGTTTCCACAGTTTATTCATTAAATATTATGATGTGGGAGATTTCCCTCCAGGTGTGAATTGTTGTAGGCTCTCTAGTCCTGAAACCAGACAACTAGATTGCCCTCTTGTGGTGAGTCTTATGTTAGCAGAAGAGCAAATTTCCAAATCAGAATCTTTATTCCCAGGCGTACCAGGTGTGAAAGGAATTGTCAACATAAACTGAAATCCTATCAAATAAATATAGAAACAGATATTCTACACATATACACAAGTACACAAACAATATGCATGTAATATAAAGGAAGTGCAACAGGAGTAAAGAATAGTTACAGTCAAACGCTGAAGTACACATTTAACACTATGTACAACCAAAATTAAGCAGCTGATATAAATCTAAGTGTATGTATTATATGTATAAGTATATTAGTGTAATTGTAAGATGCATATGCGCACTGATGGATTTGGTATAGGATATTCAGTGATAATGCACATAACAATGTGTGGAATAAAGTGCATGTATTAAGCAGTCTAAAAACATGATCAAGTAATACATTTCTTACTTCAATTGAATGAAAAAGAAAAACAAGAAGGACAGATAGCTTCCCAAAACAAGACATTCTGCAAGACAAATCTGCATAATTAAAATCAGGAAGGTATACACAAAGTGAGTAGACAGAGTAGTTTGATGTAAAATAGTCCTACACTGTTCAAGATTAACTTGTTAGAATCGTTCACAGTGGTGGTGATAGGAACCAGACGTCTGAAGCATTTAGTGCCTCTATAAGCTAAAAGATCTGAACTGGAACTGCAGAAAAGTACATTCATCTCAACACAAATACTACGTAGACATAAAAGGTTTGTTTGAAGACAGATGCATAGGAATGTTATTTAAGTGCACCTCTACTTTTACACAGAACTCCAGGGTTACTGACAAGGATACACATTTAACTTGCTAAGACATTGTTGATGTGTCTGATTGTCCTCCAGGCCCGCGCAGCTACCTCAGCTCCACAATGTCAGACCGCACTGACTGCTTCTACTGCAGAGACAACCTGCAGGGCAAGAAGTTCGTCAAGAAGGACGACAAGCCTGTGTGTGTGCGCTGCTTTGAAAAGCTGTGCGCCAACACCTGTGCAGAATGCCGTCGACCAATCGGTGCTGATGCTAAGGTGGGCATCATCCACTACCCACTGTATTGGTGCTATAACTCTTTTGTGAAATGCTGACTTTATGGCGCCCCTACTGATTAGAAAAGTGGCTTGTAGTCATTCTTTATTCTGTTTCTTTCTTTCTTTTTTTTTGGTCCATCATCATTAAAGGTTGAACTGAAGTCCTTATAGCCACATTACTTTACTGAAACTTGGTATTTGATTTTTAATCATTTAATTTTATTTTATAAATGCCTTCACATATCATAGTCTAAAGTTTTGTGTTATTCTAATACTCATTAACAGTTAATTATTAATTAATAGTTACAGGTGTGTGATGTGGTTAATTTATACTATTGGGATCAGCTTTGCTACCTCTTTTTTAGGAGCTGACCCATAAGAACCGCCACTGGCATGAGGACTGCTTCCGCTGTGCTAAGTGCTACAAACCGCTGGCCAACGAACCCTTTGCGGCTAGAGATGATGGAAAGATCATGTGTGGAAAGTGTGGTGCCCGTGAGGACTCGAACCGCTGCCAGGGCTGCTACAAGGTCATCATGCCAGGTGTGTGATACCTGAGTCTAGTCTTCAGTACAATACACTTATTTTCAGTAGGAAAGCACAGATATTGGAATTGTGGGTTGATGGAGATATTGCAGATATTTTCCATGTACATATCAGGACTGGACTCCACCTGGATGGAGATGTTTTAGCACAGTAGCCCAGTGTAGTAGCCGAAACTCACCTAACATTCTGTTCATCTGGAGATATATAAATACATAGTCAAATATTAGTTTACACAAAAAAGCTTGATCAAATCTAAACATCTAGATTTTTTAACTTATATATATGCTAATACCAACACGGTGGATCCCTAATCCAACACATTATCTGGCTTTCTAAAGTTTTCTGAAAGACAAAACATTAGTTGCCTCTAACTATCGATACCTCAAAAACTTACACATTCTGATAAGTTTAGGACAGAAAAGGAGTATATCGGTTAAGGGATTACAAAAGTGCAATATTTAAATATAAACTTTTCTGCTATGGTTCAAATTCATTTAATTACTGTAATAAGTATATGTCTGTCGTTTATGTTTGAAAAAAGCAGATGATGCTATTTTTTGTAAGTATGTACTTTATTATATGTTACTTTACTTCATTATAACATTCTTAACCCTTCTATTATGTTAACAAATTGATATTATTTCAAATGGACCTGCACAGTTTAAATACATTCAAAACAAGCAAAGGCTCAGTTCAACACAATAAAAATGTAAATGCTCAGAAGATCCAGACAGATGAAATGTAAGAACATATTGTGTACATGTACCATTTTAACATCTATTTAATCAACATTATCTTTAGAGCGGGTAACCAGTACTTCACACAACCCAAAGTGAAAATGGCTCAATTTGACAGACTACCTCAGAAGTCGCAGCCCACCTTATTGCCAGAATTACTGAACCAAATGTTGTTCATTGTTCACACGTATTCCTCTTTGACCTCATCTGAGCACTTTTAGTCCACCATTTTATGGATCCTGTGATTTGAGACTGGAGGACGATCAGTTTCAGATGCAGCTTTAGACTGCCAGTAAACATACAGATGCTACTTGGATAACAGCGAATGAAAGCCGGTGGGGAGCAGGATGCTCATTGGTAGAACGCAGTGTCTGCTTACTTTCTTTGACAACAGCAGGTCTTTTGGACGAAGTGTTGCTTGATTGACGGCTCTTCGACTCCTTGTTCTTTCTCCAGGGGACAAGAATGTGGAGTATAAGCATAAGGTTTGGCATGAGCAGTGCTTCACCTGCTTTGAATGCAAACAGCCAATCAGCTCTCAGAGCTTCCTGACCAAGGGTGATGATTTCTTCTGCGCCTCATGCCATGAGAAGAAGTTTGCCAAGAACTGCGCCCGCTGCAAGGAGGTGAGTACAGATAGATACATAGATACTGTATTGATCCCAGAGGAACACACATAGAGGACAGAAACCCAAATCTGAATTGTGTAATAGATAGCAGTTAGTCAATACTCCACACTGATGTTACACTATTAGATCAAAGAAAAACGCCATGCTATACCGTACTGTGTCAGACCGCCTTTCATTTCATTTCCAGTCCAAATGACCATTAAGTACAAAAACACCAGAAAATCTCTCCATCAGTCTATCTTCTTAAACTACTTAGTCCAGCTCTGGTCCTGGTTGCAGTAAGGAAAGCAGAGAAGCCCAGACAGCCCTATCTCACATAACACTCTTCAGCTTATTCTGGGGGAAACCAAACTAGCCCAGGACAACTTAGACATATAATCTTATAAACGGGGTCCTAGAGCTGAAATTTCCATCCCTCAAGAATAAAAGCTTTAGGTACTGTTTATCTGATGGGAACCATTTTGGTGGTCTTTTCTCTAAATTCACAACTCCAGTTTAGACAAAATGCTGTCTTCATGTATCTTCCTTAGACAATCCCCCCTTCTCATGCAAGCTGATCATCTTGTACTAAAGCCCCTCTAGTATAGCTCTGGAAAATAAATGACTTGGTACTTAATTTGACTGGAAATGAAAGAGTCCAAAAATGAATTTACTTTTATTGAAATGAAGGAGTCTGAAGTAATATGTACATAGTTTCAACATTTACCACATACTTCCAGTACATGTAGTCCATATATGGAAACTATTCTGCAATAACAGACAGCTTTTAATTCCCTGTTTCTGTGATGTCACAGGAATAAAACTAATTTACATATATCCACCTATTCAGCCAGCAGCAGTTTAGCACGGTTCACTCATGAGGACTTATTTTATTTTACGTGCTTTTCTAAATGAGACAAAATACTTGACAGCCAATCAGAACAGAATTGTGGCCCCATTTGGTACATAAAACCACATACACACACACACACTTCAGCATATCAGCTCTTTAAATAAATGAACTCCTGCACAGTTCTGTTGGACAGTGTAGTAACGTCTCTTTTATTCAATTAAAAATATGAGTTAATCTCATTTCCTATTTTCATATTGTTTGTATTTTATGAACCATTTCCAGCCCATCACTTCTAGCGGCGTCAACTACCAGGACAAGCCTTATCACTCTGAATGCTTTGTGTGCAACACCTGCAAGAAGTCCCTTGCTGGTGCTCGTTTCACTGCTCATGAGGATGAGTTCTACTGCGTGGATTGCTACAAGACTTCTGTGGCCAAAAAATGCTCTGGATGTCAGAACCCCATCACAGGTGACTATATGAGAAACTTTTTGCATTAACTATTTTTTTAAAGCATCTCAAATACTATGTACATAATGATATGAGCTCTTTACTTCAGTCACTGAACATTTTTTAATGGCCCTTGACTTCTGTTAAGCTGTTCTGGACATTTAGTGAGAAGCTCCTTGTCCTTCTAATCCTCCAGGGTTTGGCAGAGGAACCAACGTGGTGAACTATGAGGACAAGACCTGGCATGAGTACTGCTTTAACTGTAAGAAGTGCTCTCTGTCCCTGGCCCACAAGCGCTTCGTCATCAATGGAGAGAACATCTACTGCACTGACTGTGCCAAAAAGCTGTGAGGGCCTGGAATTAAGCCCCCGCTGATTTAGTTTCAGCAGAATGTATCAGTCCAAACTCATCTGTGTTAAAAAGGGTTAACTGTCAGAGCTCTAGCGGCGAGCTGCATCATAGGTTGGAACCGCGTTTTTATAAGCAGAAAAATAGAGAGTGGTGTGAAACGAATAACAAATACTCTTTCATAGTCAGTTATCAGCAACTTAACAGCAATAGATGGGTGCTTCTGGTGGTCAGCAATACTAAAATAAATCCTAAATCTATAAACAATTGTTTGTTTGAAATGTGTGAATAAGGCCTTACTGGAAGATTGATTCTGCTTACTGCTTTTAAACCGTCTCATGTTGCTTTGTAAGAATGTATTTTGCTTGATTTACATCACTAACACACCAGAACATTTTCTTTCTGAAATGATGCTATCGTGTGGCCTACATCTAACATGGGAGCCTTGGCACGCCTGTATTCTGTATTGCATTTAGAACAAAGTAAAGATTCTGACAAGTTTCAAACCTTTGACTGCAAGTTTTAAATGAATCATGAAAGCACACACAACTACAACACACCCGGAGATCATGACTTTGCACCAAACAGCATTTATTTTTTTTTATCTTGCAAAAAACTTTATTTTAACAGTACTTATCTTTTATTTCAGTACACTTTGGATGCATTTACAAATATAGTTTGTAGTCAGGGCTATTTCAAGATGCCAAAAAAAAAAGGACAAAAGAAATAATCCACATTAGATCCTCTTCAGGGCCTTGGTCAAGTAAAATGATTGTCATGGCCAACGTTAGCACATGTAACAAGTTTAGTTATTAATATATGAAAATAAATATATAGCCTACTCTGAATCTAAGGCACCGTTCTATTCTACAGCACTGTGAGTACTATAAGCCAGACAACAGCTCTGAAGCCCAAAACGCGTAGGGTGTAAAGGGAAGCACCAGCAGTGCTGGCGTGACCCTGTCTGTGCACACAACCAACCACACTGACAAACAGCTGACTGACTGGGTTTGCCGCAGCCACAGTATCGCTCTGAGCACTTTGAGGCATCTTAAGTATTTCGCAAGTGATGGTGGTGTCGAGGATGGATTGCTGAAAAGCCAAAACCGAGAATAAAGGATTCATCTCCTTTACGGACTAGGCACATGCGCTTATCTCAGAGTATACTTAGTCTTTTTCTTGCCGGAGTGTCAGTTGCATCACCGACACTCTGGACAGTTTTTGGGTCACAACCTGAAGCTTTACACAGTGTTAGTGTCTTCAGTCCTTAACAAACGACAAACGATTTAAAACAAACAGGAGGAATTCCTAAGCTTTGGAGTAAATGGTCCCTTACTAGTGGAGATGGATGTTATCAAAGGAGGACAGTAATGATATTTTCAGTAAAATCCTTGGGCGGGGTGGCCTTTCTGAATTAAATATTATTTGATAAAAACCAACACAAACATAACGACCAAGATCTTCTGAACCCTTAACCTTCGCTGGACAGACCAAGCTTGTGCCTAAAATATCCAGACTACGGACAACAGCGCTATAAAACAGACAGAACTGTTCAAACAGTAATCACATCTACGAAACGAGTCCTGAGCAAACTTTTCATGTGCATCTCTATCAAAGTCACCACCAGTATCCTCAAACAAGGTCCATATGCTTCGTTTTAGGTTTACAAGCCACTCCTGTTCATATCGACCTTGCAGCAGCAATGAAGCATCTTTAACCACAACTTTCATTTGCCCTCTAGCCACATCCACCGTTCATATTTGTTCCGTTCCACGGACAGAAAAACAAGAGAAGTGTCATCCAGGGAAGGATCAGAGGCTGCCCAGTAGTGTCAGGTAGATTTTGCACCTGACCTGCGAGTGTTGTGACTCCTGTGGGGAAACTCTGGAGTGTTCTGGGGACACAGTAAACCAGGTACTGGATGAAGACACGCTTCCCTTCACCTCCATCTCTCAACCAAACATCGCGCAACAACCTAATACTGAATATGTACATAATACTTAAACTTGAAGAAATGTTTTTAAATATATATCTTAATATAAAGAGAGCCAAATTCAAACAACGTTGCAAGAAGACATAAGCAGCTGGTGAGCACTGGACCATGGTATGGATGGATAGAGAAGAAAAAAAAAAAAGAAGAACAACACAGCAAAGACTGAAATTAAACAGTAATCTCCAAAACACATTAGGACCTGAATTGGTTTGCCCCTGGGGGAATCTAGGGCCTTCAAGAATGCTTCCAATAATTCAAGCTTGGAAAATGGAATCCCCTTTGCCTAAAACTATTAATGAAGAAACCCTCATCTGAATGTGCAATTATTTAAAAAAGAGGTTACAGTAATTCTTTTGTGTGCTAGAATTATTTGTTGTAGTATAGATTCATGCTGACATCCAAAGTTAAGCTGTACTGTTTCAAGATGCACTTAAATTAGGCTTTATATGAGTAACTAACCTTGTTTACGTTTATGTACATGTAAAAGAAAAAGGTCAACAACACAGAGCAATGACTATAAACCTGAAACTTACAACATCTAAACTTCAACTAGTCATAAGTGCTCACAAGATTCTTTGCCTTGAGCTCCTTCGTCCTTTAAAGCCCAAAGGAATTGGCAAATCTTTCAGCTGAATCTGAAACTCGGCTGTGGCTTCATGCAGCCCCTCACCTGTCGAACAAGACTCTTTTTCTGAAATACCTTGACCTAGATTCGCTATCTACAAACTTTATACACGGAATGCTTCACTGAAACGGAAAGGAGAATTAGAAACAGACAGCCAGTTGGCCTGGGTCATCACATTAGACTTTAGCAGAAGCTGGAACGTACAGGCAGGGTGCTACGTGCAGACGGTGGATGCAAGTTAGTCTGGTGAGGTCAAGAAATAAAAGGTAGAGCCTTTCAGCGTCTGCTGGAGCAGCTGATTCCAATTCGGGTCACATTCTTGAGCACTACTGACAATTCAGACGTAGATTTTCAAGTAGTTCTTCCTTCATATTTGACCTCAGCAGCTTTACTTCACAGTAATTACCCATTACAGCTTGAATCGACTGACCTCATTAACCATTTTGCTCTGTTTTAAAGCAAACTCGATCTTATCCATGAATTCACTGACTTGTTTTTTTCAGTGAGTTCAAATTTGCTAAATTAACAAAATCAATAGACAAAGAAACCAAAAAAGAGGACAAACGCAATAAGATAAAAGTAGAATAAATTACAAGAGTTGCCCCACATTAAAAAAAAAGAAGACAAATAACATTAATGACAAAGAGCAAAACAAAAACATCATAAAAAACAGAAAAAAGACAGAAACAATGCAAAGAAAGTGAGGCAGGAAATACGGGTAACAAGCACAATGAAAGAATACATTTTCCCTGAAGCGTTTTTCCATATTTTCTGTTTTCTCTTTTTTTCTGTATATTTTTTGATCCACCTTACTCTTTGATGTGCAGAGGCTGAAGCCTTTCTCTTTAGCTTTGAGTTTCTCTGGCTGTCGAGATGAGGCTGAGTACAAGAGACTTTGGAGCTCGACTGGACATGCATCATGGAGTGCAATTAGCAACCGGCCCTGGGCGAAGATGTCAACTCACATCTCTGCAGGGAAGAAAGAAGAGAGTGTCTGACAGAGCAGGGAATCTGTGCTGGTGCTATCCAAACGTTAACTTAAAGAGAAAGGTGCGGTAACACCGTTATTTTGTAATTGTGCCTCCGTGCACCACCACAGTGAAACAAATCTGAAAATGAAGCACTCAAGATGTGACTGAAAGTAGACGCTTAGCTTTAATTCCAGGTTTAACAAAAATACTCACTCATTTTTAGGACTTGCAGCCATTTCTACACAGTGCCTCCATTTTCACAGACTCAAATATAGAGTAACTGGACAAACTTAGACCTTTACAGTCAATGACCACTTAAAGTCTAGAAACCAGGAACACCACCAAATGCTGAAGTTTCTCCATTGAGATTTTCTGCTCACTTGCATTGCCAACTCTTTGGGTAAATTCCCAAGAACAGCTGCCAAATTTATATTTAATATTTGGAATCAACTTGAAATCTTTCCCTTTAATCCCCTAAATTTATTATAAAACAATAAAGGTAAAAGACCACACACATTCATAAAAACTGCTCACCAGTCAACTGACTATGAAAAGAGGCTTTTACTTTTTTTCAATTAAAGCTGAAGTGTACACTTGAGTCCATAGGTGTAGATCTGCTGGACATTGGTGGGGAACGATGTATTCACAAAAACAAAGAAGTCACGTCTGGATGGCTAAACTGCAAATCCATTGTGGTAATCCGGCGAGAGGAGAATCACAAAATATGTGTCAGTGTGCTAAGGGTGCTCTTGTTTAACACATAAAATAAATATCACTAGAATGAATTCTATGGTTAATCAGAAGCGAGAAATACATAATTTGTAGTGGAGCTGAGGCAGAGTGATATATATTCCATTGAGCAATCAGTAAAATTGCAGCACTACTTATATACTCAGGACCCAAAAAAAACACCCAAAAACAACTTTTTTTGGCTGTTGGACTACATTTCAGATAAGAAGACATTAGAAGTTATAAGAAGTATATTAATTACATTTTTGACAAACTCCTGTTTAAAGATAATTCCTTACCAGACAGGGCTTCAATGGGCTGAGGTCCATGGAGGGAGTTCACAGGAGCTGACTTATCTTCAAAGGCCACTCTGGGACCCTCAGGTCCGCCGTCACAGTCTATCAGACCTTGGTTACAGCCCTCAGGTTCCATAAGTGGCCGACCTTTAGTGTGAACCCCCAGATCAATAAACTCTTCAAAGTTCCACGGTCCAGCTTTTCCATTCAGTCCCAGCTTAGAGTCCTCATTCACAAACTCAGAGCCCTCCACCAGACGCATCTTTGGACAGGAATTACTGAAAAAGGCACAGACAAACAAAAAAGACGTTCAAAATAACTTCCAGTTACAAATAGGACAGCAAGCTGTGCAGAAGAAAGGTGTTATTAAAGAAAAATGGGTAGTCCAGCAGAAACCGGACAGGCCAATTCTGTACCTAATGGCAGGGGGCTCTGCTGCACTGGAGCCATTGTTGTTCTCCTTGTTGTCAGCTTCATTTTGTCCATTCACGCTGCCAAGTGGGTCTTCCCGCTCTACAGGGCTTTCCTGTGAGGGCATATCTTGGTCTTGGATATCTATTTGGTCTTCCACCTCCTCAGTTTCCTCAAACTGGACAGTCTGGTCCTCTGAAATTTGATGAGGTCCAATCAGATGCATGAGAAGTTAAATTCATTTAAGTAATACATAAAAAAAGCATCAAATTCATCACAAGCTCAAGATAAACCATAAAGACCAACCGCTATTTTCAAAGTTTATCTGGTCAGAAATGTCTTCCCCATTCTCATCTGGAATGCTTTTCTCATCATTGTTCTAGAAGAAAGAGAAAGAAACAAGATGGATGTCAACTTGCAGTCCATGAAGACCACCCTTGATACTGTATAAATGGAAACACTCTGAGCAATCTTGCCTTGAAATCGACTTGGTCCGTTTTTCTGGTTCTTTTCATAATTTCTTCAATTCTCTGCAATTACAAAAAAAGAAAGAAAGAGGAAAAAAAAGATCAATGATCTCTGATCAATTTGAGAACCCTAACATAAAACAATTGCAATAAAAGTATCTGACACTGCTCCTGTTTCAGATCTTGCTATATATGTTGATATCTATGAAACCGTGTTTCATAGATACCTTCTTCCTCTCCATGCGTTCCTGCTGGTTCTGCTGCATGATGCGCTCTCTCTCTTGACGCTGTTTCTCAGCCTCCTCTTGGGCCTTTGCTTCTGCCTTCTCACGCTGTAATTGGACAGGCAATCGGTCAATCAACTGATCAAGCAATCATTAACTCCATCAAAGTCTGCAATCGCAATGACAAACGTCGTGTGGATTCTGACTCGCCTCTTTTTGTAGCTCAACCTGTTTCTGCTGCTCCTCTAGCTCCAGTCTCTGCCTTTCCTCCTCAGCTTTAAGAGCCTGTTCCTCCTCTTCCTTCTTTTTCTCCTCTGCCCGAAGCTTCTCTTCCTCCAAGCGCCTCACTCTCTCCTCCTCAGCTAGTCGCTTTTGCTCTTCCTTCTTCAGTCTGTAAGACAGAACAATGTAGTTCATACCAAGAGGGGTCTACGTTTTCTTCCCATTAAATAACTGACAGTAGGGCTTTCCGCTGATAAAGATTACTGTTGGACATTAAGAGAGGGGGGTTTATTTTGGAGAAACGAACTCTTTCAAGCACCGCAGGCAGTTCCTAATACAACACAAAAGAATGTTTAAAAAATACTGTGGCTTTTCGATGCTCACCTCTCCTCTTCCTCTCTCTGCACCCGGAGCTGTTCCTCTCTCTCTTTCTGTTCCCGGGCCAGACGCCGGTTCTCTGCCAAGATTTTAGCGGCCTCAGCAGCAGAGTTAGTGCCAGCTATGGCTTTTGAGCTGGGATCTGAAAGAGCACCATACACCGCACACCATACACAGAGTTAGTTACTTTAACGAGCAAACAGAGGGTGTAATGTGTAGACCTACATTCGGTCATCTGGAAAACATGGGGCACTTTACATAAGCAGCTGTCCACGATTTCACAGTAATAGTTGTAGCCAGGGCTGAAGATTAAGTGCCTAAAAGCAGGCAGCCCAAAGGTTCCAGCAGAGGGCGTAGTATGTCCAGTGTCTGCTCTGAATATACAGGAAGTGAAATTGAACTCCCTGCCCCTGGCTATGCTTGACCTTCCTGGTACAACACTACAGGGCTGTACTGGAGATGTCTCTGTGTTAGTTTTGTCATACATTCATCATACACTTTCTCCATCACAGGTTTTCATACCTCACAGCAGTACAGTGACAAATGCCTTCTTTAACTAACACTTAAACTACAGCTGCAGCGTTTTCTTCAATTCTTAAACTAAAAATGAAAATAAAACAAAAAACTGGCTTCATCACCCCAATCAAACAACAGTTACAGGAGTTTTTAAACATTTACATGTGATTGTTCAGCAACTGAAAAGTAGGCATTCCCACAAATATCACTTTGCAAGAGTAATAATCTGAAAAGAGTTCTCTGTGATTCTCAATCCTACGTGTATGGCCCCATCTAAGACTCCTGACTCAGCTTATGAAAGGCTTAACAATTACTAGTTGATTATCTGTTAAAATAGGGAAAACACAAGCCTGGGCTCTCCAAACTGGGACTGAGCAGCACTGCATTATATGTATATATAAATGTTTTCAATGTGAAGTGTCAACTAACCATCTTTGGGCTTGGTGCTGGGGGACGGGCTGGCAGTGCTGGTGTCCTGAGGTTGGGGCGTAACAGGGGTCATGGGGGACATGTCCTTTGGCTTGGACTCCCTCTTGCGTAGAATAGGAGGGCCGGTGGGTGTAAGCGCAGGCTTCTGTATGGGTGGAGGTTTAGAGGCAGCAGTGGGCTGAGGGGATGGAGGCCGCTGCTTCAACCCGCTGGGGGAGGGCGGTCGATTGCGAGGACTTGACCTGGTGAGATACACACACAAGGCAAAGGAAAAAAACATTAGCATGAAGTGAAAGGGAAACTAATATATACAAACACACAGTAGCGAACCGGGACCCTTAAGCCTCGACCCTCTCCCCCAACCCCAATTGGTATAGCGCTGAATCATAACTGCCTGGACCTCTGTTAATGAACAGCGGGGGAGACAAAGGCTCACAGGCTCCCACTTAACCCCTCACATACTGAATAGACACGTCTGAATAATTTATTTGCCTATATTTTTGTAATTGTTTAGATGTTGAATGTCAAACTGTAAGTAGATAAAAATAAAATGACACATATATATACACACATATATATATATATAGACATATATATACATACATATACACACACACACACACACACACACACACATACATATACATATACAAACATAAATATATATATATAGACATACATATACACACACACACACATACATATACATATAATATATATATATATATATATATATACATACATATATACATACACACACACACATACATACATACATACATACATATATATTATATATAATATATAATATATATATATATATATATAATATATATATATATATATTATTGTTTGTGTGTGTGTGTGTGTGTGTGTGTGTGAAGAATATTTTTGGCCCTCTGAGAGGGCGTAGAGGGCCGTGACGGTGACGGTGAATACATTCCCACTGCAAACACACATGCTTCACAGACACATCTGTGCATAGATGCAGAGTTTATACATAATGTTTGTACACGGCACCTATACATGGCACTCAGGTGATGTGTTGCTAGGCTCATACTTAGCTGCTCCAGGGGACGGTGCTCTCTTGGCGACGCTGGAGGCGGATGGGCCTGGGGATGGGGAGCGATGGCGACTGGGGATAGATGAAGGTGAAGAAGGACGCTTTCCTCCAGGTGAAGTGAAACGCTTGTCCTTCTCAGCTTTCTGCTTGTAAATGCAGGCACACATGGATAGATACAGAAAGAAGAAGGAATAAAGCAGATGAGACAGAACCAAAACAGATATTTTCATAGAGCTTGGAAAAAAAAAATACTAATGTAACACACGACTGTTCACACCAGAAAACTGCTCCATAAAATTATTCAAGATAAAATTCACCAACACAAACACATGACTGAGAATAAAAGGTTGTCAGTGTTATTTTTCTTAGTTTTTTTTTTAGTGCAGTCAAGTTCAAGTTGGCTGTAGCAGACCTATTAGACCTATCTATTTATACTGCACAGCACACGTGCTACCAGGGTCTTTCAAATGGCAGTGGGGCAAAGGGACGTAGCACCGCAAGTCAGCTTTGATTTCTGTGCAATTACAGCCCCTCATAAGTTTCTAATAAACATGTTTCTCTATAGCTATAGTCATTTAGTTAGCTAAAACAACACCTTCAATTTTAATTCCAAATATTTTTAGACGCATTTGTATGCGGCCACAGTTTTAACGGATATTGTTCAAATCAAGTGCCTTTACTGTGGGTCTTCCTAGATACACACCCATACTGTGTCTGTATTTATTAAAACCAGAGAAGAACTACATATTAACAGTGTGTCAGACTAAATCAGTGAAGTAGTCATTTCTTAAGGCTACAGTGGTCATAATTTCACTTCCACTTCCTCACAGGCCATCTCACTGTAATTGTGCATTGTCTCAGCATGCAGGCAATGCGTGGACTGATAACTCTCCTGGGATAGCTGGAAAAATGAGGTCAGAAGAACCGCAAGAGAGTAAAAAGTTCTCTTTGTTATTTGGGAACTGTCTGGGAAAAGCACAGGATACAGAATCCTTTTGCTGCAGAACAACAATATGATGTTATTTTATTGTTATAATGATGTTATAAACAATACACTGCTCTCAGCACACAAAAAAACACTACATGTTTTATTAAAAAGAAAGCATAACATCTGTTTACTTGCATTAATTGAGTGTAGTCAGAGAAATCATAGAAACTAGCATTTTTTATTTCAGTTTTAGTTTTCGGTCCGTGACTCAAATGATCGTGATATGTGACATTTTTGCTATATTGCACCTCTACTTTAAAATAAGTCAACAAGTTCAATGATCTGGTACAACAGAGAGCAATAACTCAAAGAGGAAATCCAGCAGATATTTCCCTAACCCAGGTCTCTAGCTGCGTTCTGCACTCATGGGATGGAAGTAGGTAGAACACCAGCAGGGTCTGGCTGTGGCCTGCCTGGCTTTGCATTCAGCTAGTGGTTCCAGCTTTGTCCATTGATGGTCTTCTGACTATGATTTGGACAATGGCCCACTTTGTCTGTTCAGGCCAGAGTGATCTCAGCCTCTTATCATGACATTTGCATCTATGCAGCCGCTTAAGTTGGCACATGGGCCATTTCATCCTCATCCTCAATTTCATTTCATGTATATTCCTGAGCTCTAACATTTTTATTATTAAGCGATAGAACGTACTCCTAAAACAATTTAATACGATTTAGTATTGTTTAACATAGCTAGGCAGTGCCTGTGTGTCTAAATCCATAAAGATCATGCATATCAGAGACCAAGGAGAGATCTCTTCATTTTCTTCTGCCTGTCAGAGCACGCTCCACCTGTTATCAGATAAGGCCGGTCAGAAAGGACAGTATCAGGACAGTGTTAGCATCAGAGCTGAGGGCCTTGGCTGCTTTGCGAAGCAAATCAAAGCGGATGTGTGACTATAAACTGTATTATTTTAAGGTATGTTATTCCATGTAGAAAAGCACTGATAACTCTCTTGACTGGCATGCGGTTTATAAGATAACCTTTAAAGACTTTGCCGGTGTTCAAGCACACTTGGTCAATCCCAAATGGTCTTTAGGTATCTGGATCTAAGCATTAATCAAAGTGTGTGGACTTAAGACAATGGCGTAAATCAATGCTTGAAGCCCAGGTAATCGCTAGGCCTACAGGCCTAGTAATGGAGCTGGAAAGTGCATGACAGCCAGGCTTAAAATTTGAGTTGCAAAGAAGGATACTTGAAGTGTCATGGATAGGCAGTATTATGACGACACGCCTACAGTGTCTATTTTAGTCCCAGCAGAAGAGTATCATAATGCTTTGGGCTAAAGACTGTAAATAAAGAAGCTATTGTTGTACGCAAGCAAAAACATTCAGAAACATGAGAAATGGATCTGTGGATCTGGATCGGGCAAATGTCTTAACTGGAAACACAACACAAAAAGATTAACCTTCAGCTCAGCCACCATAACCAGGTTTCAAACTAAAGTACTGTTCAAGCTGGATTCATTTTACAGAGAGAGGTGTGATCAGTAAGAGACTCAACAGAATTGAGAGACCAGATGTTCTTGTCAGCAAAAGGAGCGATAATCAACAACATGTCACCTGATCTGGTTATAGCACTTTCCCAGGTAAAACTAACTAAGCCCACTCACCTGTGTCATGCTTGAGATGGCATCAGCTGAAGCAGAGTTTGGGGGGCCTTTCTGGCGGTCGGTGCTGCGGCTGCGCAAGGGTCCGCGGGGGCTGGGCTGCAGCGGGCTGGCTGACACTGAGCGAGGACACAGGTGAGACTCTGGTAAAGGATATGGTCAGCGGAGCACAGGACGAGCAGGGAGAGGAGGCCACGAGCAGTGGGGTCAGTGGGGTGAGCAAGGCAGAAGGGTAAAGAGAGTAAGGGAGGGAAAGAGGCAAGAAGAAAAGAAAGGATGGGGATGATAAGAGCACAAAACAGTTTACGGGGTGTTAGATCTCTATTGATAAAGAAAAGGGTTTGTTGCAAGCAATGATGTGCTTGAGGGGGGTTGAGGCTGGATATGATAGATAGATAGATAGATAGATAGATAGATAGATAGATAGATAGATAGATAGATAGATAGATAGATAGATAATAGATAGATAGATAGATAGATAGATAGATAGATAGATAGATAGATAGATAGATAGATAGATAGATAGATAGATAGATAGATAGATAGATAGATAGATTTACAGTGAACAGCACACATACTCAAAAGATTCCAAACCCTTATTAACTTTCAGTCGACTGCACTGTATGGCTATAGCCACGAATACATTTGATATTAAATTTTGTTTAAATATTTAGATACTTTTTTACAAATTTCTGATGTGCAGTTTGGATATTTTAAAAGACATTGGCAGAGAGAGTGAGACAAAGAGACGGAAAAGAGAGAGAGATGTGCACTCTTATCCTAACCCAATCAGGTAATTAGCAGCGGCTGAACAAAATACACAACAAACACAGAGTACACCAAACAGCAAAATCACCAAATCACCAAAGCAAAACCCCTAACTTGCAGCACCAATCACCAAGCACCACACACAGACATTAGCATACACGCACTTGATGTGTGACAACCAAGACCTGGAAACGCATGTCTGCCAGCACAGAGGCAGAGAGAGCTGAGGTAAGCTGGGGTAAGGAGAGCAGAGCACACCTCCATGGGGGAGAGCTGTGATGGGAGGGATTCCTCAGCTAATCCTCACCTGTGGTAATTAACTCTGACTGTTATGAACTACAGATAAGCACCCAAATGTAGCTGATCCATAATCTGCTGCTGATTCATGTCATCTCTATGACTATTTCAGGAGCCTCAAATGATGCCCTCAAATCCTACTTATGTAATAATGATTACGGATACCAGGGTGAGGGAGTTTGCGACACAAGCAGCCATATTTTGTCACTTTCACTACAGGATTTAACAGACTATGTCCAGCTCCATGCCTGAAGGATTTCAGTTCAACAGAGTTGGTTTCTTTTGCTGCATTTGTTGTCAGTCAAAAATGTCCTACAAGTTCTTGTTTGCAACATGCATGGACCGCGGCAAACAGCTCCTTAGGGCAGTTGTGAAGCTTCATGAAAGCTCCAGCGTTCACACTGCAAATGTTATTGAATCATAATGAGTCACTGAAACACACTGTACTCTGTTCACACCTGTAATCAGAGCTATAATCAGAGCTGTCCAGAGCAAAGGGGTCCTCCAAATAAAAACTTCTAATGCTTATCTTTATTTACTAAGGTAATATAAAAACTCAAAGACAAATCCTAATTATTTAATATGACTGAGTTATGATGATGTTAAGGTTCTTTTGTGCGGGGGCAAGAAAGGCTTGAGACATGGTGGTAGAGGTAGATGCTCTGTTGGGATTAGCCTAACTACAGCAGCAAGTGGCAGCAACTGTATCCAAAGCTCACACTCCCCGCACAGTCCCTCACACGCACAACTCCGCTAATCAGCTTACTGTAGATCCCTCAGTGTGTGTGCTCTGCGGCTGTGTAAAACACACACATGCACATGGCTGTTCCAGGAGACACCACATGGTGTGTGTGGACTGTGGATTCTAGATGGATGCTAATTATAATAAGAAACCATTTATCATTAAACTGTAACTGTAAATCTAAAAACTGTCTAAATACAAATATTAATTCTATAATATTTGAATTATTAAACGTTTAGTTGGTGGCAAGTCAAGACACAACTGTGGGTAAAAGCTGAAAACTCCTGGTCAAACGGTCCAATTGTTTTACTTTGCAATTATAAATAATTGCACTGCAAATTTTAATGCAGACATATTGAAAATATTCTATGCATGTATATTTGGATGCGCAAGTTATGACTTATGTATTACAATTCAACGCACATAAAAAATGTATTTCCAGTTTCCAGTAAATAAACAAAAACATGCAATTTGACTGCTTTTAAGCTTTTACATACAACTGTAGACTTGGTATCTAAAATTGCAACCAAAAAAACTAGAGCTACAAGGTCAAAGTAGCTATGAGGCTAAGGGGAAACCTGTGTAAATCTGATATATGCAATGATTTTTGATGGCCCACAGGACACCACAACCATCCAACTACACTCACTGACGTGTACACAAGAGGATTGGTCCAACAAGGGCTGGAATGGCCACTCTCTGTCTCTAGGGCTGTTTCTCTGTGTTACCTGGGACATCTGCTCCTTCGGCTGAGAGGGCTGCTGCGCTCTTGCTCCTAGCTAGAGAGGCCTGGGTGGGGGTGAGGAGACGGCTGAGAACACCGCTGTCCATGGGACTGGTCAAGGAGCGACGTGCTATACGCGCACACACAGCATGCCGACGCCCAAAAAACAGAGCATACAAAAGAAAAAAAAGAAGAGAGACAGAGGGTTTGAAGGACAAACAAAAAAGTTGAGCGGTAATGGAGGGGTAGGGAGGGGAGGGGAGTGACATAAAGGGCAACCAAGAGATTTCAAAACAGTGAGGAAGAATCAACACGAGAACCAAAGAGTGATTGTGCTTAAGTCGTTAAGGCACCGGATGGTGTTGATGGAGCCAAGGTGAGCTTCAGCTGGCTAGAGGGATGAAAGGGACAATAAGGATACACATGGAGGCAGGCACTCATGGCAGAAACCAAATGGCAACCGTGCAAGAGCTCTTTGAGAGCCAGGTATGGATCAAATGCTTAGCTTTAGGTTAGCCTGTTCGCATGCTCAAGATAAGTGATCCCATCAAGTTGACAGCACTACTATATACATATGCATTCAACCCAAGCCTGGTCTCTACTGTGCAACTCTCATAAGTGCTGTTAGTGAATTGACAAGAACATAGCTTGATGGTAATCTGTGGCATGGCTGTTTGCGACAAACAGGAGAGTACTGGTTTTACAGTAGAGACAAAGAGCTCTTGCAGTCATGAGATCAAAGAGTCATGTCCCTTGGAGCTGTCTGGAGCTACAGTTACAACCCAGGGAGGAAAAGTAGAAAAATAAAAAGGTGAAAGCTGAGTGCAGTTGGTTTGAATGACCTGTTTTTTGTCCCCACTTCCTTTACAGAAGAACGTAGGGGCACTACCTGATCGCTATAGTAGGCATGCTGCAGTGTGCTGGCTTTGGAGATTTTGGCCTAAACTATATCAAACTCAGTGGTGCATTACAGGGTTGAAAGTAATTAATGGGGCTTTAATGATGAGGCTTTAGGATGGCTCTCTTTAATAATGAGCTTTTCTCTACAGGGTGACCAAAGAGGATAAGGAAGTATATATTACCAATGAGAACGTGCTCACGGGAGAACACAACCAATGCATCACATGATCCAATCCATCTTTGCCCAAAAATGTAAAACAGCAAACAGAGTACTACTAAGAACTTCTTGTTCACTGGGTATGCAGAGGCTGGGCATTTATCTCCCTGAAGGCACATAGGAGTTGCTTCTTCTTTAAGCGAATGGCACTGGTGCACAAAGTGTCTCTCACCCACTCATACCCTTTCACACACACGGGCACAAACTACAGATAACATCATTGAGGAGAGAAAACAACATGGCGTTCACATAAACAAACACAACATTGTTTTAGCAGACAAAAGCTCCATTCCTCCATCAACGGCTCGGAGAGATATTTCGAGAAGGAAAAAGAATCGAGTTATGACATCAGCAGTAAGCATCCACTGTGTGCTCAGTGCAGTTAAGGATTCGGAGCTGGACAGTAGATAGGAAAGCACAAGACAGAAGCAGGCATCCTTACGACCTTACAAAGAAAAAATTAAAGAAAAAAGGGAGCGCACGAGGAGAGAGGTTGTTATTTGCTAGCTGAAAACGGTTTGGATGCAGATGAGAAAAACATTGCTCATGTTAAGAACATTGGCTTTTCAGGAACGCAAAGAAGAAGATGGTAAAGGAGCATCCTTCATTTATACACTGCAAAATGAAAGAGCAATGTAACCAAATTCAATGCCACATCATGTTGTTTGCTTTGTGGGTTAGTGACAGTGACCTCATGTTTCATTCTGAGCGAACACGAGCAGGCCAGGCAAGTTAAAGCAGCGGACGCGTATTAGTTATTATGGAGTGGCGCACGTGCACATACAAAACGTCTACCGTAGGACAAACCACCTGCTTCACTGGGTAAGGCTTTCTCTGGTTTGGCATTAGATGGGGCTTTACTCCCTACCCGGGAGAGCGAAGAGCTCCGTTTCTTCAGGGTGGGGCCTAAAGACACACGGACAAGGGACAGTTACAGCCTATCAGGGAACATGGCCTGGAGTTCTCCCAGCACAGGAATTTCATTTGACTTCAAAATATAGGAACACAAATGATGAGCCTAGGGATGTTAGCTCCTCGAGACTGCTGAGTCTAGTAAGAATTATTAAATGCAATGTGGAGATTAAACCTGTTGCTGCTAACGTGCAGCCTAATGCTGAGTTGAGTCGTCACATCTCTGTTAACTACAATAGATTTCCAGTAATGGTAATTTACAGGCTGCTATAGAGTAGGCACTTCTGCTATATAAAAGATCATAACACATAAATATGAGCTCATGGAGAGAAGGGAAAGAAATAAAATAAAATTATATCTTATGAGCATCACTACTAGTCCCTTTTCCAGTTAAACCTATAAAAGTTAATTATAGCTCTCAATTCATGCATCAGAGAAGTTTCATTCTGACCAAATATCTAAATGTTGTTTAACAGGTTCTGGCTCCGGCTGTTAACTAAAATGGCACATCACAAACGTTTTGAATCTAAAGTGGTTTGAGGTAGGCAAAAGTGCCAAGGAGGCAGCATGGTTGTCATAGGGACCAGTAAGAGAGGGGGGGAGGCTCAGCACCTGTCTGTTCCACCTGAGTCTGCTTATGCGCTTCCTTAGAAGCCTGAGGGGCATTGCTAGGCAACCGGTTCAAAGACGAACTCCTCCGCTTAGCACCTATGAGACAAAAGACAGCCTGAAACATACGAAAGCCTGCATTTGAACGTCTCTTTTCATCCAAAAGATCAAAGTAGTTTGCTCTGCTTCATTTACACTGAAACATTTTCTACCATTCCAGCATCACAATAACGTTTTACTCAGTAAAACAGAATTATCAGCTTCACAGCCTCAAAATGAATGAATTAATGAGTGAATGAATGGCTGCCACAAATATGTGTAGTTTAAATAACATATTTTATGTCAAACACCAAAACAGGGGGGCAATTTTTTGTGCTCAGAGGCATTATGATTCAGGTGGTGCTTTTTAGAAAGTTCAATAATAATCTGGTTTTAGAATGTGTCTGTATTCTGAGCAGGAAGGAAAGGAAATAAAACGATGGACCCAACACAAACAGTGGGTGAAATCAGCTGAGTCACTGCTGAATGATCCCTCTAGAGGAAATTAAGCTGTGGAGAAAAACAGCACCAGCACACAAATCACTGTCATAGCCATTCTGCTGCGGTGAGGCTAAAAATAGAGTCGATATCCCACTCAAATCATCATTGACAAGTTAAGAATAACACTCGAAGGGAGCCACAGAGAGACAGAGGTGATTAGGTCCCAGTCAGATCACATTTAATACAGTCAGGTCTGATTCAGGTACATGCAGGATTAGCTATTGCAAAAGATGCTTTACCAGGCATTTCTGGTTGTCTCTGAATAATATAGAGAACTCCACACATCCTGGATGGAGGGAGAGAGGAGGTGAACAAACACTGACAGGGTGTGTGTAGGGTGTGTGAGGTATGGGTGGGGCAAGTGACAAACATGAGGAGAGGGACACTTACTTTTGTCAGGAGAACTCAAGAGGGTGGCAGAGGAAGAAGAGAGGCGCTTGCTGATAGCCGAGTCGGCCTGCTGCTTCAGGTTTGTGGTGGAAGTGGAACGCTTGTCTACGGGGAAGGCCGACATACACAGACCAGGACAAGGAAGTTAGAGGAATACACGCTACATAGGATCTTATGGGTGGGGTGGGAAGGAGGTCTAGGTTACAGTGAATTTTAACAATAAAATATGTGCAAGACAGAACTGGATACAGTGAATCTGATTGAGATGAAATAATGTGGGGAAACTTGGACAACATATATTGAGTTGCACTGACAAACTAACAGCTGAAGAGCATGCACAATGAAAAAGAAGAGATGGAATGGGACAAGATTACGAGCCAATGAAAATGGAGGATTATTAGAGCTGTTTACTAGCGCTGACTCATTTAAGGTACAAAAAAGACGGTACACTGTAAAATCAACTTTGGTTTCTAATACTAAGTGCACCTGGAATTCAACAATGAAATGTTGAACACACAAACAACACACAATGGCAAAAGTTGGGAAAACTAAACTCTTTATGGAACATCCTACAGTACGCTGCTGTTGCCGCTGGCAGAATGTACTGTCGCTGCTCCATTATAAACTAAAGCATATTCGGTTTGATGTTGACTGTGTACCAACATAATGTAAACGCAGCATTAGAACTCCAGAAACATGCATTACTCTACAATGTTAAATGCCAAACCAAAGCCAATCCAATCCAGCAGAGTTAGTTAGCTAAATCGGAGAAAAACAGAAAATATTCACACACACACTAGTTAATTGTATGATCCTCTTCAACATGTGCATGCAAGCAGGTGAAATGCTGGCTGAGTGACCCCTGTTGTGGAAAAAATAACCTTTAGTGAGTGTAACAGGAGAAAAAAGGAATGAGTGAGAGATAAAAGCACACCATCTGTGACGTTCCTGTTGTGAGCAGACCTGCCAAACAGTTGTGAGTGCAAGAGCAAGGGGGAGGCAGAGGACAGTAGAAAGTGCCAGTTTGTGCCAAGCAAGCCAATATTGACCACCTTGTGGCGTCTGGCTCCTGGGAGGCTTGGAGACTGGAGAGGCTGGAGAGATAACTACAGTGATTGGGGAGGAGACGGAGTCGCTCTCACTCTTGCCTGTGGGAGGGGCAGGGACAGACAGATTTCTATGGGATATAGACACTCTCCACAGGGAGGGAGAGAGATGGAAAGCACAGCATAGACCATCATCATCATCATCATCATGATATATTCTCACACACACACACACACACACACACACAGGTATTATGGCGGTGGCATGCTAGTGTGTGCTGTGCTGATATGAGTAGATCAGACACAGAATTACACAGAAGTAGTTTTTAAAAACCTTGGTGTCTCTGCTAGACTGAGAATAGTCCACTAACCAAAAATATCCAGCCAACAATGTCCTGTTGCTTGTGTCCTGTGACCACATAAGTACTGCTGTGTCTGATCCACTCATACCAGCTCAACAAAACACATCACCACCACGTCAGTGTCACTGCAGTGCTGAGAATAATCCACCACCGAATAATACCTGCTCTGTGGTGGTTGAAGAACAGCTTATATCTCACACACACACACACACACACACACACACACACACACACACACACACACACACACACACACATGTACGTGATTTGTGAGAATTGTTAAAGCTCATTACAGCAGACACCATATCTCACAGCGGGGGATTAAAGAGGAAGCCTCATTGTGTATTTTACGTTACTGTGCACGAGGTAGAGACTAATTGTTTGTTTATTTAATTATCCAGGAATATATATATTTAAAAGAAAATTACACAAAGTCTCCAAAACTTCAAGCTACATCAAATAAATATCAAAATATCAAATATTAAAGACTACGGGTCTGCAAAAGTGTGTAGCTGCCAAAAGCTACACAAGAAACTGAAAACTAAATCTGGATGTAAAGTAAGGCTCTGAATTAGAAACTATGCTGTGCCATGTATGACTATGTATGTGACTAATTAACTTTGACTTCTATGTCTTTGCAATTGTGGAAAATTATGGAAAAGATTTTTTGCTTGTTTTTTTCCTTGTTAAAAATCCATATAGGCAATGTGCAAACACACTAAATACTGAAAAAACAAGAAACATGGCTGTATACCATTTTTTTGTTCTGAGTCAGTGAGGCCTCCCCACGACCATCTCTTCTGTCTCTGCTCCACTCTCTGACTGCGCTCCAAGGTGCGCCGCATCACTGCCTCGTAATGCTCCTACACATGCACACATAACAAATCATTGTTATATTGTGTTTGCTCACAATGCATGTGAACTTCAGCTGAAACAACAACTATATATCTTTATGTACAGTACAATTCCTACTGGTACAAAGCCACTGAACTCCCTGCAGTGAGAACAGAAGAACCATTTACAGATTTACTCTACACAGAAAACCTTTTAAAAAGTTAAATCCACAGAGGATCTTAAAAGAAGCTGAAGACTGAAATACAGGTTCAGTGTTTTTGTGTATAGGATTACACAGACCTAACTGCTTTCTGCAGCTCTTTTAACTTGTACAGTATTTTGTGTAATTCAGACCCACCGAAAGGATTTCATTATTAGAAAGTACACTTATCTTGCCCACAGGAAAGGTTAATTAAATAGCAATAATACCAGAATAACAGGCTGGTAATGTACAGAGCTTAAGAAAGTGAGAGACAGACAGAAAGACAGACAGGCAGAGTGAAAAAACTAACATACCTTCTCTTCCTCTTGCCTCTGTTTTCTCTTCTCTTCAACAGCAGCTCTCCTTTGCTCCTCTTTCCTGCGCTGCTCGTCCAGTTTTCTCTGTCTTTCTTCCATCTGTTTTTCTACCTGCAACTTAGCCTTGCGCTCCCGCTCCAGGATCTGAGACTCCCGCACCGCTTTAAGACCCACATAGCATGTTTATTTAAGTCTGTGTGCTTCTGAGCAATATAGTATATTAGTGGTCCTGGACTACCCACTGCCCTGCATATGTAGTGTTTCCCCTGCTCCCAACTAACCAGCTAATTAACAATTCCTTTCTTTCTGAATGTGGGCAAGTGACCGCTGGAAAACACTATAATGTGCAGGGCTTCTTATAGAGCACTATTCATCTAAACAGAAGTGACTACAGCTACATTTGACTGAAGCACAAATGGGGCTTAATATGTGTTTACTCATGTACATGACTCACCTTGCTGCTTCTCTTGCTCTTCTCTCCTCTCTTTGGCCACTCGAAGTTTGTCGTCTATCCTAACTGCTGCTCCATCAATGACTAAAGAAAAGGCAAAACATTATTCATTTATTTAGTATTCCATTCAAAACAACCACCAGCCTTCCCCTCAGCAGAGCTCTGTGACAGCAATGGATAACAGCCCCATGCTACCCTACCAATCTCCTCACATATGGCTAATATTTCAGATTCAATTATGAGCTCAGGCAACCTTACGCAGCATTTACGCTGAGTCATCGCACTGGGTGTGTGGTCTGTCAAGCAAGGTACAGTAATGCCATTACTGTCAACCGATGCATTCATAAGACAACAGTGACACTAATGCTAATGTTCATCTCAAGTAGTGTTAGGACTGTATATAGGTGGGCAAAATGGTCATAAGCACATGATAGTATGACAATATATCATGCTATCATATGTGACAAGACTAGAGAGACATAGATAAATATACACAGGCACAGGCACACATCTAGATGAACATACATATAACCATAAAAGTGGGCAGTCAAGCCTGAAGCCACTGTAAAACATTTAGTACACATATGGCATACATTATTATTAATACCTTTAGGTACTTATTCAACAACGGCCTATTTTATCATTGTTTTATAAAAGCTTTATGCCACTTAACACCATGTGTTAATGAATTAATCAGAATCAGAAATACTTTATTGATCCCAGGGGGAAATTGCTGTTATTGCAGTAGCAGCCGTTGTGTAGAAGAATAAACACTCTAATAATAATTTACAAGATATATATACATAATACATACATAATACATACATAATACATACATAATATAATTTACTCCTTAAAGGGGCTGAATAGTTATTTATTTGTTTTATTATATTATTTATATATTTTTGTAATTTGCAATTTGAGTGTCATATATGAATTGCAACACCTACAATTTTTATTTCAACCTACATTGTTCACAATTGTCATAAATTTGAACCTAATAGTGCAAAGCTTCTGAGCCAGCAGTTCAGCACACAACATTTACATTAAAGCCTTAAGCCCCCCCCACAAATATATGATGCTTTACTTGTAATGTAAGTCAACGGAACCAGATTTTTTTCCAAGCTAACTTTGGAGCATTTTTATTGGTTCATTCTTCTTGAAATTTACACAAAATGTAAACGAAAAATTTAGATATGCGTTTTCCTTTGGACAGTGACGATATACTGCACACTGCACACTGCACGACTTTGTTGCAGATCTAGCAGTGAGCGCTGAAAAACTAATAATCGCAGGAGATTTTAATATTCACTTTGAAAACTCAGCAGATCCATTAAAAAAGGCTTTTTCATCTATCTTAGACTCTAAGGTCTCACTCAGAATGTAATAGGGCCTACACATTCCTGTAATCACACACTAGATCTAGTTTTGACTTTAGGTGTTGATATACATAATCTTACTGTTCTTCCACAGACTTCAGTAGTTTCAGATCACTACCTAATTTCATATGAATTGAGTCTTAGTAAAAATGTATGTACATCACCCCGTTATTGCATGAAACGTTCAATAATGCCAAATACATCTCAGAACTTTATTGAAACTCTTCCAGATTTATCAACCATAATTTTTCCATCATCAGACCCAACAGAGCTAGACAGAATAACTGACTGCGTAGAAAATACGCTCCGACTAACTTTAGACAACGTTGCACCTATAAAAATTAAAAGATGCAACAAAAAAAAGCTCGCTCCGTGGTACAACAATGAAGTACGCACCTTAAGACAGACAGTACGGAAATTAGAACGCAAATGGAGAGTGACCAAGCTAGAGGTATTTCACTCTGCTTGGAAGGACAGCCTTAGCAGTTACAGAAAGGCACTTATTAAAACACGCTCAGCATACCTGTCCACACTCATCGAACACAACAAAAACAATCCTAGAGTTTTATTTAGCACCATCGCAAACTTCAAACCAAAAATCAGGCAGGAACGAAACCTCAAATACCCGCCAACTACAGCAGCAATGATTTCATGGACTTTTTTAATAGCAAAATCGTGAATATTAGACAAAAAGTTCTACCAATACGAGTAAACCTATCCTTCATCCGGTTTGGCTCAAACAGCACAAAATGTGATTTTAGAAGAAAGACTAGAAACATTTTCTCCACTACAGCAGACAGAACTAGAAAAACTTATCTCTTCCTCAACTTCTGCTACATGCACACTTGATATGATTCCAACAAGCCTATTGAAACAAGTATTACCAGCTATTATTAAACCTATCTTAACTATCATCAACTCTTCTCTTAGTCTGGGTCATGTACCTAAGTCTTTTAAACTAGCTGTGATAAAACCCTTGATAAAGAAGCCAAATCTTGACCCCAGAGAACTGTCTAGTTATAGACCTATTTCCAATTTACCTTTTATCTCTAAGATTTTAGAAAAGGCTGTAGCTCGACAACTCTGTTCTCATCTACATAAGAACAACATATATGAAAAATTCCAATCTGGTTTTAGGCCACATCACAGCACAGAGACAGCTTTAGTTAAGATAACAAATGATCTTCTTCTTGCCTCTGATCAGGGCCACGTATCTCTACTGGTGTTACTAGATCTAAGTGCAGCTTTTGACACTATAGATCACACTATTCTCTTGGACAGGTTAGAAAATATAGTTGGAATCACAGGAACAGCGTTTTCCTGGTTCACATCTTACCTTAGTGATCGCTTTCAGTTTGTAAAGATAAATAATGTATCGTCTAACACTACAAAAGTGAAATATGGAGTTCCACAAGGTTCTGTTTTAGGTCCTCTGTTATTTACACTATATATGCTACCATTAGGCTCAGTTATAAATAGACATGGAATTAGTTTCCACTGTTATGCCGATGATACACAACTGTACATATCAGCCAAACCAGATGACAAATCCAGATTAAATAAGATAGAAGATTGTGTAAGAGATATTAGACTTTGGATGCTACAGAACTTCCTTCTTTTAAACCCAGATAAAACGGAAGTTCTCCTCCTCGGCCCAAAGGCTGCTCGGACTACATGTTCAGATTTAATGTTAAATCTTGCTGACTTCTCTGTAGTTCCTGGTTCAGTAGCCAAAAATCTTGGTGTAACAATTGACTCAGATCTGACATTTAATCAACACATCGGTAATATTACAAGAACAGCGTTTCTTCACCTACGAAACATTTCAAAGTTAAGAAATGCGTTATCTGTGTCTGATGCTGAAAAGTTGATACAATGCCTTTATAACCTCAAGGCTAGATTACTGTAATGCATTATTGTCAGGATGCTCCAGCAGGAACCTGAATAAACTTCAGTTAGTTCAGAACGCTGCAGCTAGAGTACTAACTAAAACCAGAAATTTGATCACATCAGTCCAGTTTTATCAGCGCTACACTGGCTTCCTGTTAAATTCCGTATCGACTATAAAATTCTATTACTGACGTATAAAACCCTGCACGGTCTCACACCGGAGTACCTGCAAGATTTAATTTCCTATTATGAACCGCCACGTTCACTCAGATCACAGGATGCTGGTTTTCTAATAGTTCCTAAAATTCAGAAGACTTACAATGGGGGGAAGAGCTTTTTCCTACAAAGCCCAAAATTGTGGAATAATCTCCCAGTTAATGTTCGGGACTCTGACACAGTCTCAATATTTAAGTCTAGACTAAAAAACATATTTGTTTAGTGTAGCTTTTTGTAATTAAGTTTCTCTTTTAGATAAAGGCAGGAGATCTGGGGGTTCTTGGACACAGAGGTTTTATGGTAAACTGAGATGTTGGTGCTGTTGTTCCACCCACTTCACGCGATCACACAGGTTTGTTGATGGTGGAGTGGGGGGGACCCCAGTGTCTCAGGGTACTCTCATGTCCATGTTACCTTCTGGTTCTCTCCTTTTAGTTTAGGCTGTTATAGTTAGATCTGCCGGAGTCACCAACCACACTCTAAAATTCTGAAAATTCATATTCTCTACAGTCTTACTCCTGAGCCCAACTAACTCTTTCTCTTTACTCTTCCTGAGGAAATGACTGTCCTCCTGTCTGTTGAAGGCTGTTGAAGGACTGATCATCGGGCCATCACCCCACCATCACCAGCCAGCTCACCTGTCCATTTACTGCTACACCCTCAGTTACATCACTGTGCCATCCAGATGCACCAGCACTGAGATAGGATGGGACTGTTTCAGCTCACGCCCACTTTACATAAAGACTGTCATAGACTGCCTCAGCCAGAGACTGCCTCAGTCATACACTGCCTCTATCTGTGCAGCTTCTAAAGCTTTGCTATCCAGATTTCAAACAGAGGCTCCTTTCTTTGGTATTTAGTTCAAACTGTAAATACTGTTTTGACCAGAGGAGGATGGGTCTCCCCTTGTGAGTCTGGTTCCTCCCAAGGTTTCTTCCTCAGTTGAGGGAGTTTTTCCTTGCCACTGTTGCCTCTGGCTTGCTCACTGGGGGATATATGTTATAACTGTTTTCAAAACTCTGTAAAGCTGCTTTGAGACAACATCGTTGTAAAAAGCGCTATATAAATAAAATTGACTTGACTGACTTGACTGTTTTGACATTTGACAAAGAAGCAGATACCTGGTTTAGCATGGCTCTTTGCAGAAGCAGCTGTAGTTACTGGTGCTGGGCTGTTCCCAGCCAGGCTGCGCCGTTCCTCGGCCTGCGCCTGCGCAGCTGCAGCTGAAAATACAACAAGACAAAATGCGTAGAGCTCAGTAATAAGTACAATCATGATAAAACAGAAGAAAGGACTTGGGAGAAACAAGCCAAACATGTCTAGAGTGCACAACTTTCACGAATGAGAATGAAAAGAATGTTTTAGCAGAATCATATGGAAATACCTCCAAGCACAAAGACAGCGTTTGTCTTGCCTACGTGACTGACTAATTTGGTCAGCTTTAGGTCTTGTGGATTATTAAGTAATAAATGGTACGTGTATACAGAGCTTTCTAAACATGTGAATGGAAACTAAATGAAAGAACATGGTCAAGTTGTGACATCCTTCATGTTAGCGGTGTTAGGAGTTGTGTAATATTCATGACAAATAAAATGGTGATTACTCTTTAGGGACCACAAACAGGTACCCTATTTAAAGCTTTACAGCAATAAATCCAGCATGATACGAGGCCTCACTTTATTAACCACCAGGTTAGAAAATATACACTAAACTTGAGACTACAAGCACTGGATACTTATTTTAATTCAGTTAATTAGCAACACCTTAGGCCTGAACTGAATCATTTAATAAAACATAGTATCCAATTTGCGCCAACAACAGTGCTACTGTCTTACACATACATACTGTCTTACATATAAAACTTAGATTGCTTGAAAAACAAACAAAAACAAACAAACAAAAAAAACACAAAAAAAACCACAAACTTCCTTGGAATGCACACTGAAAGATTCACATTATCATATACCAGGGATGCTAAACTCTAATCCCAGAGAGTTTAATTTCAAAATACCTGAAATTAGTATTCACATACTCTTGACATACTTAATAAACTGAATCAAGCGTGCTAGACTTGGAACTCAACTCCATATTATGGTACATCTCTAGGAGTGGAGTGTTCACTATACATAACCAAAGACTTACATAAACAATGTATTGACCATGGATTTATATAACCCTACTACCTACAGTTCTTAAGTACATTTAAGACATTAAAGAAAACCGGTTATGCAGTCAGAGTTGATTAAAACGTGTAGTCCACTAAAGAAACCTACAGGAAAAAAAGTTAGACAGCATGCACACAGGAAATTTCTTTTTTTTTTTTACTTCTGTTGTTTTGTGGTACTCTGCATATTACGCAGCACATAAAGTCAAGTGGCATATTCAGATCTGCAGTGGCGACTCTCTTAGACATTTTTCCCCTTCTTGATACCAGACATGAACAGTGATTACAACGTGTTCATCTGATGTCCCTCCTAGAAACTGGAAAATGCTTCCACATGGTCGACATTTTCATTGTCAATCTGTTGCCGCTTAAACTGTTTAAAGATGGAGACAGAAGGAAACAACACACAAATTATTTTACCGTAGGCCTGTGTTATTTCACTGTTTGGGTCAAACTTTTTGGCCTTTTCACCATTTCCAACAAACGTCAATACATCCATTAGTTACATGGCTCATTCTGCTGGAAGCGTGCAGAGTTTCTGTAATAAAGAATGGGCTAACTTTGCCTGTATTAGACTATTCCGCCTGTGACTGACATTATATTTTCTGTGCATTATCCTGTAGCCTATTAGTTTATAACCCCTCCAGGATACGCTGCCAAGAGCAGACGTTGGCGAGTGTGGAGAGGTCAGGATCTGGCGTGTGGCACATTTCTCACTTTTTGTGCTGAGTGGCAAGAGGAGAAACTGTAAAGCTCATGCACAGCAGAAAAACCTTTGGGGGGGCGGACCGGAAAACTGACAACAATAAAACAAAGGGGAGGTTATCGGCTGTGGAAAATACCAGGAACTGAAGCATTTCCACAGGAGTTTTAAAACATCAGAAAATTAGGAATGCTGCCATTAATAAGAGGTTGTCCACAGACCAAAGAGACATGTAAAAGAAGAATAAAAGTATTTTGGCCTGTCAACATTTGGCTTAAAATGCCAGAAATTAAACAGAATTCTACTGAACAAAACTGAGGTTTAGGTCAGCAACCTTAAACTATACATAACATTTCTATTACCTTTATGACATGCTGGATAGCCTCAAGGCTGGATACAAGACTAGCTTAAAAACAAACTAAACCAGCAAGTAAACCAGCGTGTTAACTCACAGAGATAGGGCTCAAACAATTTTAGTTCTACAATGTCTTTGTGAAACCAGACACAGAGATCAAACCACTGAAGAAAATAAAAACTGACTTGTTTCCCTGAAGAGTAAAGCACAGCAAAAAAGCTGGGATGAGTAGCAGTGATGGCTAATTGTAAAGGATGTTATGTCTCAGCCCTTAAAATAAGCACCAGCTATTCATCCTCTAACGGGTTTGATGAGAGGAAAGGAATATCCTAAGATGGCGGTGTTGAGATCATAAAACATGTCTCAACAGCTTCAACAGCAGGGGAAAATAAGCCCTATCTGATTCAAACCACCGACCTCAGGGCAGGTGGGCAGATAAAGCCTCCCAACAAAGCTACATTACAATGTTCATGCACTACATATAACCCCTGTAACCACAAACCTCCTTGTAATGCACCTTAAATGAATATGTTTCCCCACAACATCATGAAACATTTCTGAATCACAAGAGTCTTCACTGAATGTGATGTGAGCTGATTGTGATGTTATAAATTTAATCGCAATATGAATGTCATTTTTAAATCTCTATTTTAGTACACATTATCAACAATATTACTTTCAAATGAATTAAATCTAACATAAGAAATTTAACATAACATGGAACCAATCACAGGCAACCAAGCACAACCAGGTTCAGTGTTTATGACTGAAGATGCCAGAAAAAGTGGATATGCTGGTCTTCTTGCCCAAAAAAAGCAAAAAAACATGTAAAATGTTCAGTTGATGCTGTGTTAAAATACATGACATATTTCTTTTATAAAGCCATGCCAGTGCATTTCTTCTCTCCGACACTCTTTGAGCAACATTTCCCCACTTCACACTCAGCACAACAGTCAGGAAGAGAATGCTCTTCTGGCATTCAACAAACTTAGACCCAGCGATGAGTCAGCACAGCATTGGTGACTTTTATGCACTAAGCACGTGGCGACCTGGCTCTATAACTTTACTTGGTCTACCACTTCATGGAGTCGCTTGTTGTTCCTAAACACTTCTGCTTTTAAATAATACCGCTCACAGTTGATCCCACTCACACATGGTATCTTTACAGGGGAAATAGTTTCAACAACCGACTGCAACAGTGGCATCAAATTTAAGTTTGAATTCAGTAAGCTCACTCTTTCGCAAATCTTTATGAAGGCAGACTGCATGGCTATGTGCTTAATTGTATACACCTGTAGCAAGGGGACTGAATGAAACCCTTTGATCAATACAGTGTGCCCACCGTGTATTGCCATTCAGTGATCAACAATGACCTATCATGTTGTCAATGATGGCTTGACTTACAGAAGACATGTGGCTGCATGTTTTCATTCTAACGAAGCAGGAGCAACTGAGCAATTAATTACACAACTGGATTCAGGTGTGCACTTGCTCACACATCAGTCCTATGTAGATAAGACTGGATATTAAAATCAAAGTTGACACGCTGTAGCTTCTATTGTACAGCTATTACAGGCAGTGTGTTCGTCACTGTTTTTGCACAGTAGCAGACTTGCAAATCGCAAATACATCTTGTGACAATTACTTGCCTCTAATCACCCTTTTATCACTGTTTTCTTATCTTTTGAAGGAATGTCAGAAAAAGTAAAAAAGCAAAAACAAATACGGCAATTATAAAATTAAAATTTTAATTTATGCATTGGAAAACTTTATATACTGTCCAGTAGTCAATTCTCAATTACAATTTCATTTTTTTTAGTTCTTGCACAACAACAAAAAAAATAGTTTAATTCTTTTATTTTTTTATTTTAATGGAAAATGTACATGTGCCAAAATAGAGCAACAGCACCATCTAGAACTTATAAACTTTTCTTTTACATTTATTTTTGAGGGATCACGTCCTTGCTATATGAAAAGCCACCGCCTCTGTTATTGCTCTCCAACAGTAGCTACTTTTGTCACACGGGGCAGCACTGAAGATTGAAGTGGCTAACTTTAGATGTGTTTTAGTGGGAGTCTCGGGAGTCGAAGAGCAGCCGGGTGTTTCATGCCGTTGTTTCAGGCACTGCTCATGTTCCACAGGGTGTTGTGTCATAAGTGCTGGAACAAATCTGTTGTGCTGCTACTTTTGGTGGCATTACAAGGTTTTGTTCAACACCTGACTTCTCAAAACTGTACCAATTCTATACCACTGAAGTGACATTTCCACAGTTTTTTGGTATGAGCTCAGTTCTTGGCGGAGTGTTGGCTGCATCCATGGTGGCTTGCTGCTTTGTTTTGAAAATGTGTTTGCCTTGGTCTGTGGGAAGCACCTGTAACCAAGGCAAGAGGGCTTATTTTTGCATTTGTATCACTTCAGAAATAAGCAGCGCTTTCTTTTATTTGTGATAAAAAATATAAAATGACTGTATGTAAAGACATAAAATCTCAATTATACCAAATGTCAGTTGGACTGTAATTCGAACTACTGTCCACCATCAACCAAAGTAACAGTCTTCCAGACACAGGACACAAATGTCCTATCATATAATTTACTTTCTGTAAAGCTTGCTATCTAGATGTGTGCCAGAGACCCTTTACCAGCACAACATGGAGCTTCTTCTGTGTATAAAATTACAATCTCTAACTAATTATTAGCATTTCCATGGAGTGTGCCATGTCTACTATGGATTACCTACAATAGTTGCTTGAACTTTTTATTTTATTTTTTTTTATTTTGACTGATATATTACAAACTTTGCAGCCATGTGAGTCAATTTAATTGCAAAACATTTTGACCACCTGCAGCAGAGACCAAAACAGTGTCTTAAAATAACACTTCAGGCCTAGCATGTCATGGCAAAGTGAAAGCAGGCTCAACTGCAGAAGCACAACAGGCTAGGCAAGGCAGCGTTATAGTAGACACTTCCTTAAAAAGACAGTTCAGATCTTTTGACAGCCAGACATTTATAGCCAAACCAGTGATCAGCACCTATATGCATCTACGTAAGGAGAAAAAAAGCTATTGCAGAACACTTCAGTGACAACGAAGGTGCATCTACTGAATATGTAAAATGAGTCACCTTGTGCCCCTCAACCCGTGGGCTTTCCAACATGCAACATGCAAATACACAGCAGCTCAACAATGGACGCTAACAACAAAGCTATTCTGGCTCACTAAAGCAAATACTGGGTTGGATTCTGACCAATAGCCACACAAAACTCATCGCAGTAAATGGTTGACTGCACCTTCAGCTAAATTCCAACAAAGCCATTTAATAAAAAAATATTTCTATCCAAACAAAATGTTATTTACACAGGTGGATAATATGTGTCTTTGTTTCTGGCTTTTGGTCACACATAGAAGAAATAAAGGGAACACAACCACAACAGCGAAAGATCATTTTAAAGACCACCATTAGGTAACTTGTGTCTACACACAAGAACAGGCAGGAAAAAGCAAATTTTTATCAACGCTACCAACATTAACCTTCTACCTGATCCAATATGTGACCACCACACCTATATGAGCTTGTTGGACATCCAACCACAGTCATAAATATGAAGATGCTCCGCCTTCACTTAGTACACTTAACTTTTTTTTTTTTTTTTGTGGCAATACTTTCTATAAAATGTTTTTGAAAAAGGCTTTTGTGAAGTTGGGCTTCTCCAAACTGTTGTAACAAAATTGTAACCATTTAATTGTCTAAATTGTCTTTTCACACAACGGCACCTGAAAAACAGCCCAGTCTATTATCCCTCATCCACCAAACTTTACTGTTAGCACTATGCGTGCAGTAGGTAGCATTTTCCAAGCTTTTCCCAAACCCTTATTCGACTATTATGCCGGGCCCACAATGCAGGATAATTGGGTCGATTTTGAGGCCCATTTGCTCCTTCCAATAATCACAAAATAATCTCAAATTATGATTACCCCAGATTAACCTGTGGTGTGCGGTGTCTAAAACCCGATCTTTAGTGCTCTGATCTATTCCCAGTCCAGTCAGGGGCAACCGTGATTGTAATTAAATATTAAACTTTTTTGAGTAGCAACAGCATGAGTCTCCATATAATGTGTGCTATTTAAGTATGTCCAGAAAGCATACACCCAGAACAAAGCAATAGCCTCGCTATCATCTGTTATGCTTGTTAAATATTCTCACATTTGTTTGAGAGAAGCAAGGGCCCCGTTCTCAAATTCATCACTCCAGACAACATGTTTTCACTGCTGCAGAGTCCACTGGCAGCTTTACACCACTACAGCTGACACTTGGCATTACACATAGTGATCTTAGCCTTGTATGGAGCTCCTTGCAATTGGAAACTTATTTCACAATGTTTCCGACATATAGGTCTTATGGTGCTAATGTTGCTTCTAGAGGTAGTGTAGAAGTCTGTTGTAGGTGTTATAACAAAGGATGCGTGCTTATGTGCTATGCATTCCATGACCCTGCTCTGTGAGTTTAAGTGGTCTACTATGCTCCTAGATACTAATTTTACAAAAATAACACTTACTATAGACTGGGAAAGATCTTGCTGAGCAGGAATTTTACTGTCATATGACAGTGCCACGTTTAAAGCTCTTTAAGACCAACCATTCTACTACCAGTGTTTGTCTATAGGGATTACACAACTGTTAGCAAGGGGTATAGTTGAAACACCTGAACCTAATACTTGTGTATACATATATATAGGCATACAGTGTATGTGCCTGGGTACTAGCTTTCTTTTAAGGGTGTTTTTTTTTCCCTAAGTACAATGGACACTATTTGGGCATGCGTTAGGTTTATGGGAAACAAAGAAAATATACATGCTAACAGTTCAATAACACAGTAATGCTTTAACAGGAATGTAAAACGTGTCAATTTTGTTTGTATCTGTGATTATATGACATTAGTTTTTCTTGGCCCTGACTTTTCCTTTTTTCTCCCATGAACATAGCCTGTTGATGAGCCCTCTAAAAGTTTGACTGGAATGTGTTTATTTGGCCCTTCAAACATGGAATTGATAACATAATTTGGAAGTACTGTTATCATTTTGTCGTACTCCTATAACTTTCACCAGTAAAAAGGGAAAACTAACTGTAGTGATGACAGATTAGTAGTGATGACTGCACGTGCCTTCATTAAAATAATAATAATAACAATAATAAAAAAATAAATAAAATGACATATATAAAATAAATAAATGGGGGCATGCCATGACTGCACATGAAATATAGATTAAATCCTTTACGATACAATACATTTTGTTGAAGAGCCTGATTATGGATGGAGTGGTGGGTTTTCAAGAGTAGAGCAGAGGGCTATGATTTTAGCTGTTAGCACAAAAAAAGGCAATTCCTGTCATGTTCTGTGCTGTTTTTAGCAAACCTTAAGCTTTTATTTCTAATCTGATTGGTACAGTGTTTTGTAGTTTGGTTTTATTGCTAATCTACAATTAGTCAAAAATCCAAATATCCTAATCCCAAAATTAAGAAACGAACACCAAACCCACAAAGCAATATCCGAATAGTCGATTATTCAGACCAACTCTTCTTTGGTTTTAATCACTGACCGTGGTTTTCACAGAAGACAGTAAATAAGAGATCCTTGTAAGAGACCAAGTAATACGATGAGATTGTCATTACCATGATCAACTGTTTTTTTTTCAATATCAGCTGCATGTTTTCATTGCAGTGCAGTGTGTGAACTACTTTTAAAACTACTACTGTACTTTTAAATAACTGTGTCTAGATATTGTGACACGTACTGTGCATTGTGAAAATGTATTTTGATATGAGATTTCTTGCCATATTGCACACACCTAGCTTTAAATTTCAATGCAATTTTTGTGCACATTTTTTTACGTCTGACACTATATTTTAATCTTTTCACATGTACTAATCATGATGAGTTAGGCTCAGCGTTGTTCAGTGTTGCATCATTTAGTCCATTAAAAAAAAAAAACAGTGACACTGTTCATACTGTCAGATGATGAGATGGATCACTGAAACAAAACCGATCATTCATTCCAACTGAGAAAGACAAAGAACAGTCATAAAAAGACAAGACTGCAACTCTGTGTCACTGCATGCACTGGGAGCAACACCAGGGGGAGTCACTCTTAGTGGGTCAGTGGGCTCCTATTACTCTTGTTTGTCAGTCATTCCGTGTGTGTGTCTCTCTCTCTCTCGCTCTCTCTCTCTCACAACAGGAAGTACTCTTTTGCAGATGCCAATAATGCAGGCCTTCACGTAGGGCACAGCTGTGATTTCTCTTTCTCCCCTCTGCCTCTGTCTCACAGAGACACCTACAGATGATCTTGCCTGGCATTTCTGGGAACACCCCTAGGCTGTGTAAGACGGAATCTTTTCTAAAATCAGAGTTGTAACCTTGCTGCCCTCTACAAGCTGAACCGTTACATAGGGCAAAACCTAGATCACATCCAACCACTCTTCACCACTGCAGACACAGGCATCCGACATGTTGCATGATCTCCACAGAAAAGCATTCCCAAAAAATGTAATGCCCAGGAGCAGCAGGACCCACGTCTAAGGGTACCATCCCCAATACCAAGAATCGACTAGATAGGCATCAAGCTCCCCAGCACAGGGCTGAGAAGCAGTGGAACCACAGTCTCTGGCATGACCCGAAGCGATTGAGAACTAATCATACAGCATCAGTACCTGACCTCACTAATGCTCTTGTGGCTGAACGCAATCTAATCCCCGTAGCAATGTTCCAACATCTAGTGTAAAGCCTCCCAAAAAAGAAGTAACTGCTGCAGCAGTAAAGGCCGTTAATACCACTGACTTCATGAGAAATACCGGATGCAAACGTGTCTACAAGCTTTTGGACGTACAACACAGTTACTGTGCACAATGACTGCATGATATTGTGAACTGTAAAGCTACATCCTGGGTTTTAGACGTGGGAGGAGAGGTGCTGACAAATTTAAATCCAAGTTCATTTGCTTCTCAAATCTTCCTGACGGTGATACTGTCTCTGTGAATGGAAAACTCTCTTGATCTTGTTCACTTCCTTGCAGCAAATCATACAGTGGAAGGGCTGAGATCAATTTCAAAACAGAGCCAAGGACTGTGCCTTACAGTCAAAGTTACAAATAAAGAGAATAACAGAAGTGGCTACTGCATCATGCAAATCTATTTTCCACCTGCAACCTGAAAACAAAAACAATGCCTATTATTGGACGGAAGACATTCCTCACATACTTTCAAATATGCATGGCACGAACTAAAGTTCTAAAACAGAATCATACAGCATGTGATTCCACCCCATAATTACAGAACAGTCTTCTCACACATTCTTTTCAACATCCATTATATAATCTAGTTTTCAACCCAAACGGCGCCGCTCATTCATTATACATGCTGTGGGTCAAGCAGCTCAGCGTTAAAGAGGAATTTCACAAATTTTTTTTCTTTAATTTCTTCATGATATTAACATTCTGTCATTTAAGTCATTCAGAGAAGTCTGATGTGAAAAATGGAATCGTATAGAAACCTACATTCAGCTTTCTTTACAGTGGTTGTGCTGGGAGCCAGGGGTCACCACGTCCACAACACAAATACAGCCAATTTTATTCACAATCCAAAACCAGGCCCCCCTGTCACCTAGCACCAACCAGTTCTCCTTTCCATTCATGCCATTTGATTGACTGCATCGCTGTACCACCCAGATGTACCACCTGTGCAGTTTCTAAAGCATTTACCTTCAGACTCTGCTTTAGTTTATTAAACTGTAAATGGACCGATCAGCGGTTGTGAGGCCAATTCCGATCACCGATCACCTTTCAACGCGATTGGCTGATAGCCGATACTGATCGAGGGCGGGACTATATGCGTGAAAAAGCATTTTTAACAAATTTAGAAGTTGGTCTATGTGGGAGTAAACCGCTTGATACAGCTCCGGAAAAGTAGCATCTGAAAAGTATTTCCTACTAGGAACGGCAGAGCGGGGATCCAGGTAGAATATTTAACGGCAGAATGTCACGTCCTCTACAGCCGAGAAGGGCTGCTTATCTAGCGCTATGAACTCAATCACTCTGGCTGCGATTCCTTTAGCTCTCAGGCTGTTGCTGCTGCTGTACTGTTAGTACCGGTCAGATCTGGTCTGCACAGTTCTCTGGGTTATTTGTTTTGTGGTAGCTGGCCGTGCTAGCTCTGCTGTTTGCTGATACTCACTGTATTCAGCCGTGTGATGTACTCTCAAGTGGCGTATCAGATTATTAGTGTTAAATGTCTTTGCCTTGGTTCCCCCACGAAACACGTAGATTTCACTAGTTTTACAGATGTTACAAACTGCCCTGGACGAAAGTCCACCGCACATGTGGTGAATGCCGTAACCTGATCTCGCGAAGCCACTGCTTTAGTCAGTCTGACGAAAATGAAAAGGTATGTATTTTCACCTAGTGGTTCAGATAGGAATTGCATGGACCTGGCCGGAGGAAGTTATATGGTGGTCTCTTCTTCCTGGATTAACGCTAGCCAGAAAAACAGAAATTAGGCTTATTTGTTTAATGTTATTGATCGGCTAAATTGGAGAAGTATTGGCCGATCGCATATTTTGATTACAAATCGGCCGATACCAATACATGGCCAATCGTTCCTTCCATCTCTAGTAAATACTGTTCTACCGGAGGAGGATGGGTCTCTGCTTGTGAGTCTGGTTCCTCCCAAGGTTTCTTCCTCCTGTTTTGAGGGAGTTTTTCCTTGCCATCGTCGCCTCTGGCTTGCTCACAGTGGATAGTGTTGTGACGTTTTAATGCTTTTAAACTCCTGTAAAGCTGCTTTGTGACAACAGCGCTACACAATAAACTTGACTTAAACTAGGATTCATTTACATTTTAAACCAAAACTCTAGCACAAAACTAGTATAAAACAATGTGCCAAACATCAGGAGGGTTCAGGATTGTAAAGTTTCTCTGCCTTTTCCCAATTGGGCAGCCTTGTCTTTGGGCTTAAGTTATTTGGCTACCTGGGAAATCCTGATCTGTGGAATACCCTCCCATGCATCACACATCTAAACACCACTAGTTATGTAATGCCCTTCAATGAGAGGGTTTTCAGAGGCATTCGACTTTAGAGGTCTGGTTCCTATCAGCACCACTGCAGAAAATTCTGGCCTGGTAAGCTTCTCCAGAAAGCAGTGTTTCAAAATCATACCACCCTGAATGACACAGCTTACATCTTCATTTAATTATGTACACCTTTTCCTTTTTGACATTTGCACAGTATTACAGTCCAGAGCTGGGTTAGCTACCTAAACATCAAGGCTTTAACAGTTTACAGGACCTAATAATAATAATAATAATAATAATAATAATAATAATAATAATAATAATAAGTAAAGTCTGCATTTGCCAGAGGAATCATAAAAGACAAAAATGACACACACTTTAAGCAGACATGGCTGTGTATTTGTTAAATGCAAAGTATCTGACAGTTCTGTATCAGTAGAGACACTGCAAAGCATATAATAAACAGTCATAACTAATATTGATAGGTATATTGTAGACGAGAGGAGGAAAAAGAGAACTGGGCCTACTCAGTCAATAAACACAACGTCACACTTACTTTGGCAACAACATTAAGAAATAAGCCATTGCAAGTGAGCACAGACAGCAGTCCTCAAACAGTCAACAAACATTACAGTTAACATCCTGTCTTAGAAGCAGAACCAGGGGCCGGTTTTAAGCCACAAATGCAGTCCTGTGGACTGTAGGCAGTCCAAAGCTGTGTTGACACCATATTCATCAGCAGGAAAACCTTATCAGCTAATATAAAGAAACAAACAATCAAAAAAAGGAAAGCTTAACTTTGCCTCTAGAAACCACAAGGCCGGTGAGAAGACACTGACAGCTGAGCCAACCCACCAAAATAACTGTCAGTGATCGCAGATAGATGAATAACTGACGCTAAATGACTTGAACATTTCGGACGTGGATGCGAAAACGAGATAAAGGCCAGGATTTCTTATCTCAAATTTGGTAACGTTAATTTAGCCTCCTCGCTCAACCTAAAGGTCTCAGATGTGATGAGCAGTTAGCTAAGCTAAGCTAGCTAGCGTTAACTAACTTAACTTATTTACAGTGGTCATCATGAGCTAATGAGTTAATCTACTGTGCATGTGTGCATAAGAAGTGTGGTTCAACACACAGACATGTCTAAATGAATTACAACAACGTGCACATGTTAACATCTATTCACTAGTTGGTCAACGCAGCGAGTTAGCTAGATAAGATAAGAGCATCCTTGTCCCTGAGAGGCGCCAAAGCTAAAAGCTAGCTAGATCTGTCAGTCGGAGTTATCTTAGTTCGCTTACAAGCCATTAACGGTCACTGCAAAACAACACGCCAGCGCAACAACACGAACCCGAACTCGAATTATCTTCATCTCTCGGTTACTTTAGCGAACTGGTCGGCTACGACTTAAACTTGTTACCGTGGCGGTTAAACTTATTTGGTGCAGCTCTTAGCAGCTCGATATTTATCAGTAAGCAAAGCCCGCTAAACAGCAGCTAACCCGGTTAGTCTGAATGGAAGTGTCTGATTTCAGTCTCTGCCGCACAAACTGCTTCAAAACAAGCCGAGCTCGTCGCGCAAAGTCCGGCGCTACGATTAAGCGCGACGAAACCCGCGAAAACGCCTAGAAAGAGAATAATTCCTACCCATTTGTGCGCGCAGTCCTTTCAGAGTCGTTGCCCCCTCCGCCATTTTTTCAACAGAAGTTTTTTCCTTCTCTTTTTCTCGGACACGTTCATTAAAGCGGCGGCGCGCACAAGCCGGGGACGCGGCCACGCGCACAGAGCTTCATAGAGTACCGGGCGCCATCTAGCGTCTGACTGAAACACTGCACGATTATTAGCGTCCACAGGACTAAAAGCCAAACAGCGAGATTCGTGAAAAAAACGCGCTTCAGTGTACAAAAACCTCTTATTAGAGAAACAAACTTGATTAATTGACTTAATTAAGAAACAGTAAGAAAGCAGTATAGAAAGCAATTAGACAACATTCCTCTAAATGCGTACCTTGGACAGTCGGCTGAAGGGTGTTCGGAATGTGACGGAGCTGCGGTGCCCTAGTGGTCAACCACTCCTTTAAAGAAAACAGCCGATCCCCCTGGCAAACTAAGTACTTCTTTACAGTAATATAACACCACTTCCTCTGTCCCACCATCTCCTAAATCTTAAGCCTGCAGGGCCCTTCATTCATTTTTCAGGAGGAACTGTGCTTGGTCTCGGTTACACACTCTGAATAATGTAGGGGCATCTGTGTTGCTTAACACTAAAGAGGGGGGATAATGGAAGTGATGGAATGTCATAGGTTATGACACCAGACGGGTAAAGCAAACAAGTGGAAGCAGATGCATTACACCAAGTGATAATTACAGACTATTTTATGGGCTCTGGTATGAAGTTCTGCAGTGTAAATTCATAGCCCCTCTGAAAAACCCTAAACAATATCATTGCGAGAGACGGATATAAAAGTAAATATACCCAGCAATGCGCATATTCCATATACAGCACTGTGTAAAAGTCAAAGAGCACCGTTATTTATTTAGGTTACAGTCAAAACATCAGTGTCAGGGGAAAAAAGGAGAAAGCATAAATTACAGAACATTAAAACAAGATGTTACATTAAAGAAACTTCAGCAGCTAATACACTTAAAGGGATATTCTTTCATACCTTCAAAGTTCAGCTTTAGAAGGTGGTTGAATTTTCTGCTTCTCACAATCCAGGTAGGCATAATCCCAAACACCTTCAATAGTGCTGAGGTCTGGGCTCTGGAGTGGTCAGTTCATTATCCTGAAATCAACAGTAGATTCTTTGTTTGACTTGTAAATGTTCTTTTTTCTCTATGTTCTTGACAGCTTCTTATCCTTTCACACTCATAGCATTAAGCTGTCTTCTCACAGTGAAAGGATAGACAAAACACCTGTGGACCTTTTCAGATCTGAAAGAACAGAATTGAGAGAATTGGTAGTCTACCAGGTCATACGCAGGAGTCAGGAGTCACACTTGTTTTTGACCTCCCCCTTCCTCATGCAAGTATTATCTTATATGTTATCCTCCAAGAAGTATCTCCTAAGTATCTCATTTTGAATGTATATATATATACCAGCTGTCTTTGCATTGTGTTATTGATGTAATGTAAACATGTAACCAAAGCAAATGAGCTGAAATAACCTGAAATAAATCTCATTACAATATCTTACATGGCAGAGCCAAGAAGTTTTTTTCCCCTTCTGAAAAGCTACCCATTTGGGAGACAAATAAATAGTCCACTGTAGTCTGTGGGTGACACATAATCCGATGCGTTGTAACGCAGTTCCTCTGCAAGGTACACAAGGGCATTATCTATTATCTATTATCTATTTCATCTACTCAGTGTGAAACTCTGCTTTAGCCTTTCTCCAGTATGTACACAGTAAACCTGCCTCTGGCTGAAGTGCACATTCCATTCAGCTTCAGGAACAACAGACTGTTACAAAATAAAGAATGTCCTTCCTGCATATCTGTGGTCTGTGGACATCCAGCATGACCTTTGCAGTCACTTTTACTTTATGCACGTTTTGTAGATGAGTGCATTTTTAGTGATATTGATTGAAATAGAATAAGACATGTCTCTCACAGAGCTAAACCATCCAGTGAAAACAGATCGCAACACAAGGTCTGGAGTATCAGATACCAGAGGTCCTCCTCAACTAACCCAGCTCTCTGAACACCCTGCAGCAGAGCACCTTCACCTGTAATTACAACTGGACAAACAGAGCAACTCTTTACGCCAACACAGCTATTAACAAAAGTAGAAAATGAAATCAAATGAAATCAGACGATGTTGTTATATAGTCATATGTTTGTGAACAAGTTGAATGATTATAGTGGGGCTGTAAAGGATCCCATTGATCATTACTGCCATTATTATCAAGATTATTCTCATAGTCAGAGAATACACCAATTTTTTTCCACAAAGTTTCTGTATAAGCAAATGCTAAAGATGTAAATAAAGTCATTTTAAATGTTTTGATGTACAATCCTGCTCTAGAGAAACAACAAAGAGAGCAGACATCTAAGAAAAAAGACATCTAAGGCAGGAAAGAAAACTACTCTGTGAAATGGTAACACATATTTTACAAAATGCCTGAGACATACTTTTTTGGTTTTAAGATGCGGTATCAGCATGAAACTTATATATAGGCACCAGCAAACCAATCTGAATAACGCTTATCTCAACCATTGAATCAGAAACGTTGAAAAAATTGTAGAAATATTAAATAACAATTTTCAGGACATCCGCTTAAATTATCTGCCAAGAATAGAACATCTAATTCACTGCTGAACTTTTGCATGCGGTGGCAAAAATGAAAGTCAACTGCTTAACTGGCAAATTAAAAGAAATGGTGTTAGAATAAATTAAACAATGTGTATATACATAATATAAACAATCACACAGTCAAAAACATAACATATTCAAAGCCACATGCTTATTTTCTGTAGTTCAGAATTGCTTAGGCAAGCCTCACTTGCTCTTCTGACCTTTTCTGACTCTGCCTGCGTCCACATCAGATGGGATAAAGCTAATACTGAGCTGAAGAATCTGATTAATCAGTGTCATGCTTCCAATTGGAATCACCAGAAAAAAAGCTGCTGTGCTTGTTGCTATTCCCCATTGCACGTATACTATGGGGGATGAATAAAGGTTGCTGTGCTGTTTCATTTCTCTAACAATACTGAAAACCTGACATGGGTTGGGGGTTGATCCATAATCCAGAGCTCAGCTTAATTGCTCTTGTAAGTCTACACTTACCCCTTCTTTCACCTACTGGCCATTTTGTGAGGTCATCTTACCTTATATATCTACTATATAGGTGTACAGTTACAGGCTGGCTGTAGCTGCATAATTTGCCATATATATATATATATACTTTTACATTGGTCAATTTCTGATCACAGGACTGTTGCTGACCAGATATTATTTAAGTGTCAGCAGATACATAACACTGACCTAGTAGTAGGCATTGTCCACTGCCCAAAATTGTCCAGAGTAGTTCTTTGGTCAGAAACAGACCAATGGTGAAGTCCTAGAGAATTGCTAGCACACATTTAGCCTCAACAGATTATCATCTCAGAACACAAGGTATCTCTTACAAGGTGGACCTCTAGGATCAGCCCACTGTTTCTAAAGAAAACGCTATGATGCCCTCTGGTGGTAGATCTGGAGGAAGCTCTCCTTGTCTGTATTTTTGATAGATTTTAATTATTGCACAATTATTGTACATAGACGGCTCTCTTATACACAAACACTTACAGAGGTGGTCCTAAGCAAGAATATCTGTTTGTGCACATCGAGTGGAAGGTTAAGACCTCAGGCTAAAGGAATGAGTCAGTTCAGTCATTTGCATGTGTGAAAGCACATTAAACCTTTCAATGTAGGCACCTTTCCACCTTTTCACTTTCTGTTTTACAGCCATGCACAAACACACAGGCTGCTCTAGGGTCAAAGCTACAGGAAAATCTAATTAGATTTGTTTGAGAAAAGTCCCAGCACCCTGGCTCTGATCTGAACACTTCACCAGGAACGGTCCCTGTTCTGTTTGCGGAACATCTAAGAAAACATCCTGCTGCACAGCCATGTACATAAATTCTGCAGCAATGCTTATTCTATGGAGGTTATAAATCACTATCTAACTGATAACATCCCCCACCCACTTCAGGACCAGCAGCTGGATCTCACACTTTTTCAGCAGTTGCTGTTCAATAGACTTTTATGAGCATGTGATAAGCAATCCTATTATTATATTAAGCCTACTGCAAAGCTATAATAAAGCCCTGAGGAAGTAATGAATCTTTTTTTAGTTTTTAGTTCTTTACTGTCTTACCAATAGTTGGTAGTCCACATGCATTACGTTTTTCAAAATGTTTGCATATTTCAGTGGTTGAAATGTAAAGAAAGACAACAGTTTAAGAGAAACTTACCAATTTTTCTTTTTTTCATACAAAAAGAGAAGATTGCTCTTGCTATTCAAAGTAAACAATTAAATTATATTGTCTCTGTCCAATGGAAAACAAGCATCTCCAAGTATCTCCAAAATGCCAACTTTACAGTAGAGGACAAAAACATTCTTAACTTTCAATGTAAGTCTATGGAACCAGAAGGTTTTGCAAGCTATTTTGGAGCATTTCTATTGGTCCATTTATCATGACATTACTTGTACACAATATGAACAGCAGCTGTCGTGTTCAAACAATGTAGAAAAATAAAAATCAACAAAAATGGAGATACATTTTTCTTTGGACAGCAACAATATGTCGTCTGAGTTTTTATATATAATGCTGATAAGCAGACAAGAGTTGCAATAGTTGTTTTTTGTAACTTACCTTCCAAAACCCTGCATCTACATCTCCACCCTGAATTGATTTATGATTTAGGTTTTAGGCCACAACCTCTTTTTTTCTGAAAACAGTCGTATTTTTCTGTAAACACTCTCCATGAGGTGGACATCTGATTCCCGTTACCACCACTATGAAGTATTCTCACTTGGTACTTGCAGAAATTGGTGTCTTTCTAGTTGACAGTGTGTACTGTCTCTAACCTGAACAAGTACTACAGTATAAATACAGTACTATGCAAAAATATCATATGTAAAGCTCGTCATCGGAGCAGTAAGAATTAATTAGTTTGAAACAAACAAATAAACTATATATACTAATTGTTGTCAATGTATAAACTTTCCGAAGCAGAAGCTCAATATTCAGGGTTGGGTTGTAATAAAATACAAGTATTGGGAATACAACTTTGAACTTTGAAACTAAGTTTCTATATTTAATCCAAGTGTTGTAAAGACATTATACACTGTATAGTTACTTTTTACTTTTAGAATACTTACCACGCTAAATACAACATGTAACAGGCTCGCTAGATAAACTATAATGAGAATCAGCTTCTTTACAAACACTGAAGTTACTGCTGAAGCGTGAATAGACTGATAAATACTGAAATCTTTGGAGAAATTGTCAAATAAATAATATGTTTTGTATTGGTTTTGTACTGGATAGAAGTAGAAGTGAACTGATGTAGGTGGTAAATTATTTTATGAAACATATACATAAAACAATAATTACATGGAACAAAACTGCCCATCAGTAACCGCATTGCAAGACGGTGAAAGAAGGAGACTTACTAATGTCGCTTATTATTATATTATAAATGTTCTGAATATGTTTTATGTATTGTAACAGAATACACTACTGAGCACATTTAGGACAGTGTATTTAGTGATTCAGTCATGATTACCTATTTTATAGCATGTTTTTTTTTTTTTAAAGAAACGAATATGCTTTATTTCTATATTATTTATTTCATGTTTACTTTAAATGATGTTATAATATTATTCAATGTTTTTCACAGTCTATATATTTACTGCTGATGCAAATAGTTTGAATTATTTTCAAGGCTGTATTATTTTCATAGTGCTGTATGTATAGTCCCACATGTATAGTTTACAACTACAGTTTTTGTTGTTTATCTTTTTTCTTAACCTTTGTTTAGACAAGTTGCATCGTGACACGCATGTATAAGGTTTGCAAATGGCAACACACTGTATACATATCAAGTTGATTGACAAACATCTCTGTTTAATTAATAACGACTTTCAAACAAATTCAACCACTGTATATACATGCGATAGTCAGATTTCTTTTAATGTAGTGTAAATCACTTCATTGATACTGGCTATTAAGTTCTTTTCTATGGGTTTAATGAATAACTCTGGAGAAGACTGTGGGAGTGGCTTTTGGCTGCGGTGAGTAAAGGCCCAGCACTCACACAGTCTTTCACAGTGATCACCAGAGATCACAGCACGGGCCCTGTCTAATGGATTCAGTCAACATGGATTTCTAAGCTACACTTGATGGATATGATTTAATTTCTTTTCTTCATATTGTTTATATCAGGTGCTGTGCTAATGCACAACCCTGTTGTAACTAAGTAAGTACCATAACTATGTAAACATAACTGCAGTAATTACATTAGGATATAATCTTTCAAAAAATCTTTTGACTGTATGATCGACAGCAGCTCGTAAAGTAATGTTTTTTGTGTTATTAATATTCTTGTACAATATCTCATTTTTCAAAATGACAAATTCAAGAATGGAATTTTTGTTAAGTATCTAATTTAGATGCTGTAATTTAATTGTAGTTAGGATTAAAGTGTAATTTGAATATCAGATGATAATAGATGGTACATTGCATGTCAGTATACATCTTTTCTTTTACAGCATAATATCCATTCAGTTTTGTTCTTTTTAACAACTACAGTTATGGGTAAAATTAGCTCATGTCTGGCGGTCACTGGGTACATATGGATGTTTGGAAGCTGTGTTTTGTGCTCAGGTAAGGCTGCTAATACCCTTTAAATGCTCAAATAAATAAATAAATAAATAAATATATATGGCACAGTTTTTAAGTAAAATCATAAAGCAAGATCAAAAGCAAAGCCTTACTGATCATTAACAAACGTTTTTCTTTTTCTATTCTATATTCCCCAGCCTACACCAATCCTAGCCTCTGGGGTCAGAAGGTGGGCTTCCTAGGCCGTTCATGTTACTGGCAACTGAGCAAAACCTGCACTGTGCCACCTTTAGAGGAACTGAGCGTGTGTGTTGACCTCTGGAGACAGATACCCACCTCAGCCTGGACTGCCTTCGTATACAAGAAGCCTGGAGAGCTCAGTACTGAACTGGGCTTGGCTGGAAAGGGTGGCAATTTAAGAGCTTGGCTTTTTGGAAAGGAATGGACTGTTGCGTATGACCTGCCTCTTCAAAACTGGCACACTGTTTGCCTGACATGGTCAAACCGCACCAGACATTTCCAGCTGACTGTCAACGGCTCTGTTGCTCTAAGTTACGAGCTGAATGAGCTAACACCCACGAGTCTGGCTCCAAATGGCACCCTCACTCTGGGGGTGACCCACAGCTTTGTTGGCGGCGTTATAGACTTTGAAACAGGGACAAACTTCATGGGGGAAATATCAATGTTCCGTATGTGGCAAAAGGAACTGAGCCCCCAGCAGCTTCAAGAATGGAAGTGTGTCAGTGGAAATGTTGTGACCTGGAGCAAGAATGACTGGGAGTACCAAGGCTGCCCACCCATACCAGACCCTAGCCTAAAGTGTGGTAAGAAAATCTGTGTCCCACTAGTTAGACGCTATGGAGAAATATTGGAAAGTGTTCTTTAAAGAACCACACACATGTTTCTACTTACCACATAGATGCATTGTAGTTCTACAATTGCAGACAGTAGTCCATCTGGTCTGCTGTATTCTTTGTTAGCCATATTTGCCCACTTCTTCAGTGATTAGGACCACCACAGAGCAGTTATAATTTGGGTGGTGGATCATTCTCAGCACTGCAGCGACACTGACATGGTGGTGAATTTTTGGTGTTTGTTGTGCTGCTGGTTTTTTTAAACACTGTGTCCACTCACTGTCCACTCTGTTAGACATTCGTACTTGCTGTTCCACCTTGCAGATATAACATGAGTAGCTGTTGCAGTAACTGTTGCTGTACAGTTTGTGTCGATCATCCTCTGGTCCTTCATCAAATCACAAGATGCTGTCGGCTGGATATGTTTTGTATATGTTTGGTGAACTGATCTTACACCAGCAGGCACAGTGAGATGTTTAACCTTTTGATGCACAACCTATGCAAACCCCTTCTAATGCACAGCATGGGTCAACATTTACCCGTATTCATTTATTGTGTTGTTTTATGTTTTGTTGTATATCTAAATCTTATTTATTTTTACATTCATTTACTTTATGAACAAAAATAGTTTTGTAAATATGTTTCTGACTGCAAATGTTTACAAGTACCATAGTTCTTATAAATTCCATAATGAAAACACATCAATTTTGACCCATGTTGTGCGTTAGAAGGGTATTTATTAACAAAGTAATAAAAATAAAACTGAAATAAGGATTTGTGATCATTAAAACCAAGTAATCTGAGAAATTCATAAAAGCTTGAATGATGAAATTCTTTTTTTGCAAAGATATAGAAAATAAAATCTTAGTCGGGTCACTTTTGACCCAGATTGTGCATGGGATAAACACCATCACAACACACATTAACACACCACCACCATGTCAGTGTCACTGCAGTGCTGAGAATGGTCCACCACCCAGGTAATAGCTGTCACAGGGTGACTGAGGATTACAGAGAAACAGATGGACTGCAGTCTGTAATTGTAGAACTCTCTAAGAACTAAGTGGACTTATGGTGCAAAAGGTTGATAAAGGTTCAATGACAGTAGAAACATGTCTGTGGTTCTTCCACACTGGTCATATGAGGTGAGGAGTTCTATGAGGTTTGCACTTGCTCAGCTGGAAAGAAAAGCTGCAGTCATACCGGTCAGTTGAAGATAACACTGATGATGCTACACTATGAACTCTATGGATATGCTGGTTTTCTGCATTGACCTGATACTCCAGGCATGTTAGAGATAAACTAAGCCCAAGATAGGATTTGTCAAAGATTTATTTTTCTCTGTGATACACAACAACAACTACATGATACCTATTTTCAGTGTCTGGCAAGAGTAAAGTTAACCATACTTTGAATTGTATATACTGCATGCTGCTGTTATAATGCAAGATGGTAAAAAAATGTAATTTACTCAAATTTTCACTTCTAGCTAAAGTATTTGATCAGCATGTTTAGTGTGCAAAGTCGTGCTTTAGTTCAACATTGAAACTATGCTAGTAATGTAGCAAAACTTATTAATCACCAATTAATGTCTTGCTACATTCTAAAACTGGTGTCACGCTTTTATGTAATCTTATATGAAGCTCTTCAGGTGGTTTCTAAGACTGTATGACATAATACTATTTATGAAAATAATCTAAAATGCAGATAAAGGCTTCAAATGACTGTTTATGTTTTTGGCTATGCAACAGAAATTGTCCTCCACCCACTATTGCTTTATGTTAAACATCTGTAATTGATTAGCCCCTCTCAGTAAAATCTCTCCATCTCATTCCAGAATGGTCAAAGTATAGAATACATATGAACCTATCTATTACACAAAAGGCCAGTGGTGATCTAAATGGGTATGACTCCAAGGCCATTGTGCTGAAATGGGTAAGAGCAATCAGATCAATATTTTCATTTTCATAACAGCATATTCAGCAATATGGACATTGTGAACAGTGGCCTTTTCCTTTTTACGTGTTTCAGCTGGAGAGCATTTTGCCTCAGAACATGTTTGTGAATTCTCTGTTCCTGTCAAGTCTAAGGTATTTGCAGGTCTATGTCTTAAGTGTTTTATGCGTCACTTCTGGGTCACTGGGTTCTGCATGTTAAATTATTCTGTACGTATAAAAAAATGAGTGATTTGATTTTCATATGTTAGACACTTCATATAGTGTAGAACATGGACATTGTGTAACTTGTTATTAGTGCAAAGACTCTACTTCACAGATATTCCTGCATTAATTAATTGTTAATTGAATTCATTAGAACATCCACAGATGTTATACCACACTTTGACAACCATTTTGCTTATTTATGTTTTGTATCAGCCAGACATACCAGACAGACTGTGCTCTGTGTAAACATGAGAATGCTGAAACTAAGGTATGGTAATGAATTGATAAGTAATTAAATGACGTACTGCTAACTTATGACGTGCATATAGTCATTTTTGGCCAAGTAAGACTTTATGCTTTTTTTGTAGGAGACCAGAAATGGGACACCTACAGAGGAATGGTATAAATAATATGTCCACTAATACACATCCACAATGCGTTCCAGTGAATATATACTCTTTTTATATAGATGGCTAAATCAGTCATGTGCTACAGATCTCCTTTGATAACTCCCATTCATTCCTGTGTTATAAGGTTCAGCTGTCTGGTGTATGTGACAGTCAGCTCTCAGGTGGTTGTAGATGAGACTCAAACTTTACTGTGGACACTATTAACACTCACCTACAACCAAAGTGACCACACCGTCCTACAGACAGATCCTGCTTCTCTCAGCATCCTTCCTGTGGGTACGTGTGAACGTGAACAGAGGGGACGTGAGAGAGAGCTTAATTGTTTGTGGGCTCACAGTATCTGAAATTCAGCAAACACAGACCCCTCTGATGAAACTGGTGTCTCAATATCTACATTACTGTGCAGAAGTCTGTGACCCTTTTTTTTAATCTCATTTACAGTTATTCCTTTTTCAGGAGATATTTCTGAGGAGACAGATAGAAGAACTTGTATAAGAAGCTATTTAAAATAAGTGAAAAAACAGGAGTTTTCAAAAGTGGAGTTGAAAAATAAATTAGGAATAAACGATACAGAGAAAATGAGATTCTCCACAAACCATGCGAGACATTGTAGACCACCAAAACTATCACTATCAGATAAATACTACTTAAAGCTTTCATCTCTGTGTGTGCTGACGCCTTGAATCTACATATATTTTCGGAAATCAGATTGTGTTGAGCTTTCACTTGATCACATGATAGCTCAGATGGCAGAAAACACTGTGAGTAGATTAGGTCTGGATCACTCAAACCACGTTCAGAGGAGGTCAGAGCCAGATCTTGACCACACTTAACACAAGAATAAAACAAATGTCTATTGTTCATCCATATACAATTACGTAAGCAGAAATGTGTCTACTGAGCACTGACTAGCAGGTGAGATGATAAACAATGAAGTGAAAGAGGGAGGATACACAAGACAGAAAATAAAAGCTATCTTGAACTAAAGAATGTGATAAACGTGTCAAATACAAAGCCTGACCATGTAATACAGAAACACTGTATGTGTTGATCTAGTCGACTGGAAAATTAAAAAATCTGAGCAAAACATATCCAGATACGGTCCAGATTCCAAACACACGTTAAGGGGAAACAGGCTACTTGGATCGAGAGATCCAAACCCAACCAGCTTCTAAGACTGGGTGTGGTCACTGACTTTTGCACAGTACTGTATAAAGTCTAGATCTTTTATGTTATATGCTATACAAATTATATGTTATATAAAGCTGAGTTTCCAACCTTTCTTTCTTTCTGTTGCAGCAATCATTCCTGAAAACAATCTGAACTCTACAGGTTAGTGTGACCTCTTCCTGATTTTTCTATAGAGAAAAAGTGTCATTCTTTGGGAAAGAATTAAACTATTGTTGCATTAAAGATAATTAAGTTAATTATGTTTTTTTCCTCCTCAAATTTTGCAGACACTTTTTACAGAGTTCATATGAACCTCACAATGAACGGCTCTGAGGAGAACGCAGCTCAGACTCTTCAGCAGTGGGTCAGTGAACACACTCTCACACACATACATTTAAAAATCTACTGAAACTGGTTAGAGATGGATGCCTCTTCTTACTGTCATTGTTTCTTTTGTCCTGCAGCTTCAGCAAACATTAGGCGGACGCCACCGAATGATAGTTCTAAATTTTAAGCTTACAACAACTTCTAAGTAAGTGGCCTGTAAACTTACTAAAAGTTAATTCCTTGAAATCATAGGCTTGTTACATCCTGAGGGACTTTATTCAGTAACTACGTGGAATACAAGGTGTTTCATACAATTTTGAAGTGTACAATAAAAGTATGTACCACTAGCAGGGCCTGGACAAATTCAATGTGAATTTAAATTCTGGTGTTTTAAACATATATGCATAGAATAGATATTGTTTTGGAGTGACCTTTATCCAGTTACTATCAGTATAAAATAATTTATGATCTTCTCTGTTTGTGTTTTTTTGTGGATGTATATTATGCAGGCAAAATGTCAAATCACTGCCAGACTCCAGGTACTTTGGTTCTAAACTTTTCTTTTGTGTTTACTTATTGGTAAAGTGAAAGTAGAGAGATATTTTTGTGTATCGCAGGTACGGCTGCACCTTCCATGTTGAGGCCGTGGCTCCAGTGAATGTTAATGAAACACAGAGACTCATTTTCGACCTCTTAACAAAAGGATTTACCAATGGATCCGTCACAATTAGTGCCTCAGCCAATCAAATCAGCATCTTGCACATAGGTATGACTTTTGCATGCAAAAAACAAATATACTAGAATTTACACAATATCCACTATTACATTTAACTTCTCTATAGACCTATATCTATACTCTATAGACCCTTTGGGTGAACCCACCCAAACTGTAACCCATTTGTTCTTGTGCACTGTTTAAAGTCATCTTTTATATGATATTCTCAGCAGTGCTGAGAATAATCTAGCACCCACCTAATACCTGCTCTGTTGTGATCCTGATCATTGGAGAACACGGTGAAAGAGGGGTAACAAAATATGCAGAGAAAAAGATAAACTACAGTCTCCGTTTGCAGAACTACAAAGTGCTCCTATATAGCGTATACAGTGCAGAATTTTGACCTACAACATAATGAGATTTTCACAGTCCCTGAAAAAAAGATGAAGATAACCTATTGAAACACATTAGACAGCAATATTACACATGATTATTTATTATTTGAGTATGATTTTTTTAAATGATTTAATAACGATGTAATATTATTTATCTGTGAGTGGGCTAGTATGATGAGAGCTGGTAAGGTGCAGAGGACAAAGCTTTTATCTTTTGCACTCAATATTTGTCAATGAAAAAAGCATTCTGATATATCCTAATAGTGATGTATATTTCTTTGAGCGATTGCTGTGTAGAGAGATAGCAGTGAGTTATTTGATGTTGTAAAAGCCATCTGTTCATGCTTACATGCAGATTTTAAGCATGCTGTTTATTTGTACAGAGCCCGGGCTTTGTCCAGAGGATACCACTCAAACGGTTTATGGCCTGTACACATGGCCCTCTATACCAGCCCAGGACACATATGAGATGAAGTGCGAGAAGGGCCACGGCAATGCCACAAGACTTTGGTAAGCGATATACATCACTAAACCTGTCATTAAAGTTGTCAGCAGGGCTTTTGCTGTAAGTAGTTAAATATTCCAATGTATAAACATAATGCTCAGTACTATTAAATAAAAAATGAGTAATCGTACTGACTCTCAGGTTAAGATGGAGTTGTGCAACCACTAATATCACATAATACCAGTAATAATATCTTTACTACTTTTTATTAGAAATTCTGTTGTGTAGATAGTAGAAACATCAGGTTTCCACAGAGACGCCAAGGCAGAGCGTGACAAGCCCCTCGGTTAACACTCCTTTTTTCCATGTATCTTTGCGTCACGCAGCACACGCTCTATGCACTCAGTCTTCAGCTGGCTGGAGCGATTGCTGACTCTTTATATGATTATGGCGAGCAATATCCCCAACTGAACTATTCGCTGTAAAGATAATACCTGAATTTGAACTGATAACTCAAATATTAATCCCTAAACCAATAGAGATAACAATGCAGATTTAATAACTGTAAGATAAAGGCAATTTATTTTATGGAGCCTCAGCGTTTGGACAGCGCAGGAAGATGTCTGTTTTCTAACGTGAACTACATCATTCAGTGTGTTTGCTCTCGGACTGCTGTAACTGCTGAAAAGGAAATCTCTTTGTACTTCTTGAATGTTTTTCATAAGGAAATGCACATGTAATTTAACCAGATCTGTAAACACAGTGTGTCAATATATGGTTGTTATAATAAAATAAATAATAATAATAGAATATGCACAGTTCAAAATTAATGATTTACTTGTTTTTCACAGTAAATTGGATGCTAGCACTGATGGAGTGATTTGGGATCTCCCTGATATGTCAGGATGTGAGAAGGTCATGACTGGCATTGATGATTTGGAAGGCATCATAGTTATGAAAAGTAAGTCCTTTATTTCAGTAATGTATGTGGTTATCATTTTAACATGTGGAACTGCAAGTTAGCCATCCTCTACATTTATCTTGATAATATTTCTGGTAGTAGTTTTCCACCTATTTTAATCCAAAGCTTAACCAGCTTTAGAAGTAAAATAAAAACCTCTAAAAGTTGAAGCTTTAGCTGTTAATACTTGATTACTACTATCAACATCATGTTACGTACCGCATTGGCTAATGTTAACTAACACTGTCCCACAGCTACAAAACTATTGTTGAATAGTGATCATGCGCTGGATTATTCTTTCCAGTGTTATTACTCTGAACATGCTTCTGTACTGTCTCCGTTTCAGACAATTCAGCGGATGTTTTGGGCATGATTGAGAACCTGCTGCGTAACGAGACGGACTTAAGTTTGTCCCAGCTGAACACTGTGCTGCAGAAACTGTCTGAGGTCACAGAAGTTGGTATCATGACCACTCAGCTGGCTGACAACATCATTAGTGTGCTTTCAAATGTCTTAGATTCCACTTCTTTTCTAGCCCAGGCCACAAACAAGTGAGTACAGCAGAAGCTGTTCTGTTTAATTCCTTGTGGTGAAGCAGTAGAACTGAATACAGTATTGATAAAGTCTATTAAAGTTCTAACATCTACATCATATGAAAGCATCAAAAATGTACAGCTGCGTTATGATGCCTCTGAACTCCTTTCTTTCTCTGCTTACTTTTTTTGTATGGTTCAGAATTCTCTCTATCACAGACCAGGTGGGAAACAGGTTGACTTTCTCTGGATTCTGTCATAGCACCACAGTTCCTTCACTGGCACTGCAGCTAATCAACCTGGAGACCGAGGAGTTTAAGGGACTTACATTTGGAGTGTCCTCCTTCCAGACAGGCCTATCTCCTGAGGTGAGACACCACTGTCACTATCACTGACTGACCAAACACTGTAGATGAACAAGAACATTATTGAAATGGTAGAAAGGATTGGAGCTGTACTGCAGCAGTGCAGTGTTACATTTTAAAATGTAACTTAACATTAACGCAACACTTTAAAATCACTGTTTTCTGTAATATGAATAGTTATAATACAGAACAATGAATTAAAACTAGTTAACTTCTAGTGAAAATGCTTATGAACTAGTCATTGTATTTGGACACCGATATAATCCTTTGTACTTATCAATCATTACTGCACAACATGTGGTATATGAACCATGACTCAAAAAGAAAAAAAAAACAAAACCAGCAGAGAACCACCAGAACTGAATCAGTGTTTTTGGGTCACTTATAAACCGTGTCAGCTGAATACATGTTCACTCTGCCAGCCATAGAACACAAACGCTACATAAAAATGTAAACTTGCTTCATCTTTTCCTCCTCCCAGTATCAATCAGGTGCAGTAACCTCACAGAATGAGCAGAATGAGGTTCCCACCCAAGCATCCTTTTTTATTCAGTGAAATATTTTACTCCTGAAATAAATTTTACATTAAATATTTAACTTTTCAAACTCTAGATCTAGCGTTAGCAATACGCTCATGTCTGAGTCACAACCAGAAATTTGAGATCAGTGTTGTTGTTAGTACACAAACCACACAGCAACTCTTCAGCATAGTGTTATTAGTTTACATGATAAGTACAAATTACAAACACATTTGAATTTTCTATGTTTTTTTACTGTTGTCTATGCGAGATGTATATATATTTACTTATCTTTTTTATAGCAATTAGTTGTTGTTACTTAATTCAGGCAAGTTGTTTGTACAGTCCGCTTGAAAATTCAAGTGCACTTATTTAAGTGAGCAGAGCAAACGAGAATACAGGTCAGCAATACCCAGAATTCCTAGCTTAGTTAGGATTTTCTGTTTATTTCTGTTTATAAGCTCTTATTTTTTCTCAGTTTGTGATCATCACAGTTAGGTTTCTGTTGTGGAAAAAATACTGCTATAGTTATATAAACCTAAAAACTTTCGTTTCAACAGTATAGGCTGTGTGATTTCTGCTTTGTTTGTTAAAAGATAGAGTGTATTTAACTTCATGTATAGGTATAATTAATTTATGAATGAAAAGAGCTGTGTATGATTCAGTAGTGAGGGTGACAAATGTAAAGCATAGAATGAAGTTAGAATAAAATAAATCCAGAAACTTTCATGTTTAAAGTGGTGATTAAACCTTGATTTGAATTCATGACCAAAAATGACTAATGATAAGCACAGTATATTATTTATCATTTAAGAATCTGTTGTTGCTCCCAAAAAGTATTGAACATCAGTTTCAGTTTATAGTATTCCAGCGTACAGTGTATAAGCAGTAGGATACTCACACAGTATTGAACAAAGGCTCTATAATCAAGCATAATCTTCTCTTTATTACAGATATTTCTCAACCTGACTTTCACAGAGTCGTCTCCTGCTGCCTCAGTGGCATCTATATCCCTGCCCGTCACTCTGGAGAACTTCTTCCCCCAAAACAATAAAAACACAAGTCGAGTTCAGTTTCATTTCTATGGCACAGAAAGTCTCTTCGAGGTAACTGTCGCTTTCAGCATTCTCATGTGTTGAAGTTCAGTTTATTAGTTCTCCTAAACACAAACAGTATGATCTGAAAATGTGATAGGGTTTGTTATGCTGTCTTATTTTTAGGAATGTATTATCTACATTGTGATCAGCCTCGCATGTTTAATTTATAGGACCCTCATAGCAGCCTGACGCTGAATTCCTATGTGCTGTCTGCCAGTGTAATCAACGCCACTGTGAATGACTTGAAGGATCCAGTGGTTGTAACACTCCTTCATCTTCAGCCCAAGGAGGTGTGCAAAAAAACCCGGAGTTCTCTGATACATATCTTAGTAAACAAACAAACAGTCTGACAACCATGAAATAAAACTGTGAGAAAGCAACATAATAAATGTTGCCACCAGGTGGTGGTGAACTTTTCAATAATGTTTCACTTAAAGGGGATTTTCCAAAAACCAGACATAATCATTAAGAAGTAAACTAAGTGATTTAGAGTGGTTTGATGTGACATTCTCCATTTTAGGTACGAAATACAAGGGGTCCTGGCGGGTCCAAGACCCCCAATTAACCCAATTAATCTTCAATTAATCACTGTTTCACTGTCACTGTTCAGCTGATTCACTCATCACTGTTCTTGACTAACTGATTTGCCTGATTGGTTCACTCAGTTGGTTTTTCAAAGCCTGGTTACTGTAACCATTCTCAGGATCATTTAAAAAACTTTCCAGTATGCCAGAAGAAGAGATGTGTAAGATCTCAGATAATGTGTGGAGGACTTGCCTTGCTAGAAACAAGAATTTCCCCCAACATTTTGTTGCTGTTAAAGCATCAGCACCGTGAGTGATGGCGAGTGAGTGAGCATTTAACAGGGGATTAGCAATGTAACATGGGTATTTCGCACACTGATTCTAAAAACTCTTACCAAGTCTCTTTGGTTATAGTGATGAGATAGAAACTAGATATCTGAAGTGTTTAGTGCTCTAAAAGCTACATCACAGAAAATGGTTATTAGTGTGCTGCCGGGTGCTGGATATAAAGAGGAATTGGTGCAACATGTAAATGCAGTCACTACAGTGGGAAAATGTGAACTGCTACACACACATGGCTTCCACAGTAATCCACTGAGTTTGTGCCAAAATTAAAAACAAAACCTATTTTTCACACAAATACACAAATTAGTTTGACAAAATTTGTTCGAACTGAATACAATCCACTGTGATATTAAGTCAAAGTACAGCTGTATTGCTTTTCACTGTGGGGTGTTTCAAACATGTATCTCATTGAAATGCAATCATTACAGTGAAATTTTTTTAATGCAGTTCAAAGCAGCTTAGTCCATGTTTAAACACCTGATACATACAGAACATGTACCAAATTGAAAAGCAAGAGATGCAGTGCACTGATTTAACATCATTCAAACTCTTAGCAGATAAACAATCTATGTAGAGTTAAAAGAATGAAACACTAAATTTGTCTCAGAATTCTATAAAAATCACCTTGAAAAGCAATCAGCTCACAACTGTACTGCATTTCACTGTGTTGTGCTTTAACTGTGACTAAATAAAACACAGAACATTGTATTTCATTCCATGTGTGCCATAATGTAATGCAATCACTGTCCAGCAGTTCTCTGCCAAATTTGGGGTGTGGCTGAGAAATCAGTCAGAAATGATCGCTTGTAGCTGCAACGTATACTAACCAAACACCAGCAGACTTTTAAAAAAGTCTGAAAACTTTTAATAGACGAAAGTCTATCATTTTACAAAGACTGAGGATCTTGCAGAGTCGCTATTTGTATGAGTCAAGATTTTAAACTCCTAATAACATTAAACATGGTTCATTTTATTGGTCAAGATGAGGTAAGGCAGCTATGCTGACTAACTAACAATTGAGACGATGGTAGTGTGTAGTAACTCTAGTAGCACTCATGTGATTTTATTCCAATGCTGGAAATTTGTCTGTGACAGTGAAATCACTTTTGGTGCAAGGCCGGCATTAATCCAGACTGGAAAACTGCCTTACGTGCAGAGTAAAAGAAGAACTGCTGTAATTCTACAAATTCTACAACTATGTGATTTTCAAAGTTGAGAGGCTTTTTAAGAACGCGGGTTGGTTTTGGTTCATTTTGTATTTAAATTTGTGAATAAAGCGTGTTGCTTGCAGCATGACTCCTAGTTCAAACAACCATTCCAAAGAAATCTGAGCAAGTTTCTGTACAGTGCCCCAAATTGCATGAAAACAGTCTGAAGTCTGCTTTATCTTCTGAATTCTGTTGAAATTATGAGGAAATTTCTGGAATTCCCCTTTAAGTGGCAGCAATTGGTACATAGGCAGTGCAATTTTTCACCCCAGCTGCTGTTTTTTCACAGCCTTATAATAATAAGACATGATTACACTAATATGACACTTATATCAGTCATCACTGGCATAACAGAACAGAGCTTTACTGCATTTTCTCTCTTGCAGGACCACAACACAGTCCAGTGTGTGTACTGGGACCTAGAGAAGAACAGTAAGCTTAATTATACAGTGTTCTGAACAAGACTGACATCTGTGTGTGTGGTGCAATTAAGTAAGTGTCAATGTTTGTGTGTTTGTCTGTGTGACAGATGGAAAAGGTGGATGGGATGATAATGGATGCCAGGTTAAACACACCAATGTCACTCATACATCCTGCATCTGCTTTCATCTGACACATTTTGGAGTGCTTCTTGTAAGCAGGCAATTCTAATGTATTGTCATAATAGACATGAAAATGTAATAAAAATTTAATAAAATAAAATATATATGCATAAGAGGCATTGTGTAATATAGTGTCAGATTAAAACCTCATATTATAGCATTATTTTAGTCTCCAAAATTACATTATATTTAATGATACTGCATTTATGTACAGAACTGTCCAAAAATTAATTCTTTTATTTAATTTAAAGTCAAAATGGTCATTAAGTACAAGTTATTTATTTTTTACTGTCAGGAGAAAAAATTAAAAATATATTAAAGAGAGCATTTAAACCAAAATCTAACATTTCAGTATTTAATATCTATATCATTTAGAGTTATTATAGCTTCCTTTATTTTTAGCACTGCAGTAATATCTTGGCAAGTAAAATTGCGTGAAAAGTGTGATAATCACAGTTAAATAATTTTGCTCATTAACATCACTTGTTACAACATGTAAAAAACATAGAATAAGTTAAATAATTTTATAATAAGCTTACAATAATCTCAAAATAAAAGATATAGGATATATCAACTAAATATAAGATAAAATTCATTATACACAGATTTATTATGCAAAGAAAAAGTTTCCACATCCTGTATTTTCTGTTTCTTACAGTCTAAATAATCTCAAACACATTCAACAGCCACAGATTTCTTTTTCTCAGAAACAGCTAGACAGCTACACATCCTTTTAGTTAATAATTTAATAGCACAGATATTCTTCTCACAGTAGAAGTTGATTTTTGTGGGTCTGAAGAAGAGTGGAACTTCTACATTTCCAAATTACAAAAATGAGGGCTTCATGTTTATCTAACAGTGACAGCTTCGCTGCTTTGCTAGGTTCTGCATGGTTGTCAAGAGTCCTAATATCATCATATAACAAAAAAATGTCCTGAAAAATGAATAAAATGTACTTAATGGTTATTGACTAAAAATTGAATAAATGGTGGTCTCAGTGAATATATGTTTAATATTATAAATTCTTCTTTATTGTTTTATATATAACATTCCTGATTTCTGTCTTTCAGAATATCTCCAAAACTCCAATAAGCCACAAAGATGACATGATTCTGACGGTCATTACATACCTAGGCTGTGGCATATCCTCTGTGTTTCTTGGCATCACTTTGCTGACTTACGTTGCCTTTGGGTGAGTTTCCAGTCATGAATTCTCACTGTGCAGTCAAAGACATTACAGAAGGTAGGGCTTACATACATCACTGATTAATCGTTTTTGTGTTCTTGGAAATTTGCTCTCGACATTGGTGGGGACCTATATATCCGCCAACCACCATAATTTAACCCCTTCTGCACTGCCAGGTTCATGAGACAGGTTTTTTTTGAAGGGGATCAGATTTTTGGTGAGAACAATTTAATAATTGATAATATTCCATCCATGCTAATTCTACCCCCTTGGTTCTTGGTGTTTGTGACAGTAATACTCTAGATGGCCTCTGTATGTGAATAAGTCTTTAAGTCAATCACACACTTTAATGCTGTGGTCATTTTGATCAATCACAGTTTCAGCTACTGAGTTTATTACAAACAATCATGGTATTCATGCAAACCTATAAATGTATTGAACTGTTTTGGTCAGTATCATGCAGACCTAGTTCAAACTTGTTTTATGGAATCTCATTTGCTTTGTCATCTTTTTTTAATAGAAAGCTGCGTCGTGATTATCCATCTAAAATCCTCATGAATCTATCTGGGGCTTTATTGGGTGTCAATTTGGCCTTTCTGCTAAACTCCTGGCTTTCTGGATTCAACTGTTATGGCCTCTGCATTGCTGTGGCTGCCATTCTCCATTACTTCTTGCTGGCTGCATTCACCTGGATGGGACTAGAGGCGATAAACATGTACCTGGCTTTTGTCAAAGTCTTTAATGTCTATGTGCCATCTTACATCCTTAAATTCTGCACACTTGGATGGGGTAAGATATACAATATAATATTTAGCTAAGAAGAGGTCTGTGCAAATATTAGAGATAGCCTTTAAATGCAAGAAACATGTAATATAATATAATCCACTTGTATAAGGAAGGGTAAAGTAAAAAGAAGAGGTTTCATAAAAAAAAAGTTTTTCAATTTTTTAAAGAAATGATTACAAGATACAGAGAAAATGTGATTCCTGGTTCCTTGTTTCAGGTCTGAAAAAAATCCACAGTCGTTTGTGTCCTTTTTTAACTCTGAGAAGATAACTGAATTGGATCAGTAAGCATGTGTAGCTGTCACAAACCTTATATTACAAAAAGGAAATAAAAACAAAAATAATAGATTAAAAATAAATTTGCCAATAAATAAAAAAAAATTGCCGATGGTCTCAAAACAACCCTGAGCCGAGACCTTAACGAAAATTCAAACACAGAAAGCAAGTCTCCTGAAAAGACCTGAAGCTAATGAAGACGAAGTGTGGCTGCAGTAAGTACTGAAAGAGCAATAATATTTCAGGTGGAAAGTATAATTGTTTGTTAAATATAAGACTTCTGTTTTATTCTGACACTGAATACTGAATAACTAGTACTTAACAGTTGTGTTGACTGTAATGAAATAAGTATGGAGTGATCTCTGAATTTACAAAACAACTGAATGAAATAAAGAAAAGATTTCAGTGCCTGCAATTTAAGAAAGAGCATAAATAGTATTATAGCATTTGTTCCTAAACTTCACGTTATCCTCTTCATATTTATTATATCGTCGCTGTCCAATGAAAAACAACATCTTCAAAATAGCAACTTTACAGGAAAGACCAAAAACTTCATTCACTTTTAATGTAAGTCAATGGAATCAGAATATTTTCCAAGCTATTGTGAAGCATTTATACATTGTAAATGGCTGCTGCTGCATTCAAATGACGTAGAAAAATAAAAATAAAAAAGTGACGATATGGAAACTACTTTGAATGATTGGATAGGCTCGATAGACAGTCCAATGACCCTGTGCAATATGTCAGTAGGTGTTTTCCCTGCTCTAACGTCTGTGATTCAGTTTATCAGGTAGTATCAGCTAATCTATAAAGCATGTAATGTTGGATGCAGGATATCCCTGACGATCATCGCTGGTAATGTCTGAAATGTTCTTTTCAGGTTTACCTCTGATGATTGTAAGCATAATACTTGCTGCAGATAAAGACTGCTATGGCAGAGTTGCATCCATGGCATCAGCCAACAGTTCTTCATCTTTGTAAGTATTCATGTTAGATAATTTAATAATGAACGTCTGCAGCAGGACAGACTCCCTAAATCCTTGCTGTCCAATTTTATGTTTTCTGTAGCTGCTGGGTTCAGAACGAGATAGCATTCTACGTAACGGTGGTGGCGTTTGTGGTGCTGATCCTGCTCTGTAACATCTGCGTGTTCGGCTTGGTGCTGGCTCAGATCCGCGGGCTGCGTCTCAGCAAGGTGGCGGGTAGGAGCAGTGGAATGCTGCATGACCTGCGCGTGGTGGTCAGTATCACTTTCCTGCTGGGCCTCACATGGATACTGGCCTTCTTTGCTTGGGGTCCTGTCCAAGTGCCGCTCCTCTACCTCTTTGCAGCCCTCAACAGTCTTCAGGGTAAGAGAACATTGGCTGCAGGTAGAACAAAGAGCAAGCTTAAACAGCTGAGGTCTGAAAGAAACTATATGTCCATAAGTATCAAGACACCAGTTTGTTCCATTCTTCTTCTGAAATTAAGGGTACTGGGAGTTTGTCCCTGTCTTTATTACATTCTTCCTGGAACGTATTCCACTGCTGGCCATTTAGGTCAGGCCTAGAAATGACCATCTCATCCCAAAAGCATCTACTATCACTCCAAAGTGCACAAAAATATTTTGCGGGTGAATTTAAGGTAACAACGTGTAATAAAACATTTCCATCTGACCATCCCAGATTTGGTTATTATTTCAAATAATAATGTTATTATTTCAAGTATAGTATGTAAAACATAAGTCATATATTTTAGTTTCTTTTGGTGTGATATGCATATCACAAATGGTTAGGTCTTCAGAGATTTCACATGAGCTGACTCCTTAAACCTGCCACATTTGTCTGCAGCTGCTATTCAGTGGAGATTACATAACAGTGTACATGCACTATAACTGTAATACCAAAGGTGTGCCATCTTCTAAGCTACTATGATGTATTCCCAAATGAAGCTACAATAAAAAAAGTTGGCTGCTCTCTTTGTAGCACTGTCCTATACAGGCTGCTTGGTTACATGATAAGAAAGGCCCTGTAGAAACTTGCTCTACCTTATTGTTCCTTCATAGCCTGACAAATGTACCTTCACTCAAGATACCTGCAAAAAAACATTTGCACAAGAGTTATTTTCAAAGGGTGATTTTCCCAAAATGAAAATTGAATGTGTGAATGACCACATTTTACTGTCATTGAAGCTGGCTAACATAGTACCCCCCAAATACCAGGGGGTATTTAACACACTGTCTGCATTACTTGATACTGCACAAGAAACAAGTGGTGTTGGAATTTGGTGGATCCCTAATTCAGAGAGAGTGCCTGTAATACTGCAGTGTATGGAACAGCTAAGTTTGTTCTTTGCAAAATGTACATTCATAAGTCAAAGTTTGAATACACCCTCTCAGATGACATGTTTTATTAATGTTCTAAGTGAAAATAAGTTAATTTAAGTTAATTTACTGGGCTGTTGTGTTTCAGGGTTTTTTGTCTTCCTGTTTCACTGCCTCATGAAAGAGAACGTTCGTAAGCAATGGAGAATTCACCTCTGCTGTGGAAAATTCAAACTCACCAACTACTCAGGTGGGGTCAAGAGCACACTGATATATTCATTATACAAAATCATGTGTTACATTAAATAAGCTGAATCATGCTGCACTCGCAAATTTATCTTTTAAACACACATCAGGGTAAATGAATGAGAATTGCTTTCTGACCTCTAATCCTAGGCTGGAGTGGCTCTGTGATGGCCGAGGGAAGAGCTAATAGTGGGAAACTGGTACGCACGCCGTCGGAAAACACAAGTGAGCGAAAGATCTCAGACTCCTCCGGGACTGGAGGGCCAAAAGCTAAGGAAAAGGACAACGGCGCTGGCTGAGCGGCCCGGAGAACATTCCTTAGGACTTTGGGGCGCTGCATAAATTGAAATGACTTTGAAGCAGTGGTTCAGTTTAATGGTTCACAAGTGAAATTCAAGCTTCCAGATGAAGATTACTGGTGTTTATGCTATGAGATTTTTTTAAATAACAGTATGTGATTGTGTTAAAAACCACACAAGCAAGTCTATTTGAGATGAATTAACAACTTGTTCACATTTTAACTTCAGTGCAAAACTTAGGAACCATATCAGACACTACTACAACTTCAGGCTACAACTGGAGAAGAAACTAGATTTTTTACTTAATTGCCTTTTTTTATCTCAGTATCTGTGCTCACCTAAAACTAGAGGAGTGAGCTCTAAAGAGATATTATTCCAGATTATAGAATTATTTATTGTGTATGTTTGTCTTTTCCTCTTTAATTCACTTTGTTTGTTGTAACTAGCACTTGTGCAGACTATCAGTTATGTACACTTAAGGACTAAGTACTTTGAAGTCTACCAGCTGTTGATTTCATATGAATTTCAGTGGTCAATGTAATAACATAACATGTGTATAACTTAAAATTTCAGTAGGTAACCATCAAATATGATGTTTAAATGTCTGGTTGTCTGGAAACAACTGCAATTTAAAAGTCTTTCAAATATGTCACCTGATATCCACATTAGATTGCAGTGTTATAGAATGTTAACCATGGCTGCCGTGCTATGCTGTAATGTAGTAATGATATACAATATAATGTGGGTTTATAAATATAAGGTTCTATCAGACATTGTATTGAAATTTAGTTGTATACATATAGTTCATCTTTTAGTGCTGTTGTGATAAAAAGCATGGCAGAAAGAGACTGGCACACTTAGGAACTGCAGCTTGAAACACGTCCACCTCCCTTTCTGGGGGAAAACAGCAGACTCTCTCTTTTGGGTCATTTAAAAATGATATCAGATGAATAATTGTCCACTCTGTCTGCCATAGTCGCAAAAGGTACATCAAAAAGATTTTTGCTCCATCTTGAGTCTTTTCAGTCTCTCAGCATCAGGCTGGTGTAGTAGCCCAACTCAATGGTCAGAGGTTGCTAACTGGACATGTATTTTTATTTTACTGGGTCTCTAGGACAGCAAGTTACAAGTAACATACTCTATGTTTAAAAGTAAAAAGGTTTATTTTTAAATATTTTGTATTATTACATGAAATATAATACAAAGAATAGGCAAGCTAGGTCTGACAACTGACAAAGCTACATTTGGCAGGGAAACAAATCTGAGATTAGCAATAAAAAAAATCTTTTTATTGCAACCAACCACACAGCAACTCACTATTATTTATTACCAGTTAGTACAAGTGAAGAAACACATTTTAACTTTCTCGGTTTTGCTATTGTCGTCTATGCAGGACTGTCTTCCCCGAAAAAGGGAAGTTCTTATGCGGGCCTAGTCTGGATGATGCATTACCAATTTGTTGTGATCTTTTTGTGAAGCACTTAAGTGAGCACTAATCTAGGTACTTATTGAAATGCATTGTATTGCAGTTAAGCTGTGTTTAACTCTTTATTTTTCTTTCTAGGTATCAGCACTGGCTCTTGTTCTGGCTCTTGTATGAGCTCAGGGGTAGTTTGGACTACCTATTTGTACTAACTAGGATACATTCTACTATTGGTACTTTTCTTAGTCATTCTGGAACAGAGTGTCTGCTAAAAGCCATAATTGGAAATGCAATCTGCTCCTTTCCTAATTAAAAGCAAAACATAACAATACACAAATAACAGTGTACACCTACATAAATACATACTTTATGAAATTGTATACATATACAAATTTGTATATATAACTATACAAAAATCTTGAACTACACGCAATTCAATAGCTTCTTTGTTTTTCTTTGTTATAAATTCAATATAATAATCTGTCTGCTTTTCAAAGACAACAAAAATGGACCTTTGTACATGAATTTACACTTAAATGTGAAATCTAGCCATTAAAAGTAAAAGATTGATTATATATAAATGTGTGTACTTACCTCTGTGATTTTCCAGAGGGCTAAATAATACATGTTTTCATAATAAACAATATGTCTCATCAATCAAGCTGTTTCAATCTAGTGTAAAGTCCCAAGTTCAGTTCATTTTCACTGAACCATCCAGAATTGTCAAAAAGATATTAGAGAGAAGTCCAGCATTATCTGAAGGTGGAACTTTTTTACCTGACACATGGTGTGAGAAGAAAGTAAGATTATTTGTTTTATTAATAATATTTAAAAGGAAATTACAAACATGTGTGTATGAAGGTGTGGAGTAGCCTTTTGTCAGGTTTTATGAAGTGTTCAGAAATTGCTGACAGTGTGTTGGATGTCATCACATATTACCACATGTATTGGACAAATACATAACACAACATAAGCTCTACATATATTTAACACATTTTAAAACATGTTTAAAACATACATGCAAGCTTGGTCTATACATTGGAACATACATTGTACAACCATATATCGTATATGTATGTATAAGTGTGGACATGTTGTGTTGAAAATAAAATAATTTGACAGATCCTCTACAAAAAACATCATTCTATACTTTTCGATGTACAGTTACTGTGTGTTTACTAAATTTTACATATTAAAACATAATAAACATTACATGAGGCCTGAGTAAAAAGCTATAATACATTTTAGATTTATATGGTTTTCTAATACGTTGTTTTCAATTTAAATTTTTGCACCAAAGAACATTCCATATAAAAATTTCTTGTACAGGATGTTAATGTATTGTTCTTCTTTTTGCTGATTCGTAGTAATCATTATTCCTAGACATAAAATGTCAGTTTTTTATTGAAATATTACAATATAAAATTTTAGCACACTCCTTAACTGCCATTACTTCACATTTAATTATATTCAAAAATACACCAGATGCCTTTGAGAATTAGTAACCTCAACAGGAACTGGTATTTGATGTTTATTTTGGAGGAAGAGTGTTGCATCATCAGCAGGTTGTGTTATAATTAATTTAGTACCAATTACAGAAAAATGTGTTTACAGGACTACATACTTAGCAAAGGTACCACCCACTGAATTAATGAAACCACTGCCATTCTTTTAAATCACAAGTAAGATCCAACACTATTTTTAAGTGCCTGAAGAAGGAATTGTGCTCAACAGAATCAAATGCTTTATAAAAATCCAGGAATAAGATCAATCTATGATCATTATTAAGCTTCGAATAGTCCAAAATACCCAACACCAACCTAATGCTATTTGTTATATGCCTATTTCTCATAAAGCCAGATTTAATCTCTTTAATAATTGAGTCCAATGAGTTATCAAAATGAAATGGGTCACTGGGTAACATTTATCACATCATGCAGCTTCTGTCTTTGCTGTGGTAGAAATGCAGATAGCTTCTTCACAGGCGTTTTCTTGTTTAGCCTCAGGAACGTTGTAAAGTTTTAAATTCCAGTGCCTGCTGTAACGCTCCAGATACGATACATGACACACACAGGCCAGTGTAGATCTCTCGCTTTTCTCCACCTGTTTTTCAATGCAGGTCATATCCTCTTTCAGAACCTTAAGGCCCCTGGGAACCTAAATCTGAGGTTTCTTTCTCAAAATTTTAACCCTTTATATAAAATGTCTTATAAGTACCTTCCTGTCTGCTGTACTCCTTCAGTATTGCTCCTCTCTCAATCTAAAATAGGTGGTCCTGAAAGTGGTGATGCTGCTTTCACCACTTCCCTGGCCAAACACAAGGCTAACGTGGATCCACACTCTTCTGTGTGAGCAACTTAGCAAGCCAAAGCAGGCATCCATAGGCTTGATCAACTGTCCAGCTAGTTAGTTGGGCATTGAGTGGATAGACCTGCTGAATGTTTTTTTTACTACTGACTTTGATTGATTCTTTAGCAGATCTGACATCACCTGCACCAAACTAAATAGAAAAACTGGTAAAGCTCAACATGACGTCTGTTTAACGAGAAAGTCACGCCCCTTAAGTAACATCGCCAATCAGCTTGCTAGGAAAGGCCCTTTCCTCCTTTTGAAATCGGCACGAGCGCTGTAGTTGAAAACTCTAGTTGAAAACTAGAACAAGCTGACTTTTTATATAGAACCAAATGACACAAGCTGTGAGGTTTTTGTCGGATTTTAGGATTTCAAATGTGCATTCGAAAGTCTTCTGGTGTTTCAGTTTCTCCTTATTCAAAGAGAATGGATTCTGGCCGTGTATGACTGGAAATAACGGCCAGAGGTGTTTCAAAAAAGATTTTTCTTCTTCTTCTGATTTTACTTATTTTTACAAACAAAAAATGATATTTTAAAATATGCCATATGACCAGAAGTGTTCAACTGTTTTGCACACTGTGTATGTAAACTGTGTATACATACATAAACTGTATTTATACTGTATAGCAGGGGTGCCCAACTCCTGGTCCTGGAGATGTACCACCCTGTTTAAACCCATCGTGGTCTGAGTATTAGAGCCCAGAGTGAACCCTCGAATGTGGTAAATTTCCAGGATCAGAATTGGGTGTCCCTACTGTATAGCATACATATACATAGAATAACTCAATAAACACAGACCATTATTATTTTTTGTAAGTATTAAGAGGTTTTCAGCTTATTAGAAACAATAAGAACAATAACAAATGTTTTAACTTGACCGGGACGCTGGCAGTCATACAAAACATGCTATGACTTCTCAAGAAAAAGAGTTCGTTTGAGACTGTCACAGTGGCAGTGTGGATTGACTAGTTGAGTCACATTCTATGCATACTGGTTCAGAGAGAACACGCCCGCCACATCTGACTCAAGACACACGTCCTAACCACCGCCACACTCTCCTCATCCGCGGCCATCACCATCAGACGAAACTCTGTTGTTGAGATTTCTGGCTAAAGTTTAAGCAACAAGGTGTTTTTTGTTTATTTTTCTTGTTAACTAAAATCTGAATTAAGACACACCAGTTTCAGGTAAGTGAGAAGCCTTGAGAGTCTTGTTGCTGCTAATGTTTTAATTGTTTTTTAAAATTGCCTCTTGTGAATTTTCTTCTTCTGTTTGGTTAGATAAACAGCAAACAAGCACTGCACATGTTTATCTTCAGAGTAATTTTAGATAAATGCTGAATTTGGGACTTTCTCTATGTCATGAAGGTATTCTTTTACATATATGCTCCTCTACATATGAGTACAGCTGTATATTGTGTCCAGAGGTGCAGGTTGGTGTCTGTAAGAAAATAGAATTTAATAAGACTATTCTCACAGTGTTCTGTATAGTGCTGTTTATGTTACTGATACTGATTAAAATATCACTGACCTGCCGACCCTTCAGTTTCTCTTCTATTTTTGTACATTGCATACAGTTGAAGTAGGAACATCGCCAGTCAGATGATTTTATCATATAAAATGTGCCACAACATATGCACAGAACACATTAGTCTGCAGAGTAACTGTCGTTTTTAAAGTAACGCTAACATTAGAATATATTTCTATACAAATAAAAAAAATAAAACTATGCACTGAAATTTTATGTGGGAGTATTTGACCATTTCTGATCTATTCCTCAAAGAAGTGCAGTCTTTATAGTTACCTGCCAGAACCTGCTTCAGCTACCTAGACTTTAAATCAAACCATGTTTGTTAAGCACTGGCTCGCAGTATCAGCGAAAGGAAACATTTAACCCAGATAATAATCATCTCTTTAAAAAAGGTCTGTTTTTTGCAGAACCAGTTTAAAACAGTTTTAACTGCAATGCAAAAGCAGACTTCCATTTTCTTGCAAACAGAAGCTCGACTGACAGCATCAGGATTTAGGAGTTTGTTAATGACTGGATTAACACTGAGAAAAATCAGCTATTTGAAACAAAGAGAATTAGATAAGAAATAGAAAGCAGATCTTCAGCTGCTGTAGAGCTAATGTCAGCTGTGTGGGGCAGACGGATGACTGATTGTTCACTGGCTTTTTGTGCAGGGCTGGTTAAAAATGGCGCAGAAAGCAAACAGTCTGGTGGAGGCAAAGGCAGAGCAACAGTCCGGCAGTCTCCTCTACACCTACTTCCAGGGAGACATTAACAGCATGGTGGACGAACACTTCTCCCGAGCTCTGAGCAAAGTCACCAAAGTGAAGGGAGACAGTAGAAACAAGAGAACCCGCAAATCTGCCAAAACCGGTAACTCAGACCCTTTACCTCTAATTAAAATAACAAAACAACGCTGAGAAACAGTACTGCACTAAATTAGCTTGATGTACTTGTCATATTGTTACTGTCAAAACAAATGTTTAAATGTAACGAAAGTTATAAATGTATTATAACTTTTTATACTTTTGTTATGTAGGTTACCGTAACAACCGTAAAATGTTTAACCATACTGTTCAAAAGGCTGCAGTCATTTGTTATACTGACATATTGTGTTATTTTTGTATAATAAATCTTTATTCAGTTTAACTGTATACCAACATATATTTTCAGACATCTTGATATTTCACAGTCTTTGACAGATTGCCAAGCTATCTACCTTCAGTGTCCCACTGAAAAAATAATTTGATCATAAATCATATGTATCTCTATCTAACATTTGTTTATGGCTTTATACCACCCAAAGAACCATTCATGCATTTAACTGTGTTATAGTTGTTACAGTTTTATATATAAACATTTCTTTATCTTGTGTGAAAAACCAGTTTTTTAAGGTTATAAATTTACTTGAAACCATATTGTTATATCTACTAGACCATTCATCAGAAAGGGGAGCTGGCATTTTCAAAGAGGTATAAGGTAATGATGACTTTGAAGCTACACTATGTATGCTTTGGGGATTTGGAGACCTCTCTGGTGGAAATGTGTATTTGCCTGCAACCTACGGAAGAACATTTTGTAATGTCAGTTGTGTTTCTGACCAGAGATTCCCAGAGAACTCAGCAAAACTTGATAAAGGACATGTCTTCCAAAGATGTGACTGAATTATATACCCTTAATATGATATAATAATAATAAAATAATAATAATAATAATAATAATAATAATAATAATAATAATAATAATAATAATAATAATGTTTATTTTACATCTGAGACCTAAACATCAAGCTGGACCGTCTTTGTGAGCCTGTACTTAAGACATTAATAAGTAAAAGCATATGATGTGAACTGATAATGATGATAACTCCTGCGGCATGTAACCTCTGACTAACAATATATTAGTTCAGCTTTAGTGTGGCTCATGTGGAAGTGATGTCCACCTTTCAGTCAAACAAGTTCAATGCATTACATCCTTAAATCTAAACAAAAATCCAAATCTGTTGACTGAATGTAATTTGTAATAAAATTCTGCTTCAATGTGTTTCAGAGCAGCCAAGCTCCAGCAGCTGGGACATGCAGTCCCCTCCACACTTTGAATCTACTTATGGTCCAGGACGGATCCAGCTTGGCAGACATGAACAGCCACAGAGGAACCTTCGTCTGCCACAGATTCCTCACACAGAGAGCTCCACCATATGGCCTGGTGGTCCCCGGCAGGGTGCCAGCTTGATGCTGCCTCCCATGGCGTATCCCTCTGCTGCGTCTGCTGAGGGTTTGGTGGTGCCTGACTATCAGTACAGCAATTCCCTATTAAACCTGCTCCACAGCGACCGCGCCGATCTGGGCCCCGTCATGGTCGGCTCCTCCAAACAGGAGTTCATGCCGAGCTGGACGAGGCATCCAGGGTTTGGAGATCAGCTGGCGCCTCATCACAGTCTTGACTCCGGTACAGCCATTTACACATACTTTGTGCTGTTTTGTGTTGTTTATGCTAAAAGACAGAATCCATTAACCCAATATTACAGACCAACCAACATATTTATTGTAGCTAAGCCCCTAAATCTTACACTCAAAAATGCATCTGAAAGAGTTTGCTGGAGTGATGTCACAGAGGAACCATTTCTGGAACCCTAAACTTGAAATTCACGTTTTCACGTTGTTCTTTTACAGCCCTGGTTCTTCATACCACATCATTTAATGAGAAAATTCTTGCTTTCCTGTAATCTTTGACCTCTTTCTGCAATATTAATTTATTTCATTAATCTTGAAAATTCAACAGTTAATCGAAGTGCAGTAATGTTTGTCCCCTTTGATTACATTATTGTGTACCAGTAAGCGAGAGGATATTATCATCAACAGAACCATGTTTAAACTTCCCCTCTGAAATAAGTGGAGTGAGACCCTCTAACAAAATCTGGTGTGGTTCATTTAAAATTGGAATAAATGTTTTTATTTAAAAAAGGTCATTAAAACATTAAATAAACATTTCTCTACATACTACAAATGGATAGATTCACGTAACCAAAGTTACAAAATGTTCTTGCACTTCTTATTCTTATTCTTATTATTTACTTTTAGATTTACATGATTGAAATGAGTCGAGTGCTTTCAAATATACTAAAAGAAAGCAATTGTGTAAATGTAACACATTTTATTTATTTGCAACCTATTTGCCAACTTAATACCTATTAAACCAATTTAATACTGAATAAAGAGTTTATTTTTTATCAATTAAACATTTCCATAGCCATGATATTTTTACAGTTCACAAAGTAAATTTGTAGTGAAGGCAGACTTCATTCTTAATTCAGATTTCCACATGGCCCTTAAGACTTATTATTAATAATTGTTAGGGATATTGATAGATTTTAATTTGTATATTAAGTTTATATGCTATTCAGATTGAGGAATTACCCTGACTGAATCTTTAATCTGCATATTATTGAACAGAATAATATATTAATAAAATAAAAACACAGTGCTCAAAAGTCTTGGGGCACCTCGATTATCATTCATTTATTTTGGATGACTAAATGTGTTACTATATTATGTGCTATATATTTTTTAGTTATTATGTATTTTGCTTATTTTATGTCTAATCTATTATATAATGTGTACTATATACTATACTACTGAACATAATCTGTCATGACTACTTACATCATTGGAACACAGCAGCTGTCCTTTACAATTTTATGATGAATAGACTAATAGAAAAGCTCCAGAATCACTTGGAATAAAATCTCTTTATAATAACTTGCATTGAAAGTTAAAAATGTTCTTGATCTTATTTGTACTACTTGTATTGTTAACAGTGTGCATGTCATGTGTTACTGATGGCAGATACATTGAAAATTCAAAATCAAGTATAGAAAATGTACTGCAAACCTGAACAACGTTGACAAACTACACATACTTTCATTTTAGCTTAATTTATCTTTCTCTTTTTTCACCTCTGTCTAAGAAAAATTTGCCTGTTTTACTTTGTTTTCTATATAATTTCTGATTACCGGAGTAACCGTCCCTTTAATAAGTCTTAGACATTAATAAGCCTTGGATGTTAAAAGGTTAAACGTGTTCTAAGCTCAGTTCCTCAAAGTCAAAGTCTTATTTCTCTTGCAGGTATGCAGACGATGGAGAAGAAGGATTTGTACTGGTATTAGAGGAGGACTGCTGCTGTTTACACAAAGCGTGCTGCTGAAAAGACATTGTCTCTCAAGACAAGGAAGTGCTGCCTCTCAGTTAGCTTTTACCTGTTTAAGGAATTCTGAGCCCTGCCATGCTTCACCTGGGAGCTCCTACGCATGCTGAAAAGGTACATGTGCAGACTAACCTGTTCTGGAACTGGCTCTTCACGTACTGCTACCATGCTGCGAGTTGTAAAGGACATCCCTCAGGTTATGTGGGGGGACCTGCGGGACCTTGTGTGGCTCGTTGGCAGGACCTTTCAAAAGACTTTCACAACAGTAAGCAGATAATCCAGCACTGTGACACAGTTCATGAAAGATCTCAAAGATATTCAATGCAGCTTGCTGTGTTGTTGGGGTGTCAGTTGGAAGATCCAGTCATAATGCAAAAACGATATACATGCAAATTAAAGCATCTTAAAATCTTAATTCTATGATATTCTTAATAAAACAATACCACCATGAGTAATACTGAAATGCACATATGTGTTGAGAGCAAGTCAAACAGCATCTACATACTCAAGTCAGTTTCATGTTAAATGGACCAACAGAAGTTCTACAAAATCCCTTGGAATAACACCTCTTTAGGTTAAATATATAATAAATAATATATATAATATATACTAGAACAATGTCTACAGAGCATTTAGCATATATTACGATTATATAAGTTATGGCATGTTTCCAATATGTGTTCAACTTCCAGAAAAATTACATATTTAAACTTGGAATTGAAGGTAATCTGGTAAGCACAAGGCACCATACAAACTACACCACATCTCTATCTGGTGCTCACCTGATAGTATTCCATACACATCTGATAGTACTGAGTGCTCACCACATAGTATCTGGTGCACACTCAAGAGCATCTTGTGCTCACTTGACATTATCATGTGCTCACCACATCATATGAGGTGATCACGAAGAATAAGTAAACAAATACAACACATCCCTTCAGTAACTAACAGCTCTACAAGGACTACACTAGAGATCAAAGCTCCTGAACAAATGACCATAGTAAAATCTAGTCAAGCTTGTATCTGCTAGCAATGTGTGTAAGGATCTCCTATAACAAAGTGTAATTTTTGAGGCCACACACTATTTTGAACTTCAAGATTAAGGACACCTACATTTATAACCAACCCCTGATTTATGTCTATGCTGTTCCCCTGTTGTTTAACTGCTCTAAATCATGTTGGTGTTGTCAAAATGAAAGTAAAGGCGGATGACACATGGAAATTCTGAGATGACAGGACTCATTTTGTAGTCAAACAAGATGTCTGAACCAATGTTTCCCTTTTTGCTGTAATGTGATTTTGTTGGTGCACATGCTGGCCGCTCCACTGTTGTATCATATGTGATGTAGCCTGGAAAATACACTGCATGTCTAAAAGTATCCAGACACCTTCTACTACTTTAGGTGCACCAATTCCTGATGCAGCAATCAAATCCTCCAGTAATGTTTCAGCATGTAGTATAAAGTCTTACCAGAAGAATAAAGTTTGGGATAAAATGAGAGTCTGTAGGTTTCTGTGTTAAATGTATATATCCTTTTTTGTATGTTGATCATGTGTTGATGACACAGTACGTTTGCTACCAATTTATTAAATCCAATTAAACCCAACATGTATTTGTAATATTTGTGGAAGCAGAATATTTTCTAAAATTTAATCTGAATTGATGTTTAAGTATACACTGTTTAACTTTAAAAGCAACACTTGCTAACACTTTAATTGGATAGTGTGCTGTATAATCTTGCTTTGTCTTTAGTGGCTGTATTTAATTAGTACAATTATCTTAACTCTAAAGTTATTGCGTACTCTGACTTTCACCCAGCACCAGATTAACTCCAGTGACTTTTAAAAATGTCTGCATAATTAAATGACTGACCTAATAATTAGTCATTCATAGAAGACTCTCCAAATCTTCATTCTGCGTTCAGAGTTTTTCACAGTGGTGGTGATTGAAGGCAGACGTCTAATGACTTTGATGTTTCTTACAGCTCCCTCACTAAAAATGATTACATGAAATGTTTAAGAATACACGAGGCAAAACAGTCAAAAAGAGCACTCTAAGAAAAAAACTATAATATTCATACATTATTCATATCCATCATCAACATCACATATATGAACTCAGAAGACACAAGTAGATTCACTGGTGTTTTTGGATAATAAAGAATATATGCTTATATTTGCATTGTAGACATCAGGATCTCTGGTTTCCATCACCACCACAGTAAAAATGCAATAGTCATTACAAATTAACTATTACTCATTGAACCAATCTCAATGTCTTATATATACATATAACAACACAGTACATTTACTCAAATAATTTTTACTTCTGATCAAATATGTTCAGATCGTTAGTTACAGAGAAACCTACAGAGCATCTGCTGATAATCTATAGAACAGCAGTTCTCAAACTGGTCTTTAGGGACCCCCAACAGTTTTGCTCTGACTCACAACACATAGGATAGAGCAGAAAATGTTGACTGTGGGGGTCCCCGAAGACCAATGTGAGAACCGCTTCTTCAGACCACTATCCACATAAATGAAGACCTAAAACTCTCCTACCGTACAGTATATAGTGAGTGAATGAGGAGAGAATGGTTGTATAACTGTTGTTGCAATTCTGGTATCTAGTGAATGAAAGAAGTGCATTCACTGTTATATCAGTGCACCGAAACATCAGCAGTACAATCAAGTAGTGTTGTTGTAGTACTCTATTTGAGATAAAAGGAAAATTTTTCTGTCATTACTGAATATCATCAACAAAACATAGAAAATCTTAGACGATTTCATGACGAGTTAATGTGTTTATAAATGTTTATTGGTTCCAAAATGCTATGTTTTGATTTTATAATAAAAATGGATGTATGTTGTTTGATGTATATGAAACTTTTGTATACTGGACTTTAGGAGTTGATATTTGAATAACCTCACCATCATTTACTTCCAAAGGTTACAACGCAAAGACTATAATTATGTTATATTATTTAGTGCTATATATTAAAATTATCACTATAAAATTATATATATATAAATATATATATATATATACAATATACAAAAATTATATATACAATATATACAAATTCTATATATACATTTTAAGATAAGATAATCAAATCACATTATGATTATGCTTATTTTTTCAAATGTATGTGCTATAATAGGGATATAATAGAAATTCACTGCATAGGCTATGTGTCTACTGTGCAGTATGTGATGATAAAAGAATAGAATGACTTTTTGAGTGTGTGGTGTTTTAGCATGATGTCTCTCTCTTTGTCACTATTCTGCCTGATGGATCATCTTTGTAATATTTGCTTCTAAGTATTTATTTTTAATTCTGCATTAATTCTGTATTAGAGCTGATGTTTTATTTCAAGCTGATTGTTATCTCTGCCATGCCATTATCCACACCCCAGCACGACTCCAATTCAGAGTCACAGATGGAGGGACAGTCATCACCATACGTCCATGGATTATTGACGCCCCCTGTGCTAATTTTAGCCTGCTCCCATCTGGTGTCACTCCATTCAGTCTCCTGTCCAAATAATAGCAATAAGAAAGAATTGATCCTTTGCAAGTCATCAGTTCAAACATGTTTTTTCCAAAATTTGCCAGTACATGTCACATACTTATAAACTGGTGGTTCCCTAGCAATCTTACAGATTACAAAAGAAGTGAATCACCTCTTTACTGATGGTTCTGTACAAACCCTAAAACCCTATTTAATATTACACCTCATACATTTCACTGTTTAGTGTAAATCTACACTTATTCTGTAATTGATCTCTTAAATATATTCTACAGAAGCTGGATTGGGGCAATTTTAAACTAGGAACATCGACAGTTTAAGTACTCATGCTTGAATATAAATGGAGCATCCAGGAAAAGAACCAGTGGCTGGCAACCCAAATGTTAAAGGACACCATCTTGTCCCTTTTCAACAAAAATCCAACCACATTGAGAACCACATTTTACGTGTATTTTATTGGTGCAACATTTTGACATCTTGGTTGTCTCAGCATGTGCTAATATAACATAACACAATAGAACATAAATGAATGAATGAAAATCCAGGCATACTTTGGTGTGTTTAGGCTTTAACTTTAGCTAAAGCTCTTTTTCCTGCATCTCCTGCAGAATACGTTTCCACAAAAGTTGAACCGTTTGTTGTAAACTGTTGTTTAACATTCATTAATTCCAGCATTCAATGTTAAAACTGTTAAAACATTATTCTACTGCAGAGCTTCAAGGGGACAGTTCATTTAGATGTGTATGTGGATCCGGTGCTGCATACTGCTGACCCCCTGGCCCAATCTAGTATGGCTAGAGGCTTAGCCCTAGTAAATGACTGTCCTATTTAAGGGCGACGGGGCTCCAACACTGATATCTTCCTATGTTTGTATCGAAATTTTTTGTTTTGTTTTGTTTTTTTTTTAAATAAGATTCAACTTTATTGTCATTGTGCAGAGCACAGGTACAAAGCCAATGAAATGCAGTTAGCATCCAACTAGAAGTGCAAAATACATTATTATTTACATAAAGGGCAAAACAGAAATGACTAACAATTTGAGGTTATTGTACATGTGGTGGTATATAAATAAATATATAGAATGTAGGTGTACACAGAATGTGAGATAAGGGGGGTGGTATATAAAATAGAATATAAATGACTATACATATATACAGTAAGACGTGAAATGTAAAGATTGCACAGAGCAGCATATGTTGAAGAAGTTGTAACAGTGTAAGCAACACTACAGATCTAAATAGTGAAATATGAACAGAATTGTGAATATAAATAGAACTGTACAGGTATGAAATTACAAGAATAGATGTGAAAAATGAGTAGTGCAAAGTAATAGTACAGTGCAGTGCAGTGGGTGCAATAATGAGGCTAAAGTGAGGGTGTAGAGTTCAGCAGGGTCACTGCCTCAGGGAAGAAGCTCTTCCTGAGTCTGTTGGTGCGGGAGCGAAGGCTCCTGTAATGCCTGCCAGGTGGAAGGAGGGTAAAAAGTTCATGGTTCGGGTGAGAAGGGTCCTTGATGATGCTTCTCGTCCTGCTCAGGCAGCACTTCTGATAGACAGACTCAATGGTGGGTATTTGCGTGCCTGTGATGCGCTGGGCAGTTTTCACCACCCGCTAAAGATCCTGAGGAAAGCTCTCCATCAGATTCATATTGTGTTTCTAAACCGTCGTTCACACCTTTGTGCTGTTGAGTGAGTGTAAATGATGTTCTTACCTAAGAGCAAATCCTAATTAGGAAACCACTGTGGGGGTTTAAGAAGAAATATCTTTTCTATGGTGTATCATTAAAAGATTCAGGGAATCTAGAGAAATCTATGTACATACAACATAAAGTTAAAAAAAATCACAATCAAATGAATGTGAGCATACCTATTCCCCAGCTTTGAAGAAATAAACACTTGCATTACTGCATCCACAAATGCAAAACTGCGCTTTTGTGACTTCTGTGCATATTTTATTTGTCAAATTCAGAAAATAAGCAGTTGTAGTCGTGCATGAAATGCATACATGTTCTCTGTAGTAGATGAGTGTTTGATTTAACTTACAAAACGAATGTGTAATTTGAACAGGGTGTCCTTTTGCATACACGTTTAGCATTAGCTATGCAGACAAAACCTGAATTGTGACATACTAATTGAGGTTGTGACCAGGAATGTGATACAGGTTTTTGTCTTGCTGTATAAGAAGCAGACTGCAAGTCCACCGCGGCTCCTTTGGCATTTAAGTGGCCTAATAGATTCAACACCATCTGCTTCTCTTTTCCCCACCTTGTCCAACTTAGCTTCCGGGCCCATTCTCCTCTTTATTCATAATATATCTCCCATTCAAAAACTGTCTGCAGCGCGCCATCGTACAGCGGCAATCGCACAACTCATTTAGTCTCCTGGCCTATGGGAATGTGAATCTTCAATGAGAAACGCTTCGTTTATGATATTATAAAAGAATATTTCACGATAACCATCAATGTCCCATGTCAGCCGGCCCATTGGAATGGTAATGTGTTATTTCTGAAAGGATAGAGATTAATTGGGCAGATGCAACTAGTGTTGACTATTGTGTTTGTAGAACACGCTGTAGAGGCAGTGCAGTGGTAAGTCTTGCTGCTGAGGGGAGCATTACCAAACGCTAGCAAAAACTCTTTTCAGCTTAGAGCCCTTATCTACTCTTTTTTATGATATTCTATGATGTCTGTAAGTTTTGTAATGTTTTCACTATAAACTGGCAGAGAATGTATTAAGCTGTTTTTTCACTTTTTTACTGTTTCCTTGGTTTAGTTTGAGATGGGTGGGACCAAATTTGACCTGCTAAAGTATCAGAGTTATCAGTAAATATACATCAGCTATTTCCACTTCCTACAATAAAGGGATTCATAAAAACTCAGAAGAAGTAAGACTATTGGAGTTTTTTTAATGTATTATGAGAGTTTATTACACAGTTGACTGTAGCATAGCTAGATGCTGCTTCCTACATGTTACAGGAAGGTACTGTAAGTGTTTAACTTCATTTGCGAGAGCTCGATATCTGATGGTTTACCTTAACTGTAGAAATAAAATGATTATTAGCTTGTCCCCCTTCCCACAATTACACACACATCAAGACATACAGTATTTCAACACAAGTGTACTTTGCAGGTGTGGTACCTAATAGGCTGTTTGCTGTTATGTGATTCAGATGATGTGCGAATTCCATATGGAGGGCAGGATGTAAAAATCAGATTGTACGAGATGGAGCTGAGGAACCCTGCACTGTGCTAGCTTAGATGATATTATGAAAGATCGGTACAAACAGAAATGATGTTGACACAGGCGTAAGCTTTTTAAGAAAACTTTACTTTTAATAAACCAAAACATAAACGAAAAGGCAAACAGACGGAGATACGAGACATATACCAAGACATTACCTCGACATACTGAGCCATTACCGAGACGCATCAAGCCATTACCTAGACAATGACCAACCAAGGACAGACTGAAAACACAGGTTATATAACAAGACATGGAATACGCAACACCTGGAAACAGGAGGGGTTACAGATACGGGCCAGGTGGGAGGCGGAGACACTAGGATCAAACAGGTAAACAAAAACCACATGAAATAGACAGGACGTAAACAGAGACACGTGGACGGGCAGGCATGACAGATGTTATAAGGAGGAACATTTTTAACTGTATTAAAAGATTTGCCTGCAATCAGAGCAGCAAATATAAGCAACTACCCCATCCTCCAGACATCTGTCTACTTAAGAAATGAAAAACTTAACAAATGAAAGCATACGAAGGTACTAAGGCATACAACTGTTTTGTTAATGATTGGGTCGGCCTCAGTGCCAAGGTGTTCACAATGACAACACTCTTTCAACTCAGCAACGGTTGTTTAAATCACCAGTGCACACCCACAGCAAAATTCTTCACTCCTCCTTACTGCACAATGCTAAAGTCTTTGAAGATCTAGATCAATAGCTAATTTTGGATAAGAAGAGGCAGACTCCAGTCTCGTCCCAACCACAGACGAAGGTTCATCATTTTTATTTTTTTAGGTCTTGCATTTTTTCCGGTTCTTGAATAACCACTTTTGTTTTCTGATCAAAAACTTCTTGTGGTTCTCGGTTTAAACAATTTGCGCAACCATAAACAGCGCAGCACAGCCATTTTGAGAGCTGGCAATAGTAATCCCAATGTAGAGAATCACTTCCTGCCTCCATCTGCAATTTGCGCCGCAGCAAAGCAGTGATGTGATATCAACTGCAAACAGCCTCCGCTGTATAACCGTGCTGACTCATAATGGGAGCTTGCATAACCTCAGTTTCAGACACACGGCCTGGCAGTTGTCTAGCTAGTCAGAGGTAATAAACGTAACATTCATCCTGAGCAGTCAAATATTGAACACATTATATCTGTGATCTACCAATCATAAAACGATAGACTGAGTTCTCAAACATTCGCTGCAGAATGTAAATTGGTTGTGTTTTCAGTGTTGTTGTAGATAAGTTGTTGTAGATAAGTTGTTGTAGATAAGTTGTTGTAGATAAGGGGTGTCTGGATGGTTTGTCTTGCAGTGCCAAGGACAGAAAAGAGAAAACTCTATACAAGTAATGAACTTGTGTGTTTTACATTTTAAAGTTTTAAAAACATGAAACAAATTTTACATTACACTGTATTTTATTACACTATATTTTGTTATAATTTTTTATAAAAAAATAAATATTTGAAAGCAATATCAAGTGTACTATAATGCGTGGTCAGGCTTCACTGGAGCAAACTTTGATTTAAAGTACATTTGGTAGATTGTATGTTCAGCAACATTGCGTATATGGACTATTTGATGAAAAACAAGAAAACAAAAAACAAAAACAGCAGAGCCATAGTCAAGAAGTGTCCAACATGGACTGTGCCCCCCCAAGTGAGAAGTAAAAATCATATACGGATTCAGTTTTCAGAGAGTAATCGTAATTACTTTTTTAAATATTTATTTAATAACACATAGCTTTAACACATAATATACCACCAATTAGTCAAAAAAACATCTACTCCAAGCTTTTGACTCCCATGTGTTGGAATCGATTCTTTTGGAATTGACTCTTAGTAACTTCTTTGAATGACATATTATGTAAAAGAGGCACTCCGTCACTCCAAGTTCCAGTTTTTAAGAAATACTATTATTTTTTGGGAATGGTATATTTATTTTTAAAGTGATAAAAATAACTGTTTTTCTTTTGAGTACTGATTCCAACAAGGTCCATCTTAAATGGAAGAGAAGTCAAACATGTAAAGGTGTTTTAGTCGAGTGGATTTTAGTGTATGGTGCATGCAGTTCCATTAAAACCTATTATGCAGGCTCAGTTAAAAAGATATCCTGTTAAAAAATGAATTACAAATGAAAAGTTGAATTTTACTTGAAGTACTGTTCAGAGCAGAAATGTTTAAACTTCTACCAGAGCAAAAATGTAAGTCACACTTTTACTAGATTACTAGTACTTTTACTGAATTAAATGTTAGCTGTATTCCTCCAGTGTTGCTCCCTTCTTATTGTAAAATCGGTGGTCCTAAAAGTGGTAAAGCTGCCGTCAGCACTGCCCTGACCAAACTCAAGCCTAACACCGCTCCACCCTCTCTTCGAGTCTGAGCAACCTAAAGCTAACTTAGTATTCTTCATCTATTTTCCGTGTGTTGGGCATGTCTAAGGTTCATTGACCCAGCTAACGTCACTGCTGTGTGCATTCCCTGGATGCTCGTCCAGCAGTGAAGTGGATATAAGCTTTGCAAAAAGAATAGCCCTCAACGCATAGTCCAACGTTAATTTTAAACCTGCTTCTTCATTTTTATGTTTCATTTTCTTTATTCTTTCTTTTAAATATTTTTCTTTTTTACTAAGACAGAGGCTTTCCCTAGGGGGGAGTCAATAGTGTGGACTGGACATTGGCAACCCCATTTTGAGAAAGGTGATAGGAATCGCCAACTTATATGATGATATAAGAGAAATCTTTAGAAAGGTGATAGGAATCACCAGCTTATATGATGATATAAGTAAAATCCTTAGAAAGGTGATAGGAATCACCAGCTTATATGATGATATAAGTGAAATCTTTAGAAAGGTGATAGGAATCACCAACTTATATGATGATATAAGTGAAATCTTTAGAAAAGTGATAGGAATCACCAACTTATATGATGATATAAGTAAAATCCTTAGAAAGGTGATAGGAATCACCAGCTTATATGATGATATAAGTGAAATCTTTAGAAAGGTGATAGGAATCACCAACTTATATGATGATATAAGTGAAATCTTTAGAAAAGTGATAGGAATCACCAACTTATATGATGATATTAGTGAAATCTTTAGAAAGGTGATAGGAATCACCAACTTATATGATGATATAAGTGAAATCTTTAGAAAGGTGATAGGAATCACCAACTTATATGATGATATAAGAGAAATCTTTAGAAAGGTGATAGGAATCACCAACTTATATGATGATATTAGTAAAATCCTTAGAAAGGTGATAGGAATCACCAACTTATATGATGATATTAGTAAAATCCTTAGAAAGGTGATAGGAATCACCAACTTATATGATTATATAAGTGAAATCTTTAGAAAGGTGATAGGAATCACCAGCTTATATGATGATATAAGTGAAATCTTTAGAAAGGTGATAGGAATCACCAGCTTATATGATGATATAAGTAAAATCCTTAGAAAGGTGATAGGAATCACCAACTTATATGATGATATAAGAGAAATCCTTAGAAAGGTGATAGGAATCACCAACTTATATGATGATATTAGTGAAATCTTTAGAAAGGTGATAGGAATCACCAACTTATATGATGATATAAGAGAAATCTTTAGAAAGGTGATAGGAATCACCAACTTATATGATGATATAAGTGAAATCTTTAGAAAGGTGATAGGAATCACCAACTTATATGATTATATAAGTGAAATCTTTAGAAAGGTGATAGGAATCACCAACTTATATGATGATATAAGTGAAATCTTTAGAAAGGTGATAGGAATCACCAACTTATATGATGATATTAGTGAAATCTTTAGAAAGGTGATAGGAATCACCAACTTATATGATGATATTAGTAAAATCCTTAGAAAGGTGATAGGAATCACCAACTTATATGATGATATAAGAGAAATCTTTAGAAAGGTGATAGGAATCGCCAACTTATATGATGATATTAGTGAAATCTTTAGAAAGGTGATAGGAATCACCAACTTATATGATGATATAAGTGAAATCTTTAGAAAGGTGATAGGAATCACCAACTTATATGATGATATAAGTGAAATCTTTAGAAAGGTGATAGGAATCGCAGACTTATATGATGATATAAGTGAAATCTTTAGTGCAGTTTCTGGAATAAAACTGTGCCTCTAGGGCAGACGGGCCTAGCAGTATATATGGAGCTGGCTCTGGTGGGGTGAAGGAGTTATGCACGGTAAGGAACATAAACCGCAGAAACGGACGTCAGCACACAGTCCAACGTCACTTTTAAACCTTATTCTTCACATGTTTAATTTATTTTTCTTTTATAAATCTTTTAACTTATTTTTTAAACTTTGTTTCTTATTTCTTTATTTATTTAAAGCACTTTGAGTTGCCACTGTGTATGAAAGGTGGTATACAAACAAACTTGCCTTGCCCTACATTTCTCAGAGGACAGCTTCAGTAATTTTGCTCAGAATTACCCTGAATACTGGAGCTGAATCTGCTCATCTCTCAGATGAAGAACCAGGTTTTCACCATAATCTGTGTTTTGTGTCTGTATCTGCCTCTTATTTTAATTCTACTGGAAAACTAAGAAACCCACCACTTTGTCACCATAGTGAAGGTGAGTTATCTGCTGTTGAAAGTTCTGAATGATCTACAAAGACCTCTCATTGGTTGGCCTTTAGGTGTAATTGATGGTTGTATGACCTTTTGCTGTTTGTCGTTGTCCGTTGTTTCAGTGTTGTGAGTTATTAGTCTCTGTTCAGCGTGCACGCCTGAGGAGGGTGCATGTGAATTTGAAGAACTGTGTGGATGGAACAGTGATTCTCCCCCCGTGTGCGTTATGTTCAGTATGTATATACGGGCTGGTGTGGGTCAGACAGAGCAGTGCTGCTGGGGTCTTAAACACCTCAGTGACACTGCTGTACTGAGTATAGTCCACCAACCAGAAACATCCAGTTAACAGTGTCCTGTGGGCAACGTCCTGTGACCACTAATAAAGGACTAGAGGATGACCAATACAAACTGTGCAGCAACAAAAGAACTACATCTACAAGGTAAACCAACAAGGCAGGAGCGTTTAATAGAGTGGACAGTGAGTGGACACAGTGTTTAAAAACTCCAGCAGCACTGCTGTGTCTGATCCACCTATACCAGCACAGCACACTGCCATCATATCAGCGCTGAGAAAGATTCATCACCCAGGTAACACCTACCTGGTCCTGTGGTGGTCCTGACATTTGAAGTACAGGGTAGCAAAGTATGTGAGAAACAGATGTGCTAGTCTGTGGTTGTAGAACTATAAAGAGTTAAATGGTAATTGGATGAAATGAACAGTTATTGTAGAAATAAGGAGGTGGGTTTTATGTTTTGGCTGTTTGGTGTATAGATGCTATAGATTATAATTGTAGTTTGGTCGTTTTATGTGTACATAATGTAAAATAGAGGGAAAGGAAAGCCAGAAGAACACTGAAAACACAAATTCTGAAGTAACAGAACAATGTTGAAGAATTTGCACTTATTTGGTGTTAGATTAACAAAGACTGACCAAACATTTTGATGCAACATTTATTTATTGGTGCACTAGCCTGAACAGGACTGAGGTTAGATTGTCAAGGACTTTTAACATCACAATCTTGAATAAATACTTGTAGGATTTTTGTTTTCCTATTACCTGTAGATATTCTATGATCAACTGTGAGTGGCAACTGTAAGTGAAAAGTGAAAGCTCTAAGGAACCACAGCAACTTAGCCATCAAATGTCTACATAAAGGTACAGAACGGGGTCACAGAGTACTGAGGTGCATAGTGTGCATAGCTCTGCTGACTCAGTAACTGCAGATTTCCAAACTTCCTCTAGCACGAATATTAACATCGGCACAGGGTGGCAATAACTTTATGGCCGGGCAGCTGCATGGAAGCCTTACATCACTCTGGAGCTGTGGAAAGGCATTCTGTGGAGTGGCGGAACACGCATTTGGAAGTCTGATGGACAAGTCTAGATGTGTTGAATGCTAGGAGAATAATACCTGCTTGACTGTACTGTGGTGACTATAAAGTTTGGTGGAGGAGGCATAATGCTATGGGGTTGTTTTTCAGGGGTTAGCTTACACCCCTTAATTCCAGTGAAGAGAAATCCTAATGATTCAGCATACCAAGACATTTTGAACAACTGCATGCTTCCAACTTTGTGGGAACAGGTTTCCTTTTCAGTTCCAGCATGACTGTGTCCCAGCACACAAAGCTTAAGGTCCATAAATGCTGGTTTGGTAAGTTTGGGGTGGAAGGAGCCCTGACATGAATCTCAGCAAACATCATTAGGATGAACTAGGCCCTCTCGTCCAACATCAATGTCCAACCTTAAAAATACTCTTCACTAAACGTGCATACCATATTCAGCTCTTGCCAATGAATAAAAGCCTTTATGCAGTCTTTATGATAGATAGATAGATAGATAGATAGATAGATAGATAGATACTTTATTGATCCCGAGGGAAATTTAGCAGCCAGTTACACAGTACTCAGTTACACAGTACAAAACAAAGTACAAAACACAGTACAAAAAACAATAAGGTATATAACACAGTATAAATAGAAAGAGTAAAGAACTCCAATAGTCAAAAAGAATATATACAAGAATATATGAATACAAACTATACACCCTGACTGTAGATAAAAAGGTAGTGCAGTAATAAATTAGGTAATGTGCAAGAGAAAAAACTGGTATCAGCAGATACATGACAGTACTGGGATATTTATTAAAGAATAAATAAATGTGCAAAGATTGTATTTAAGTAAATGTTAAATAGTGTTAAATAATGTCCAGGAGTGCAAATGTACAGGATGTACAGCAAAGTGTCAAATATTGTCCAGGAGTTCAGATGTACAGAACATACAGGACTATGCAGCCTCTGCCATGATATCAAGGCAGGAAATATTGGGCTAGCTTCTTCTCACAGCTAGCTGAAGATCCATAATTGTTTGTGTGCTTTTCTAAAGTTACACAGTTCTACAGCAGGTGTTCCGGACCCTGAGTGGTCCCATCATAGAGATCTCGTAGCTGTTATTCTGTTACCTAGTTGTGCTTTAAAAACTTTAGATGAACATTTACAGGAAAAATGTGATTTCTTTTCCATTTTTTGTTGAAACATATTTTTTGATTAATTTATTAATTTTTACACAAACATGCTGAATGTCTAATGTGAGTGATATCCAATTCTGGAGCATTTCTATCATGATATTGTCATACATATGACACAAATGACAGCTGGATTCTTCAAAATATATCAGAGGCTTTTGTTATGACTTCTGTCATTCCCAGGCTGCTCCTGACACTGTGCCCCAGTCTGTTCCCTGCACTGTTCCTGCACCCGGGGGTGTCCCCTTATTCTCAGGTTTGTCTGTACCTGTTCCCATCAGTGTATCCATTCCTGTCCCACTTATTGCATCTGTTCCTGCCCCTGTTGTTCTCATCTCCAATCATGCCCCAGTCCAGTTTCCTGGAAGTCCCACCACCGTTGCTGGAGGTAGACGGTTCCCCGGTCTATGCTGTACGTCAGGTGTTGGACTGTCGACGGGCGTGTAAAGGCCTGCAATATTTGATCCACTGGGAGGGATACGGACTGGAGGAGAGATGCTGGGTTTCAGCTGGCGATGTCCTCAACCCAGCGTTGATCACTGACTTTCTTAGTCGGTATGAGGCTAAGCCCACTCTTAATCCGCGGTTTCTGTCCGGTCCGATCCATGGATCCCGTGGATGACACCGCTTCGCTGCGGCAGCATCACAGCTCTGGGGGAACCCAAGTCGTAGCCTCCCATCCTGGCGGTGGTGGTGGTCTCGGGCAGCCTTGTTCCCCAGCCGACCCGGTCCCCCTGGTCCAGCTGGTTTACTGACTATTTAAACTGCCTCCTTGCAGGTGTTCTTTGCTGAGTATTGCCCCAGTTTATCTGTAACCTATGATGTGTTTCTATTCTCGTGTATTCTTCATTTTTGACCTCGATCTCTGACTAGCCCTCTAGGTAAGGCTTGCTGTGTTAATCTGGTTTTGATCTTCCACGTGTCTTTGGTCTTTACACAGCTGCTCGGTTTAGTAAACAGTACTTAAAAGATCTCAAAGTAGATCTCAGATTTTGAGTTTACAAGTTTCAAAATAACCTAAAGTTATCAACAGAATTCGAAGACATTACTGTTTCTGTTGCAGAGTTATCTACTAAGGTTAGCATGCTAACCAGCTAGCCCTGGCACATTCTGTCTCGTAATACTGCTTTGGACCTCAAGAGGCGATAGTTAGTCACCATAGCATCGTCTTCTATCAGTCCAACATGAGAGGATGAAGAAGTAGCACCTCTCTCACAGTGTATTCTAACCTCTTGTCAGTCATGTTCAAGGTCCTGCTCTCAGTTCAATCCCTAGAACATCAGTGACTCTAACAAAGGGCAGGTCAGTATGTCCTATGTCCAGACCGAGTGATGTTCTTGGCAGATAGCTGTGCAGTTTCTGAGAAGAGGTGTGATAGTAGACTTTATTTTAAATCTCTATTACAGTCAGCACATAAATATTTCTTATTGTCTTAAGAAATCTCGGATTAAGCAACTGCTGTTATATTCTTTGTTGGTGCCTCATGGATGTTCATGATGTCACTAACTAATCAGCACTCCAAAGTATTCCAATTTTTTAATATTTGAAAATTAACACTTAGCACCAGTTAACTCACTACATGTCGTCCCCACTGGCAACAGCAAACTTTTTCACCAACTTTTAACAAGCTTTAAAGTCCAAAGTCCTGAAACCAGCTAAAACGTCCCATTGAAATTCCAGCTGTCCTCTGTGTCACAAGGTGACATCATCTCAATCCTTATTGCCCGCCCACCAGCAAACATGACACGCCCTCACACAGGAGCGCTACAGAGAGCTAAAAAAGCAAAAACATAATTTTCTGCTCTCTTCTAGCTTGGGAAGGTGGGCGAGCTAAACAATCAGAGTACACTGGGATCATTGGAAAGCTTAAAGACATAGGAGCTCTAACAGAGTGTGTGAATACAGATGTACAGTATGCAAAAGAAATTGTGTTTTGGGAAAATTTAAGCATGGAAATCTATTTTATTAGACCCCAAAATTAAAACGACCTGCCCATTTTCCAGAATGATGAAACATGTTTTCACATTTGCACCTGTTGGAAGTTTATTTTCCTAATTGTCTGATTTCTTTTTCCACGGTTAATCGGATATCCGGATATCAGGTAACTCTTATGGATACACTGGAATATCAGCATTCTTCGGGATATGCTTCTCTAGTACATTACAAACAACGTGTTCTGACTACTTAGTGCCACTTCAAGCATGATTGCAATGTTCAGTCACAGTTTCAGTTCAAGCCCCCACATCGAGGGAGGGGTTTGGGGGGGAGTGTATCTCTTCTGAGAACCTCACTGACTCCACCAGTAATGCCCTGCTGTCCGGGAGATTAACTCAAAAGAACCTGGCTGTGCTTGTGTCTACATTGATGTAACAGCTTCTCTACGCGAGATGTAGAGAGTGTGTCAGGGAGGAGAGCAGCATGTGAGCCCCCCAGCAGGGAAAGTCTGCGTGTGTTCCACACGGCGCTGTGGTGGTTGTGGCAATGGTCGCCCACACTTGGAGCGTGAACAGCAGCAGTTTGGGGTTCTCCCACGGCGCTAACGGCAGTGCTGGAGACCCCCTGGCGCCCCTCGGCTCCTCCGGCCTGAGCAGGACGGGGCACACGGTGGTGGCAGTCTGCCTGGGCTTCATCCTCTTCTTCGGATCCTTCAACAACCTGCTGGTTCTCCTCGTGTTCGCCAGGTTTCGCTCCCTGTGGACGCCCATCAACGTGGTTCTGCTGAACATCAGCGCCAGCGACATGCTGGTGTGTGTGTTCGGGACCCCCTTCAGCTTCGCCTCCAGTCTGTACGGGAGGTGGCTGCTGGGACAGCGCTGCTGCAAGTGGTACGGCTTCGCTAACTCCCTGTTCGGTAAGTACACCAGCCTGTTACTCCAAACAAACCGAGTTCAGTGTTCTGTGAACTTCCTCCACTCAGACTGACTGCCGTGTAACTTTCCTGACAGAGTTCCTCCACCAGTGTCCGAACGTTAGAAAAGAAGAAAAACACCTGAAGACTTACTTAATAATGATTCTAATGATTATTTCCTGTCATAAAAAGACTTTTTTTGTCTTCAAATGATGTTTTAATATGTCTCTAACTGTCTAGCTGTGTGAAAGTAAGGACTTGGTAGACTATTTAAGCTTGAGGAATTAATTCTGACTAGTTTTTGGTAAAAAATAATCACTTACTTTCTCAAAATATTGACTTAATATGCCAAAAATGACCCATTACCTTAAAATAGTTACTTTATTGTTGTTGAATTGAATAACACATAGTTTTAAAGAACACTATATGGCCAAAAGTATGTGGACACCTGCCCAGCACTCTGTATGTTGGATTTCCTTCCTAATATGGAGTTAGCCTCCAGCCTCCCCTCCTCTGGGAAGACTTTTGAGTTTGTCTGTGGAAACTTGTGCCCATTCAGTCAGAAGAGCTAGCGGGGCGGAAATCTTCTCCTTTTGTTTCTTGACTCGTGGAAGAGGTGGCGTCTTATGACATTGTCGCATGTCAGGTCACTGAGTTCTTCAGAATGACCTGCTCTGCTGCCTGTGTTTGTGTATGGAGATTGAATGGCTGTATGTGATTGATCTTATACATGTTTGAGGGATGAGTATGGCTGAAACACCTGAGCTCAGTAATTAGGAGAGATGTCCACATACGGTTTATCATATTGTGCAGAACTCAGAAACTTGAGAAAATATCAGTATCAATATTTTAAGATACTATGACAATATTTTGAGTAGTCATTAGTTCAGGATTCTAAATTTTTTTTTTCACATACTGAAAAAAACAGAAAAGGAGAAAATGAGCGGTAGAAACATGTATTTTCTTACCTGGGGTTTTAACTACAAAAGTAAGTAACTCAGCAGCCTTAAAACCTTAGTAGCAATTTAAAACACCAATAATACACATACTATTGGTTGATTATTTGAAGTCTAATGCAATAAATATAAAAAAATAAATATTAAAGTATCATATACATTTTTACACTACTGAACCTGCATCTGTTTAAACTACACTGGAGAACCATGTGACGGGCACCCGCAGTGTAGTCTGTGGTTTTGTTTACATTATTGTGCCTGCAGTGATTTACTTTTTTGAGCTTCTTCAGTGTATTCTTTTATGTATGAATCTTTAAAGGTCTCATAACTCAAATTCTCCCCATAAATTCTAATAGCAAAGTCTTTCAGAGTGACTTGATGTGAATTGCTCTGTTCTGGAGTGTGCCAGGTGTTCGTCCCTTGGGCCACCAGAGGCAGCAAGAAGGTGATGCCCGAGAGACGGCTGCCTGGCACATGAAGAAACTTACAGAGTTACACTTGTTCGCAGTGGTGGTGATAGGAACCAGATGCCTGAAGCATTTAATGCCTTTAAAGTAGTTATGAATATACCTGATGTCTGAGACAATGTTTTTATTAGTTTTGAGACTAAACAATTTCACTGTAGGCACAGTGACTCCTGGTTTGCTTCACCACCGCTGTAAAAAATACACATCCAGTACTACAGTGTAGTTTTACATTGAAACACTTCACACCTCAGTCAATGAAATATGCAGAACTGTTGCAAACTCAATGCCATGCTCCTTTAAAATACTATATAAGACTATGTCTTTTATTAAAAGAGGAAGAAACTTTAGTTGTCAGTAGTTTTAAAATGTAGGTACAATGTATGATTATTTTCAGAAGTAAATGTTCTTTGCAATTTATTACATTTATTAGATTTAGAACTCTCTGTACTCTTGTTTAAGTATCTTGTGCAGTGGTTGTTTGTTATTGGGTAGAAGACTCTGATTGCAGTATAACTGCCTGTTCCATATTCAGTGTTCCACGTGGTAGCACATTGGATAGTTCGCCTTTCAGCCTTTACTGACCACATGGAGAGGGAATGAATTAGACTCCTCACATGCATTACTGTTGCTTAGTAATTTATGTAATTTGATATGTTTGTATGAAAGGTTTAGCGTTGAAAACTAGATCAGTTTGTGATCCTGGACATTTTAAACTGTGAGCATAGAGTGTGTTTCAGAATTCAAAGCTTAAGTCGCAAATGTGGGAAATATTTGAATGTTATTTATAGCGAGGGAGATCTGCAGCCTTGTGGAGTTTAGCTCCAACTTCTAAACCACTACAACCGGCTCCAGTGTTGAAATGCCCTGGCCTTGATTGCCTGGATCGTTTATCTTAGACTATTGTGCTTGAGATAAACATTGCTATTTAGAAACTTACTACTGTAAGTACTAGAATGCCTCAACATGGTGTTTTCTCCTTCAGTAAGAACCTCACAGTAACCCTCTCTTAATGTCTCAAGCTGAAACGTCAAACAATACCTAAATTAACAGAAGTTTTTCCCTTACTTGCCTTTATTACAGCTTCCATTCTTTTCTAGAGTCTTGCTTTCAGTTTGTTAAGAGATAAGCAGGGATGATTTTTGCACACCTCCAAAGTTCAGTAAATTTTCTGCCTCTCACGATCCATCACGAAGTAAACACATTCAGTGATGTTGAAGTCTAGACTCTGGGATGACCAGTGTATTGTTCTAAGAACACCAGCAGCTTCTTCTTTGTTTGATGCTTCAGATCTGAAGCAAGAGTGGATTGTGATTTTTACTGTTTATCTAAGATGACAGGTTTGGTGGTCTTATAGGTTTTTCATAATTGTTAGCAGTACCATTTTCTCTTTTAGTATATTATTTAATTCCACTTTTGGAAACTGTTGTTTAGTAACTTGTTGTTCCCGGTCATTATACAAGTAGACTATATTACTTGTAATCTCCTTAGAAATAGCTGAATAATGAACTTGTGCATAATAGCCATTTTGACAGAAATAATATCTGGAAAGGGTGGTCTTTGACTTTTGCACAGTACTGTATATTTAAACAGATAAGACCTCCTGATTCCATTCAATACTGGAGATTCTAGTCTGGTTTATTTACATTTCTAAATGAATCCCAATCTGTTATTAGTCCTCATTCCAAAACATCCTTTCCCCTCATGTTCTGACATTTGGTTATAGTCAATTTAAGGCTCTATAATTGCACTAGAGGGACCCAACTGTCCCCCTGCTTTATCCCCTGTGATTGATTTTATAGGATCTGCAGGAATGAAGTACAGACTACAGTTTCTTTTAGTCCAAACCCAGACTGCTAAAATGTCTCCGCGGAGGCCTTAACAAGGATCAGGGCAAAACAATGCAATATTTCTCCTCACCGTATGCAGTGACATTCTGTCTTTAACAAAGAAAACTTTTGTGAAGGCCACAAAAAGTCTCTCCCTCCCTCACTCTCTCTCTCTACATATATATATACATACACTACTGTGCAAAAGTCTCTGTTAAGCTCATTGTTTAAACTCTTTCATTATAGCAACAGGACCCTTTATATTAGCATTAGAACAGAAGTAGCATAAATATCTTATTTTGAAAGAACTATAGAGAATTTCTTGAGCACCAGGTTGAAGAAGTTTAGTTCCAGATTTCTCCTGGACGCCCGAGACATTGTATGAATTTATTAAATTCCTTCAGCAGCAATCTTGATTTAGCTTAATGAAGCTGATGTAAAAAAAACACTACTTAGAATACTTAGAAGAAAATAAAAGTTTCCTGTCTGGAAAATAGCTTTATGAATATAATGCCCCCAAGTGCCTAAATATATACAGTATAAGCATTATCAACTCCAGAATGAAGTCAATCATAGAAAAAACAGTATATATAATTATTCAGATGAGGAACGTGCTCACCTTTTATCTAATAAAAGTCATTTCTATATGAGTGTTGGCTTTTTTAGGAATGCTGTACACCTTCAAAAAGCAAAGACAAAAAATTAGCAGAAAAAGGACACGGCCCAACCCGCCTAGCCTTAATGCACCTGAACTTTGCAAAAACCTATTAGTGGAATTTTTACATTCTAAGAAGTCAATGATAAGTATGTAATTTCATAATAATATTACTACTAATATCTAACCCTAACCCTAACCCTAATTATTTTTTAGTTATTCTTTCAATATTTTGAGAAAATGATAAATTATTTCAAGATATGAAGTGAATATTTTAAAAAAAAGTGAAAAGATTTTAAAAGTCAACATTTAAAGAAAACAAGCCATCATTTCAAGATAACTTATTATGTCATATGCATTATGTCAGAAACCAAAAAAGGAAAAAGAACCCCCCTCCCCCTTAACCTGGCAGGAATGACTAGTTTACCATAGGTTACCATAGTTCACAGGCCCACCATCCTGCACATATTTCTCAGCGTAGTTTCAGATGTTCTCTTTTTCTCTGAACTTCCTCCTTAAACCACTTACTCACTTAAATAAGGGGCACAGCATCTCGCAGTGTGCAAAAGCAAAGGCCTGTAAACCTGCAGTGCACCAGCTTACCTAATACATTTGACAATGTTGAAATAATAGAATTGACTTCGGACGTGCGGGTGAGCCGTATGATAGTATTCTGTCTTTATTGAAATACAGTGTACATATGCTTTTCCAAGCATATCAGTGATAATGTCAGTACTTTAAACTAAGACTGAAGTTATATTTCAACATAAAGAGAACATGGTTAGTGCAGTTTACTTGTATTCAGTGCAGAAATCCTTATAGTATTTCTAAATGTGTCCTGTAGTTCTGTTTCTTTCTGTTCCAGCTTTATAAACCTCATAAAAAACACATAAAGTACATCATGAAAATGTGTTTAAGTATTGTGATGTTATATTTTTGCCATACCACCTTATTGTTACATTCCTCCCTCTGAGTTTTACTCTAATATAACTGCTGTATCTTCATGCCAACTGTTTCCTCTCTGCTCCTCAGGGATTGTATCTCTAGTCTCGCTGTCTGTCCTGTCATATGAACGCTACGTGGCGGTGCTGCGAGCCACTAAACCAGACACGTCCGACTTCCGCAAAGCCTGGCGCTGTGTGGCAGGTTCCTGGCTCTACTCACTGGTGTGGACACTGCCTCCAATCCTGGGCTGGAGCAGCTACGGGCCTGAAGGCCCGGGGACCACCTGTTCTGTGCAGTGGCACCAGCGCACCACCAGCAGCATCTCATATGTGGTGTGTTTGTTCATCTTCTGCCTCGTCTTGCCACTGTTGCTTATGGTTTACTGCTATGGGAAGATCCTACTCATCATCAAGGGGGTGAGTGAAAGGGTGCAGTGTATAATTTGGTCATGAGTACATCACCAAAAAGCATTTTATCATCAGAATCGCCAAAAGTCAACTGCAACAGGACAGAACCAGGAGAGCAAGAGAGGTGGGGAGAACCAAGTCTTCTCCGACTAGAGAAGACTACATGACTCCTCTCACACTGCTTTGGGTTACGCTCAGCACCAACAAAATATAGCAAATGGTTATTTAAATGAAAACCGCTGTGTATTGAATGCTCTTTAACACAAGCATTGCAATATTGGCAGCTGACTTTGTGCAACCTGCCGTTGTTTTTAAACATTTTCTAAAAAAAAGCTTTCCAAAAAAATACTTATGAGAAACATGTCTACTGATGTTTCAGTCTCACCAAGCTGCAGTGGCCATATTTGTAGAGAATTTCATCAGAATCTGTTGTGTACACAGCTTTTTTTAACATGGTTGGGTTTATATTCCCTGTGGGTAACCCCTCTGCTACACCCATCACAACAAATTCACCTCAAAGCCTGTTGCACACCACTTTGCACCGTTTCCACAAAATGTTGTTCAACCTAGAAACTGTAGCAACATCTGGACAATGTTTTGAACGAGCTCCAGCAGTTAGTCTAGGATTGTTAAGTCATACTTATACCCCTTTGTTTTCCATGTTGTTTTACCAAGTCTCTGTGTTGTTAACCTCAATACCGAGCTATGTTTTCAATGTGTTGTTTGTGTTTTGACCCTTGCTTTGTCTCTCTAGTTGTCAAATATGAACCTGCTTCCTGTGACTATAGGTATTGGACAGCAGCATATAAAGGCGTTTCAGACTTGGGACAGACCCGCATGCCTCCAACGTTACTGTATGTGTAGCTGTATATAACATGTCTAATAATCGAATAGTTATCAGAATATTCTAATATCCTTATTTCTAGACATTATTACTTTGAAGTCATGTTATCTCCTGAAGTGATCTCAGATAATATATTAGCAGATAGTTGATCTCGTTTCTTGTTCCTTACAACATGCAAAGTAATCTGTCACTATAGTGGGATAATTTTACTTGTCAGAATGATTAAAACAAGTATAAATGTCTAAAAATAGGTTTAACTATTTTATATTTTCCTTACAACAGTATCAACTTCACAATTATTAGCTATAGGGATGAGATTTGAACTATTTCTCTTCACAAGATACCATTTTGCAGTGTATTTTGCCACAAGTGCTGGTACAGATTTACAGTGTTTTGAAAAGAAACTCTTCATATGCATGATGAATAAGTGAACAGTGATGATAACAGCTCCCACCATGCCAACAATATCGAGAGAAGCAACTGGGAGGTGGGAGCTCACACAAGCTCAACACGACTGTATGATATTCTTTCCTTTTCCTGCTTACATGATCCTTTCCCCTACAGTCTTTTTCAGCTCTCTGTTCATTTGGAATGTGTGCCAGCGAGGTGTGCCCAGGTGTTGCAGCAGAACTCCAATTAGTATTCTATGTAGGTGTTTCCGTGGCTATAAAAAGCCCATCGTTTGGACTATACGAACTCGTTTGCTGCTGATTCTCCACATAAAAGACTAGAGGTTAGCCAGTGTTCAGGGTCTGCCAGCATTCAGAGTTCAGTGACTCATCTCAGCCTCGGGGGCATTACATAAACAAAAGGCTTACTGTAGGAATATGTAATTAGGATTCCTGATCGATGCTCATGGCTCTGATGTTATTCCATGAATGAATCACCCAAAGTAGGTATTTTTAGAAAGGTAGAGCCGACCTATTATAACAGGCTCATTTCCAGCTGGGTATGCACAGCGCGGCGTACCCGAATAACGGAGAGATCCACATCCATTATTAGTATGAGTGGGTCGCTGACCAGAGCTGCAGGGCTTTCCTTAGAAACACAGCTGGAGACACAGATACCTGCCGCCAACTGCAAGGTAAATTACAGACGAATAGATCTGTGCCAGTCAGTGGGTGACATGTCTGAGCAAGTAATTACAGTCATAAAAATAGTTAAGACTCGAGAGACGCAGCACACGGTATTGATTTTTACCGGTTTTCTTAAAGCCTGTCTCATAAAGATGTCTTCAGAAGCAATCAAGGCTTACTTAAAGGGGTGCAAGGAACTTTAGAGGCTGATGTGACATTTGGGTTGAACTCGGTGGCAGAACAAGAAGTTGCAAGAAAAGTCAGGGAGATCATGCCAATAATGAAACAGTCTGCAAGCATGCCTGTGAAAAATCTGACATGTTCCACTGAAAGGGCTTTGCTTCTCGTGCACTGCAATCATGTGGCAAGGTCTCCAAATCTCATAGACCGCTTTGTGACTGAGGGTTTCTCTACAGAGGCACGGTTATTACATGGATAAGACAACCCTCATTCAGTGTCATCAAGACAGGCGCGAATGAAGCATGTAAGAAGGTGAGAGTGACGGCAGCATGGATAGAATAGGACCAGCTGTCACTACTGGCCATTGGAAGCTCACCGTTACATAATGTCAGGGGCAGAAAGGGCTTGAAGTCAGGCAAAAAACTCAGGGGGAGTGAAGTCACAACACAGACACGAGGAAAACCTCCTCTATCGATCCCATCTATGATCCCAACAGCAGATGGCAGATTCAGTGTGAGGTTAAATCTATAGAAAGAATGTGTAGAAGTATGAAGGTACTGCCACTGACTGTAGATTCAAAATACAGCACTGGGCAAAAGTTAGAGACCCCCTTTAGTTTTCAAAAGGAGATGCTTCTGATGAGATCATCAGCTTGCATAAAGGAGAGAAAAGTCAAATGAAATTAAAATGAAAAAAATGGAGTTTCCTGAATTGGAATTAAAAATGTAGTAAAGCTCCAGAAAAAATGGGGGCCCTAATACATGCAAGACCACCAAACCTGCCACTATTAGTTAAAGCACATTTTTATCTTTGAAAGACAGGGACAAGAACAACCTGAACTCCTTCTGTTCATCCTTCCACTGTGGAAAGACTACTCAACACTATGAGTCTGAAAGGATGTGTAACTGTCAAAAAGCTGTTACTGAGAAAAGGAAATTAAACAGATAACAATGGAATCAAAACAATGGACGGCCTACTCCAGAGTCCAGGCCTCAACATCATTGAATGTGTTTAGAATTATTTGGATCAGGAGAATAGGACTGATTCTTGTTGGGGTTTGAGCTCATTTTGAGTTTATGTATTTAATATTTTATAATATATTAATTTTGTGTTGAAAATTAAATGAAAGGTGGTCTCTGACTTTTGCACAGTGTTGCATCTCATCACTTCAGGTTAACTGCAGAACATTATTGAGCATGATGAAATGATTACATTGTCACTGCACTCACCACATCTTTTTATGTATTCTGGTTTCTGCACAGGTGACCAAGATCAATCTGTTGTCTGCACAAAGACGGGAAAATCACATTCTACTGATGGTGTTCACTATGGTGTCCTGCTACCTGCTGTGCTGGATGCCCTATGGGGTGGTGTCCCTGATAGCCACCTTTGGAAGGCAGGGACTGATCACACCTGTAGCCAGTGTGGTGCCCTCTGTGTTGGCCAAGAGCAGCACTGTGATCAACCCTGTCATATATGTGCTCTTCAACAACCAGGCAAGTGATGAATTCTGTTCCTCTACAGCCACAACCATGCACAAAGGCCTGAACCCAGCTGTCAACTGCTCGAGTCAGAATCTGAAGCATTTCAGTTCAGTATGACTACGTTGCTCTCAGAATGGACAGAAATGACAGAAACACCACAAACACAGAGCGCAGCTTCTCAGGTGAGACATTAGGTTGAATACCAGTTGTAGTAGTATGCAGTGTGCAGTGTGCAAATCCAGCTTTCTTCAGTGAAAATAGAAAAAGACTTGGTAAAATATTACTCAAGTGCTCTATGTATACTACCTTACTTAAGTTAAGGTGGAAAACTTTTAAATTAGGTATTAAAATATAAAGGTGTTAAAAGTAAAACTATTGCAAGATATTTTAAAGGCTTTTGTTCTGGGAAATAGTTCAAATGCGTAATATTTCACTTTCCATCCAAACTGCTGGAACATTGACTGTATTGATCTGATTTTTGTAAAAACACAACATTATGCCAGTTTCTTTAACTCAGGTAGATTGTCAGAGTTGTAGCTGGTAGAGTTGCTAAGCTGTGATTTGTACTCAAGAGTGGGACTAAGTGAAAACTGTGCCTCATATTCTTTCATACTTTATAGAAAATTCAGTTTTCTGCAGTTTTTTGCAGAACGAGTAGTAAAACGTGTGAAATGTAGTGAAGAAGTGTGAAAGAAGAAGTCTGAAATATTTTCTAAACAGATATTTAATAAACATACACTGATAATGTACATGTATGCTGATAGCATGTGACAGCTGTGAAAGGGGGCGGACAACTGGAACATTTACAAAGCAAAATGATTAGCAGAGATCAGCTAGTTCTATTCACATGCAAGACCTATGAGAATGGCAAAGTTATATCACATGTCAAACAAAAACATACACTGTCAATGAAGGTTTTCAAACATCCAGGCCCTTGAATTAAAAACTGCAAAGTATTCTTGAAACATTTGGAATCTACAGGATACCTATTTATCTGCTCTCTGCATGAACACCAGCGGAATGAGAATGAGTTAACCAGCTCTCAGAACAAAGGTAGTGCAATTATCTCAGAGGGGCTTTGTGGATATCCAGACTTTTTCTTTGTCACAGCAGCAAAATGGTTCAGCAGGACCTTAGAGGCAGTGGAAAAGCAGAGGACAGAATATTGCCATCCTTTTACAAACAGAGGTGCAAAAAAGAGTTATTTGGAGCAATGTCATAGAGCAACCATTTGCAGTTCCTTTGGTTCTTTAAATAATGACTTTTGTAAATGAGGTGTTTAGGAAATACCTGAGAAACCCGGGAGGATTTTCATCAAACCTTTCATCCATGTGTAAACCCCTATGGACCCAAGAAGAAAGAAAGAAAAATTAAAAAAAAAATGGCCAAGTACATACAACAGTGCACTATACAAATACAGTATCTGCACTGTTAGGACTTCATGGATCTAGGGGTTTAAGTGAAGATGTCATAGCTAAAAACAAGAATGTATAAATCATTGCAGGTTCTAGTCTTTCATAGAGTTGTACTTGTTTTAAGCCATTTTATTGAGTGACATTGTCTTATTTTATTTGCACTTCAGAAACAACTAGGTTTCTTATTTTGAACTATTGCATACAGCTGCATTTCCTGTCCTCTTTGCTCCTCGAGTCAGAGAACAACACTGACTACATTGACATTCCCACAATCAGTATGACTATTGGGTGTTGGTTTGTGACTATGTCAAGAGTTTGATTGACCAGCAAAATCACTAGGCTGTAATAACAACTCTGGCTACAGTGTGCTCCCAGTTTGTGGAAGGCAATTGGATGCTCATAAAATACTTACAAGAATTTTAAAATGAGAAACATTAGACATATCAGTCTAATGATAAATGATAATTTTAAGAAAGGGGAAAGATATTGCCAAGATACCATCTTTTGGAATGCATATGTAAACCCACAAAACACAAACTACACAATGCTAACTCTATTTGAAGGACAAATTTGGATTGGATTGCTAGAAATGCTGCAATGACATGATGTATGACATCCTAAGACAGTTCTACTGCGTGATAAGGGTTAAGCTGTAAAGCTTAAGAACATTTCTTTTCTTGTGTATGCTAGTTCTACAGGTGTTTTGTAGCCTTTGTGAAGTGTGCAGCAGAGCCATCAACCCACAGCCTAAACCCCCAGCACAACAGCAGGGAGGAAGCACCAGCATTCAGCCTGCGTAGGCCCTGTTCAGGGTCTTCGTGGCCCCTCAGCCTTAAGAACCACGAGCTGTCTTCCGAGAAAGAGCATCGCACTTTGTCCCTAGTGGTTCATTGCGCACCCTGATGTATATAATAACGTTGTACTTGTCTTAAAATGTGGTATTCTTCATATACCCTGCTACCTCTATAGCCCAACAATGAGACACTGACTGTCACAGTGGAAATACTGGCAAGCAGAGTTATGGGACTTGTTATGAGGTATGTTGGATTCTGTGCTTGTGTTGCAAGCTTGATTTGCAGGAGAATATATGAAGCACATTACCCTTTTGAAGTTTGACCATGTGTTGATCACGGTTTAGCAGTTCACAACAAACAAATGCACCATTGTAGTTGATGAAGTGAATTAGCCAAGCTAGCAGTAGCATGATGTGCTAAACAGTAGTCACTGAAAAATAAGGTTCAGGTTAAAAATGGCATCTGCCCCCACAAAAAAAGTGAAAAATGCAGATCCTTCGTTATGTGAAGCTTCTTAATGAGCTTCCAGTGGTTGGTTGGGTCAGAGGAGCTTGGCTCCAGAACGACTTATTAGTCGAGATATCTCTACTAGTTTCTCACTAGAATGATTTGCTTGATGCCTGTATGGCCTTCATTACTCATGGGTGCAATATACTATGAAGCCAGAATTCAGTACATACAGTAAATACATTAGAACACAGCAAACAAACTATAACACATTGTGATGTGATTTTTTTCGTTTTCATTTTTGAGGTTTATTGCAAAACGCTTTTTAATCAAGCTGTCAAGGCTTTATATTCCTTTCTGATGGGAGCTTTTTCTCCTTTGTGTTTACTACAATAAATAATAATTATATGCATAATGTTTTTTTATATGAAATATAAATGATGACATTATACATCACGCTGCTTTTATTTTTTTAGTTTTAGAAACACAGCAGACCTCAGCACCCGTAAGCAGCACAGGTATGTTCCCCTGTGGTTGTGACAGTGTTTGGATCAGCCACTACTGAAAGACAATGACAAGCCAGAGAATGTAGTGATTTATTTCGACCAATAGTAGGAGCTACTGCATACATCAGAAACAAGTCTTAGTGTGCTGTACTGTTAAATCACTTTGTAACAAAATGCAATGGCACTGTGACTAATTCAGCAGATGTGATGAGATTTGTGCTTGTGATGTATTTTAAAGAAAAAGAAATCAGTAACTCTGAGTCCATTTAAAATGTGTAGCATACACCTCTAAAATATTCAAATGTATTTTTTTTATAGTCATGAGACCAAAATGGATTTTCTGCCTTCTACAACTTGATGATTGTCCTTTAATGCCACGTGATTTCACATTGCAGTTTTTTTATGGGTTATACAAGATAAATACAAGACTGTTTACATTTGTAAATACTACTAGGCTTTATATCATCTCTGTCAGAACAGAATCCTGTACCTCCATTTCTGTTATTTATTTTACATGTTTTTTTTTAACATTTGGTATATATTGTGCCTCAAAATTCATAATAAATAATAAATATAAGTGAATATAAATAGTGTGAAAGTATTTAAAATATAATGATGTTACATTACCTTTTTCTGAAACAGTAATAAAATTTACTGCCGCATATCAAAACTTTTTGGAGGTTGCATTCATTTATAAAATGATATTTCAGCTTGTTAAATTCGGAGGTTTGTGTGAATTCATGTATAAAAACAGTCTTGATACATTTTAACATGAGTTATATGAGAGAAAACAAGTTCAGAGAATTGACAAACCATGTTCCCAAAATAACCAAAACCTCTCATGAACAATAAAGACTGGATTCAGTTTACAGTTACAGTGTAAAAGAATTGTTTCTAACACATCTAGTAGTGAAAGCCTGGATATCTGGATATACTTTTGGTATATCTATGGCTGTGCACTCTGTTTTTCCTTGTGCAATTAGGAATTTCTTTTTTGCCACATTCAGGGAGCAGATATTCAGTGTTGCAAGTATAAAATATAGTTAAGATATTGTCTGGTGTCCGCTGATTCTACGCAACTGTCTCAAGTAGCTTCTAAGACAATGGATTGAGTAATAAATCACACTAAAGTTCATTCTTATTAAATAGACTGATTATTTTGAGGCCCAGCCCCAAAAAGAGCCCAGAATCAGTCCCGGGTCCAGACTCAAGAATTCATGTCAAGTGTAAAAAAAGCACATCCTACTAAGACACTCCTACTTTACTGGTCCATCTTGTAGGTGTAATGTGATCACGTTGTTTGTGTTGGTCACCCTATAGTTCAGAGGTCACTAATAGGCGGACACAAACCGATAAACTATTGAGAACGATTTAATTTAGACAGTGTTTATTTTAAGCGGCAGAACTTTTCTTGTCTTTATGGTATACGAGCTACAAAGTCAGAGAATAAAGCGAGTCAGAAAGAATAACGTGCTCTAATAAAGAGAAGTGGAGGTGAAATGGTTTAGCAGGAATGGAGAGAGGTATATGTTTATTCTTCTCACAGGCAGCTCCAAACCAACTGGTCCAGATGTGAAACTGAGTTAACGAGAACAGGCACGATTTTACTGTTTTACTGTTTACAATAGTTAAAATTCTCGAAAATATTCTGGTTTTAACGTAGCCATTGTTTTTACCTGAAGTGAGAAACAAATATAAATATAAATGATTCATTCAGTTCAGAATTTAAACAGTAAATATAGATGAAATATACTGAATGGTATTAGAAGTTTGTTTTTCAGTAGCTGATGGTATAAAATGCTGATACTAGGCTACTTCACTATACAGGATATGGCACTCAATCATAACACAAGTTAGGAATTATGATGGACTCAGGAAATTTCCTTTAACTGGACTTTACTGAATTCTAAATAATAACCCCTGCTCTAGTCCTTCATCCGTGGTCACAGGACATTGTTGTCTAGATATTTTTGGTTGGTGGACTGTTAATCGGATGTACTATGTGAAACCACCGTGCTGGGTTTCCCACTTTCTTTTGCATTGCAGTCATTTGTCCCTCCAGCTCTATGATTTTTATTATTTCTTTAAAAATGACTATTCATTTTATTACAATGTTTTACTAGACGCTTGAACAGGAAATGTGTAGAAATTTGTTAAGACATAATATATTACAGTCATACGTATCCATGCGTGGAGGCATTTCTGTGACCTGTAAACAGCATTTCATTTTCTGCGCTATGGTTATAAAATTAAAAGTCAGTTTGTCTGTCCCAACAGTCACACAAGAACCGTGGACAAGTTTAATCATGAAGGCCTTTCTGACGTGCAGAGTGATGCTGACTGTATATCTGCACACCTTAATGTTACACAAAAAGCCAAAACAGCAGATAGTGAGTTGTTTGTAATATACAGTAAATGATGCTGTGGTTTACCCAGATTAGCTAAAGCAACATATACATTTTATCAATCAAATGGGAAAAAAACATGACTAGCAAACATTGATTTGTATAGGAAAGTGAGTATTTCTATATAAATCACTAATAAATAATTCTACTCTCAGCAGTAGTTTACTTGTAACTCACACTAACAGCCACCAACAATGTGGCTAGGTGGTTAACCGTGGAGGATGCATAGACAACGGAAGGTAGTCATGAAGAAGAAGAGCAAAACAAGTAAAACAGCATGCAAATAGATAATCAGGAGCCAATAGAAAAGATGTTTAGTCAGATTACACTAAATACTTATAAAGTAAGTCTGACCAATCACTGAAATCTATTGACACAAACAGCAAAGTCATGAATTTGGAATTATAAATAAGAGAAAAGAGACATTTCATATCTGAGTAACGTCTGAGTAACTTTAATTGGTGACTGCAATCAACGTACCTCTATATTTACAGCACTTCTAATTATTCAGAACGTACACCGAGCTCCATTCCCCAGAGATTTCTTTGGGCTTTTATGTATAAAATGTCAAACAGGTTTATTGACTCATTCTCCCAATTGCGTACTTACAAGGTCACGCGTTCCTTCATTGAAGTCACTGTGCCTTGACTGTGGAATACACTTTCCAATCAATCCGATCGGTTTGGAAACTATTGCTTTAAAGTTTCTTCTCCCATTCAGAGCCACAGGGTGTCTTTCTCAGGTTCATACTACAGGCCTCAGCGACGAGTGTGTAGAGAAAACTATCGGCGGGGGTGGAGCTGAGGTTAGCATTCGCAATTCTCGCAAAAGCAGACGTGCTGTTTACAGGAGCAGAATGAAGCTGGCACTGACTAATGTGCTTTCTGGCCTGACTGACCCTGCTGAATTGGCAATGAGGTGCTGCGAGGTGTCATTTACAGAAAGCAGGGTCAAAAAGTCATTCAGAAACTCATGAGTGACAAAAAGCCATAACATCGCCATCCTCCACATACACATTACATGCCTAAAGGCATCTAGACGCTGATTCTGATTACTGAATTCAAGAACTTTAAGGTACTAGGGCAACACTAGGGGGCCATGATACTGAAAACTTGAAATTTCAAGCCTTGCAATTGATTTCAATGCACCAAACACAAAAGCAGGAGACTGAAGCACTGCGACACACAAGAAGGTTTTTTTTACTGTATGTTCATAAAGGACTCCAGAATTGACTACATTTTTAGTTTGTCGACAAGGTCAAGTTTTCAAGAGGAAGTTGCAACTTGAAAGAACCACTGTTCCAGCGATGGTGAAGCATGACTGGTCCATCTCAGTAGGATACACTTGAATGCAATGAATGAAAACATTAGAATCAAAAATGTGTTCCACTCCCAATCCCAAAACATACAATGAAGGGGCCCTTTGAAATCACTTGTCCCTCCAGATCCATTATTTTTTTTAAAATGACCTTTACTGTCATAAGAATGTTTTACTAGATGCTTGAACAGGAAAAGTGTAGAAAGTTGTTGAGACATAATGTATTACTGTCATACGTATCCATGCGTGGAGGCATTTCTGTGACCACATACCTTAAAACTATTGTATAGAGCAAAATTCTCAGAGACACAGCTTTCCTCTATAATACTCCTAATAAAAGGGTTAAGAGTACATGCTTCAGATTCCATGGAGATCCAGTGAGAGCCACCAGCTTACAACACCAGCTTATGATGTTTTTAATTTGGGATGCCCAATAATGTTCTTTCGTTGACATTGGCCATCATGCAATGTGGCTGTTTTGCTTGTGCACATTGTGAAGACAATGCTAAAACAGTATATTGTGTGGCATATCTACCCGGCACGCATACTGGTGTTGAGTTGCGCGCACAAAGCTTGTATAACCTCCTTAAAAAGCACTGCCAAACAGAATGAGATGCTCTGGAGAAGTTAAGAACAGTCTAAGATCACCTTGTGAAAAGTGTTGGCTACAGAAGTATGCGAGGTAGTTTAACATTTTCTGGAGTGAGGTGACTCCTCTGAACACTGTTGAAACGAGTTAGGGTGGCATATATACTTCAGAACGAAATATCTAACATCAGCATCTAACCTTACTAATACTCTTGTGGCTGCAATCAAATCCTCACTGCAGGGTTATAATGGCTGGTGTACAGCATTTACAATACACTTTACAATGAGGCTATACATAAGAAATGTTTATAGGTGAATTTCTCTAGTTAATAACCATTAATTAAAAACAAAAAAAACAAAATGTTGTATGGTGATGTAGTGGTTAGCACTGTCGCCTCACAGCAAGATGATCCCGGTTGGATTCCTGGTCCGGGCCATTCTGTGTGGAGTTTGCATGTTCTCCCCGTGCTTGAGTGGGTTTCCTCTGGGTGCTTCGGTTTCCGCCCACACGTCCGTCACTTTAAATTGCCTGTAGGTGTGCATAAGTGTGTGTAGGCCATGGGATGGACTGGAGACCCGTCCATGGTGTACACCTGAGATTGGCTCCAGACCCATTGTGACCCTGACTAGCGGGATAAAGCAGATGATTATATTGATAATGCAAATGCCGCACGGCGCACTCACCATACAGGTGCACTTGCTAGGGTTACAATTACAGACCGCAGCTGGTTGTACAATTTATCAGCTCCAATTTGTCTAGTAGAGGTCAAGGACCCCCACAGGACCACTGCTGACCAGATATCCTTTGACCAGTCATTCTCAGCACTGTGTGTAGTGTGTGCGGAGCTGCTACGAGTGAATCAGAGTAACAGTTCTGCTGAGGTTTTTGTTAGCGTTACTGCTGGGCAGAGAGTGGCCCACCACTCCAAAACAAAAATCATCAAACACATTTAAAAGCGCTGCTGTACCTGATGATACTCATACTAGCACAACACATATTAAATATGACTGACCTGTGAAACTGCTCTGCTGAGAATGATCCAAATATATAGATAGCAGCTGTCCTATGGTGGTCCCTTATACTGAGACTGGGAAGAGGGGGCTAATCTATTGTGCAAGAGATGTCAGTCATTTTAGTCATTTTTTGCTATCTGAACTAAACTTTGCCTCTTAAATTAGAAACTTTACATCAGATGGCAAATATGTTCTTTACTTTTAATGAAAGTTTAAAAAAGTTATTTTGGAGCATTAATTAACATATTTTATTTTATTCATCATGAAAAAGAAAGGGGCAGCTGATGGTTTTAAATGTGTGAATAAAAGAAAAATGGTGAAGCTATAAAGTGTGTCTACACTCTCAGAAAGAAAAGGTATAAAACTGGGGGTCTGTTTAAAACAAGGTTAAGAAAGATACAAGTATGTATCTTTCCTAAGAAAACAAACGTATTTAAAATGATATATTTGGACCTTAAAACCACTGTTGTTCCTTTGAGAGAACACTTACATTGTTTGTACTTTAATAAACAAAAATGTAGCTGCACAGCACCTTTTACAACATGTACAATCACTGGGTGACCAAACCTCATACGACTGTATATAGAAACCATGCTGCAAAAATAGCCTGTTTTTAAATTAATGATGTCACAAGAACCAACTCACTCTCATATATCCATCTATGTACAGCAGTTTAGCTCCACCTACTTATTGAAGTTCTGCCGAATGCTTTAGTGTTGAGTTCTTACAGGTACAGTAACAAAAACTGCCTGTTTCAAATATAAGGTTTCCCCAAAAATGTATGATATGGGCCCTTATTGCCTTTTCTTGTATATAGTGAGTATCTGTAGATAACATCGTAGCCCAGTGCTTATCTGATGTATTGTAGTTTCACCAAGTGATTTAAAACAATGAGAAAGGGCACCAAAGACCACCACACAGTGGTTAAAATGAGGTTACATACTGTAACTCCTCCACCATCTTTCATGTCTTTGTACAGTCTTCTTTGTAACCAGGCCAGACAACAGGCAGCCTTTCATGTTTTTCTTTTAAGTTTTTTTTAAGGAACATCTTTGATAGTCATTCTGGGATGGGATATCAATACGCTGCAGATACGCTGCAGAGGATAACTGACAGCTGTGTAATGAACAGACAGAAAGTAGTTTTTACAAAACAGAATAATAATACATCTGAGAAATACTGATAACAGACTACTGTGAGAAGGTCGAAGGCCATCTTTCAATTCACTCTTTTCCAGTCAAGACAGCCAATAAGGCAGAGCTCCAAACTCAAACACATGCATAATTGAATTCTCAACACAGGAAAGTCATACAGAGTAGTCAGGTGAGAAATGCTTGACTAGAAATACTGAACTGAGTCAGACTTGTTCACAGTAACAATAACTCGACATATATATCTGAGACATTGTGTTTCCATGCACCTAATAAACCAATTTAGAATCTGATTTCCTTCTGTTATTAGATCATTTCACCATCACTGTAAAGAACTGTAGGTTACATGCATTTAATAAAGTTTTGCACACAGACACATTTATTTTGTAACTTAAAGCAGTTGAAGTGCATGCAGGATGTTTTAATGATTTTTTTTTGCTTAAATAATATTTCCCAAATTACTATTATCAATATTATATCATTACACACAACTTCACAGAGAAACACATAAACATACCATTCAATGTAAGTTCATGTAAAGAAATACGCTTCAAATTTATTTTAAAGCCATTAGAGGGAAAATATATGAAGATATGATTTATTATTATTATTATTATTATTATTATTATTTACAGATAGCAACAATATGTATATAACTTGTAGATTCACTGATCATTTTAGATTGTATTGTAGGCATTTGAACTCCTGGTTACTGTGTTTCTGTACAATGGCAAAAAGTTCTCCTTTAAGTAATGATATTATTCTGCAGGAACAAAAGTAAAAAAAAACAGAAAATAAGCCTCAAAAATTAAACATAACATCACCATTTTCGTGTCTTCCTCCATTATTATAGCATATTGACAGGAGGCTTGCTTTCAGTTTTTAAAAGAAATCTGCAGAGATATTTTTTCACACCTCCAAAGTTTGGCCCTAGAGCTTTGCTGCATTCATGTCCATGTGAATAGTCTATTTCTGAGTGAACATTGCAGCTAAACTGAATCAACAATGAGGTCACTGGTGTTTGTATAGCAAGGGTGCTTTTTTAATAAAGCTCTGAAACAATCGCACTTGACCACAAGCATTCCTTTAAATAGCCCTTTAAAGTCTACATCCATAGTATAACCAGACCTGTGTGTGTGTGTGTGTGTGTGTGTGTGCCCTGGTTTTCATGTGGCTGTCTGTCCATCACACACAATCTAAATCACCTACAGCATGCTTTTTCCCCAAACACAGAAGAATATTTAGTAAAAATCATCTGTTCACTCTGTAGATTCCTAATATACATACAAGTCATACAAGCAAACCACACTTAAAATGGAGAAACAGAACGACAGAAATAGAAGGAAAAGAAAAAGTTGAGTGACAAAAAAAGCTGCACAAGAAAGCTTCCACAAAAGCTATGATATGACATAAGGGGAGAACTTAGTGTGAAAGACGTACACGCTCACGCAGAATGGGTCCTGGCCTATCTGAGGTGCTTCCAGGAAGTTGCTTTCAAATTAACTCTCTTGCTGTTGAAGGCAAGTGTTCAGACCTGCATGGGTGGAGGTGGCGTTCACATCTCTGCTCTTTCTGACTGTAACCATGTCCACCATGATAAACACCTTTCACAGCAGCTTTAGCGCTCCGCCGGTGCCTCCACGGCAGGGACACAGGGGGCCCATGCTGCCAACAAACACGCCGTTAGTCAAGTTCTTGTCTGTGGTGCTGCTTGTGGTAATGTTACAGACCATAGGAGGGTTCTTCTACCTGTTCCACAGACTCGACATGGTAAGAACTCAAATACGTTCATGATTACATTTTATTTGTGGACAAAAAATGCATAAAATAATAATATATTTTACAAAACTAAATTAAATCATATAACCTTAATATTTTTTGTTAGATGTGCTTTTATCTCAGATGTTACAGGTATTACTGACGATCACTCATAGTTAGAAGGAATTCAAATGAAAGAAGTAAATAGAATGTCTTTACTGTTATTTAAAAATTTTGATTCATTCTTAGAGATAAACAAAGTGAAAAGATTACACATTATACATTATACAGCACAGTCTTTATTCATTGAAGCTGATTGGTCTAGAATATACCACACTTTAGAATCACACTCCTAGAATTATATTTGTGTTAAATGAAACCATTTTTCTAATTGTACAACAGGTTCTCCATTCCAGAGTAGACCTACTTAACCATGCAAAGAACTATTTATGCATTTAAATGCTGATTTGAAATGTCTCTATTAAGAATAAATAGTAGGAGTATCTTTTTCATTGTAACCACAGCTACATATTTTACAATTGCATGATTAGAGTGGGATATATATATATATATATATATATATATATAATTGCTGTCCAATGAAAAACAACTTAAAATGACAAAAATGGAAATACATTGTTTAAATACATTGTTCTATATATATATAATCTCCTTGGCTTGTGTGGTTTTATAAGCAAGGGAAACTAGATGCATGGGAGTTGTGCAATATGTCAAAGCATTTCCAAGAACAAGCCACTCACACTGCTGTAGAAACTATTGTTGTTGAAGTTGACGATATTTGGCTTTTCTCCCAGAAAATGTTCTATAATATACTAATGAAAATGCATTTTATAATGTATTATAATGTACCAACATTGATAAGCTAAAACAAAGGTTTATCCATAGTTTCCTTTTTTTTAGTTGAAGACCTCCAATCAAGTCTGAAATTAAAGCACACACATATATATATATATATATATATATATATATATATATGAAACTGACACACAAGAAACATGAGCTTTGTGGCAGTAAAGCAAACCAAAACCTTGCTGACAAAAAATGTTTTCTTGTATTAATGGCAGATGCAGTATGAATACAGCGACGCAAACCTCCTACAACAATTCGAGCAGTGTAAAGGAAGCAACCTTAGACCTGAAAACGAGGCTAAATGCAACAAACTCACTGAAAACTACAATGCTGTCTTTGGAAAAGGAGGAGGTAGGTGTTTTTCACATGCTGTCTGAGGACATCTGACTAGACAAAGACTAAAATGTATGTGGTCTTAGACTCTGAGCTGACTGTTACCTTTTTCCTTTCCTTCAGTGGGCTACTTAACTGGAAGCAGACTGTCCACCACACCAGTAGCACGGCTGGTTCTTAAACAGGGAACTGCACGGATAAACGGTAAGGCCATGGTCTAGCTCATTTCTAATTAAACCCAATATAAGTAAACTTAATTTATAGGTGCCAAAAGGAGGGGTGGTAAAGTATCCTAGAACAATCCTCATAACCTCAATGTTCTACTTCAATATTCTGCTTAATGTGGAATCGGGACCAAAGCTGAAAATTGTTGTGTCTTGTTGGCTCTTGGCCCACCACAAAAATGATACCTGTCTGAAACACAGAACCTTATAAATGTCCTTGTTTTTAAGTGTGTGCTAAAAAGCTGGCAAAATCAAAAACATTTAACTCTGACTTTCTCTTCACCTGCAGACAAGTGGGATAGTCTGTGCTGGGACGAAGCTCACTCTCTGGTGAACATACCTCTTAGCAGCAAAGGAATCTTAACCATTCAAAACCCTGGATACTATTTTGTCTACTCTCAAGTTACTTTTTCTAAAGGACACCTGAAGGTCCCCCTGAGGCAAGTCATATGGACCCAGAAGCCGAAAAAATATGGAAAGGAGAACAACAACTGGGAAAAACTTCTTATGTCCTACTGCAGTTTGCCCCAGAACAGTTCGGCACCTGATTTATGCACTGCCTCACACGCTGGGGTGTTTGAATTTGAGGAAAATCAGCAGCTCTTTGTTAGTGTAACTGGTAAGGACTTGGTGAATGCAGAGTCCAGCACATTTGGATTGTTCAAACTACAGGACTAAGTACTATTGAGTAGACTGAACTATAATGAAGAAATGCAAGCGGGAAAGAAACTGGAACTGACATCACTTCCAAGTCCTTAATTGGTGGATGTTACAGTAATGTTTGTCCATGTAAAAAAAACACAGCCATAAACTTAAATTCACTTCTTCATGTGCATCATTATACTAAATAATTTATTAAGATTGTTATATACTGTAATACATTAGTAACTTTTTATTTATTAAAGGAAACTCCAGCCAGAGTGATGTAGGCTAGTCTAGTGTTATTTCAAAGCAAGAAAATTAAGCTGTCCATGAAAAAGAAAGTGACACTACATCTGTTGGAAGCTTGGTTTCCTCTGAAAATAGCTGAAAAAAAACAGGACAAGGCCAATAGTTAATACCCGGTTGTGTCACATTAAACCAGTAATCTAATGAAGATCCTTCAAATATATCTGTATCTGTATTTATGTTATTTGTATTTAAAAAATGTACATCAAAATCATCCTGTATGTATTTTTGGGCTTTCTATTATTAGCCGTCCGTGGGAAATCTGAGAAAGCACGTTTCATTAGCCTACAAACTAAACTGCATCCTGTCCTGGCTCAACAAATCATAACTCATATAAAGCAGGATCTCGAACTGTTAGTGATGACAAACACTTTTTTTTTTCTTTATGCACCAGTGAAACCACAGAAAATATGTTGTGCTACTCCTCCTCCTCCCCCCATAGTTTCCAGCCAGATGCACTCTGCAGCAGCTCTGAAACAGAACCAACACTTCTAGTGGGTGAGAAAAGTCACAATCTGACCTTATCCTTTTATAACTTGCTGCAGTCTGTTCCACCTCAATATTTAAAAACGAGTCTTTAAATAGCCGTTTACTCAAAGCTGAGAGAAGCTTCTGAGAGCCTACATTAGCAAATAACTGTCCCTGCAAAAACCCCCATTAATCTATTAGCGTGGACAAAAATATTTAGGAATCAAACACCCACCACACTCTTTTACTGATTACTTTTTCCTATTAGCACAGAGAACCCACTAGCTCTGGGTATTTCACTATTTGCTATCCTCCGCCACCATGGAAACAGTGAGCAAGAGCACGCTTGTTCAGGGACATACATACAGGAAGCCTTTAAGCAGCTACATTCATTCCATTCTGTCACTTGCTCACTTTTCATTACAGTTCATTTCCCTCCTATACACACACACACACACACACACACACACAACACACAAACTGTATTAACACCAACGTTGGGTTTTGTATGTTCCCGTTTAGCAATTTCCCATTTAACCTTCCTTTCCATTTAACAGTGTGAAATAATGTGTAATAATAATCTCAGTGCTGCTTCCGCACATGGGTTTTCTTTTTAGAGCTCAAAGTTGGAGTATTGTTTTTTTTTCATTCGTTTCAAAAACAGAAGGGAAAAGAAGCAGAGACACTATTTATGATTTTATTAAAACTGTTCTTTTTTGTAATGAAGGCAAAAAGAAAACAAACCAAAAAAGAACAGAAGCACAAGCTAAAACCTACATAAGGTGACAATAATAATTGCATAGAACATCTTTGCAAAACAATACAAATAAAATAAAATAATAACAATAATAATAACTGTGGTCTGCAGACATGGGCACGTAAAGAAACATGACAGGACTAGATGAACATTCATACTCGCCTAAGCGAAACCTCCTGCAAGTGCTACAAATATTAGGCAGTATCGACCCCAGCCACCTTCATGACATCACCAACAACGTGTAACCTGCCAGGTTTAACAAACGGCGTGTCGTAATATGGTGTCATGAGAACAAAACGCCAATCAGTTGTTCATGAAGTAATAATCATGTTGTGTGCAAGCGTACCGAGATTCAAGTTCGAACTTTATGACAACAGCCGTGCTGTTAAATCTGATTGTACACGGGGAATTCACAAAAGCAGCCCGGGTATCCGTATGAATAACCGTGACAGCGATGGAAGTTTTAAATAATAGTTAAGGCTATTCGAAACACACAGGCAGAGTTTAAGTTAATAAATGAAAAACGTTTAAAAAAACAATAACAACAACAACAAAAACAACAACAACAAGAATATCAGATCACAGCACTGCAGTAACAGCATAGGTTGTTGTACACATTGGAGCGCATCCTATTGCCCGACTAGCGGAACTGACATATACAATTGCTTCCATGGTCACGGTAGCAAAGTAGCAATGGCTCCTCAGTGCACAGCAATGTTAACAGTAAACCAGTCCTCTATTGCATTGAATACTAGTTGGTTCTCACAGGGCTCAAATATACAAGTTCATCTGAAGTATCTCTTCCCTTTTTGTCTTTTTGCTTTCGCTATAGTCGCCTAGATTTTAAAAGGTATACACCTGGAGCAAATCCCACTCTTCCCCACCCCACCCAACAGAATCAGCCACATACAAATCAAACATTCTAGTTTCTGCATCAAACTGTTCCACTCTGATAAAGAGAGGAGTGTAATAGGCATTGCACAGTATTAATTGTATGAGCCTGATCAGGTTATAAAGAAGATCAGGCAACAGTTAAAAGAATACATGCACGTCATGCACGTGTTTGAGAGTGTACCATCGAGGAGTACAACACATATTACACAGAGTACTAACAGGGAGCACACTCTTCTAAAAGCTCACCTCACTTTACAGCAGTGACACAAGGGGACAAACTCCTTCTCATTTAATCAGCTGCAGTTCGGCCCGCAGGCTGTAAAGGAGCAGTCCAGCACTTTTCAACCTAATCTGTGTGTGTAATATATATATATATACATACATACATACATACATACATACATACATACATACATACATACATACATACATACACACATACACACACACACACATCTTTTTGATTTGCTCAACATTGCTGACAAACCTAGTTTTTTTGTCAGTTATGCTCAAAACTACACCCAAACCGTATCCTCATGTACTTTTAAAGTGGTGTTATTTTTGCCTTCCTCACAGAATCCGGCTCTACTTTATCTGAATATTAGTTTTAAACTGAACAGCGCTGTCAGAATGAAACCTCTTATCTGTAAAAGTTCTGATGTAAGCTAATATAATAAAGCAATAACATTATTCATATAAAAATAATGACTTGATTCATTCATCATGAAATTTTGACTTGATGGAAAAGCAGACTTTCATTTTCAAAACCAATAACACTGATTTTTATACATTTTTGATAAAAACGTGAGCGTAATCTGTACCATCCCTCTACGGTCCACAGTGCCCGCTGTGGTTGACTACATTGTGTATTCTTGCTCATTTTTACAGTTTATGGTTAATCATACGCCAACAGGTCTGCGGGTTTTTAATGAAGACCTGAAGGCGTAACTGAAGGTGAGAGTGACTCGACATAAGTTTGGAGGATGTATTTACAGAAAAGATGTAGGTGACTACTGACTTCTAGTGTTTGTTAGCAATGCTAGCCTCGTTAACAAAAGAAGCTACATTCTGACACCTTGGCTGATCAGCTAGGCTGTGACAGGATTAAGTGGTGATTGTGTGAATGTGATTTCTCGCTGAATCGTTTTAAATGACTGTGTAATTACTGACCATATGTCACAGAAGAGGCAGACACAGATTAGGTTTGAAAACGCTGGTGTGTTCCCCAGTAGCTCAGTGAGAAATCTAACTTGCATGCTTTATCACTTAGATGCACTCAGATATCACCTCAGATGCACTCAACCCAAGTCTGACGTCTTCTTCTCTAGTGTACGGTGGGAGATGCTAATCTAACGTTCATTAAAATCGCTGCCGTTGGATTTTTTACCAAACTCATATCGGTAAATACAAGCCAAACGTATTTATATTTAAATCAATAACTTTTTTTATAAATACATTAAAAAAATCATCTTAACTTAGTACAGATGGTTATTTAAACATTTAGGTAAAGACTGAAACTACCTCATCATCCACATAACAACCCACTATACAAATATTTTAGAATTTTAGAATAGCTAAAACTTCATACCTGTAAGGCAGTTCGCTAGAAGCTGCACCTCAATAATAATAATAATAATAATAATAATAATAATAATAATAAAGCTACAAAACAAAGTGTTATGCTCAGTTTTGTATGAACAGAACAAATAAACTGAGGGAAAGTCCTGTATAATTACTACCCTTCAACTAAATGATGCTTTTGCTAATGAACCACACACTAGTAAGAGGGCCGTTCAGTAGAAGCATCATCACAACATTGAAGTTAGCTTGTTCTTCACCAGTTTCTCATTTGAATTTCCCGTTCCATCTTAAATGATGTAACATTTTCATCCTGCAGACGTACAGATACTCGATTGCAACTGCAGCAGTAGTTAAAGTTAGAACGCAAAATTTAGCTGGCGAATAGGAATCCAGCTTTAGCTTCAGCATCGTCCAAAACAGTGACCACTTCTCACCGGACGATCACAAGGAGGGTTGCAAATGAGATTATTTAATTAAATAAAATTAAAATTATTATCTGTTTATTAAAATTATTATTATTATTGTTCTGAATTAGGAGTGGACTGGAGTGGAAGCTCTGCTTGTTTAATTACACGCCATCCTCCCTGTTCGTTTATACTCGCTTAGCTAGTGTTACTGTAATGCCGTGCACAGTTTATACATGTTGTTTTCCACAGTTGGACTGTAGAAATAAATAAAAATATCTATATATATTTACCATCAAATCAGTGCTCCCACTTTCCACAGCAGATACGCTCGATCTCAGTCGGCATCACCTGGTGCTTTTCACACGCGCACTCGTAGAAGTGGTCCAGCATTCATCTGATGAGTTTCTTGAGGTTTCCACTGAAGTTCAAACATATACGTCTGAAAACGTGATCGTCATAACTGTAATCTAACGTTGTTTTGATCTTTGTGTGGAATGATACCACACATGGTGCTGAGGTAAAAGTAGTTCTGATTGTTTACGGGTTTACTGCTTGTCTATGTGTAGACATTGTTTTTGTTTTTTAAAGTCATATCGTGTTCTAAACCACTTTGAAATGTTTGCGTGAAACACGCCTGGATGTGTTTAGAGGGAGCGGAAGGACGTTTTTAGAGAGGAGTTGAATTTAACACCAGTGTCAGTTAGCGATCCTAACCAGCACCTCTCACCGTTAACTAGAGAAGAAGACATGTAACATGTACTGACTGACCGCATCTGGAGTGAGATATCAAATCACGCTATTTGATTTGTCACCAAACTGTTCCTTTAAGGAAGGTGGCTCGCTCAACATGACAGTGACAATCTGCCTCCAGGTGCAAAGACCTCCTCAGAGCGACTCCGGTACCAAATATCCACGTTCTCAACACAGGAATATTCGGATGAAAATAAAAATAAATACCTTTTAAAACCTCAGAATACGGAGGTAATAAATCGACCTTCTGTATATCATCTCAATATGAAAGCTTATATGGTTACTTTGGGACATATTAGCTATAATATACTGTATGTAAGTATATATGATATACACACATAATATGCTGTATACTAGTAGGATTTCAATCTCACTATAATATTCCTACGACTGCTGCATCCCGGCCTGACGATGACGAGATTATCTGATAAGAATAACGGTATAGAAATACTTTACAGTAGACTGTAAATTGTAACAGACACAGTTTAAGGGAATATTTTCGATGGACTACATAATACAGAAGCTATGCTGACTGGTATCTTTCATAGTACAGCCTGGAGCTAAGAACAAGTAAAAAGTATATTCATATAATTTCAAGATGGCAACCAGAGCATCTCATGTCTTCTAAATGTGCAACAGAAAACATCCTACAGAGTTCGTATTCCTCAAACAGAGCACAGAGAACAGAAACAGAACTGAAAGCTATAGGAAGAAGTCGTCGTCATTGCTTGAAAGTGTCTGCCAGTGTCCAATCTAAAGTACTTTCAGGTATAAAGGGAAAGATATATGGCCATACTCCAAGCTTGCACACTCAGTGAACGCTGCTTCTGTCACCAGTGCACTTTGTTATCTGCCTTGTGGAGAAACCGGCTGTAACGTTGTCGAGTTTTGTCTGGTTCAGTGAGAGTCCTCTGTTGCACTCCCCCCCCCCCGCCTCAGGTCAGGTGAAAAAACTGATGGTGGAGGATTTTCCTTCAGGTAAAAAGCTAGAAAACATCTCCACTTCAGAGTAACTTTGTTCATCAGTCTCAGGTATACTGTACACTGGCTTGTCGTCGTGTGGACAAATCCAAAAACAGAGTGATCAGTCCAGTGCAGTCCTTTCCGAACCATAGCCTCGAACCTTCACCACTTTTACAACACACTCTTTGCTTTGTGTAGCAGAAGTCAAACTCCTGCAAACATCTGAGCCACTTTCTTGCAGACTTGCATCACTACACACACACAGACACACATCACAGGAACTAAACACACACTGCATGACCCTCTTCAGCGCAGAGCTAGCACTGAACAGAGCCAGCGATAGCAATCAAAGTCAAACCTAAAAAAAAAAAAAGAAGCTTTACACAAAATGACTTTCTTAATGCAACGCACAGCGCACACAGCTGACATACACGCAGATCTAGCAACCCACGCATGCTAACACACTCACTCACACACACACGCACGCACGCTCGTGGAGGAGGAGAACGCTCACAAATGTTACTTAGTGGCCTCCGTCTTCCCACGCGCAGTCATTCTTCTGTTTAGCCAGCTTCCTCACCACACGCTCAAGCTCTTTGCGGGATTTCTGCTCCTCCTCCAAACACTGTTTCATCCACTTGTTCTCCTAGAAACAAAAACAAAACAAAAAAAAACTCACCATCAGTGGCCATTTTTATTTGTATTTTTATAAATAATACATATAACGTCAGAGCGGTCGATGATTATACCTTCTTTAACTCATGGACCTCATCCTTTAATGCGTACACAGCATCAACAAGGCTTCTGCAAGCAGGAGATAGATACCATAGAAATCACATTCTATAATATAACAAGCAGCAATTAAAGAGTTAACACATGGATACTTCTAGCAGTAATAATACATTTCAGTGATAATAATAAAACAGAAAAGGATTATTAAACCCTAAATGTCAAAATTCTATCATGCTATTAAATGTACAACATTATGTGGAAATTATAGTGCTTTCATTTCTAGCTGCTACATTATCAGTTTTATGTAGTAAAGTTGTGCAATTTTGTTCATAAAATGATGATAAAACCTTACGATAAAATGTAAAAATGATTACATAATCATGGCTAGATTATATGGATCAAGCTATGAAACTAGTTTAAAGTTTAGAGTTGAACACAATTTGGATTTTTTACGGACTTCAATCAGTTTGCTCCAGTGAGACTAAACCTTAATTTAATTTTACTAATCGAATCAATAAATACAGTTAAATAGAGTAAACATTCCATTTTGTCATTACCAAAAGAATAACACTACCCATACTAAATGTTTCAGTAGTGACAATTTCAGTATTGCCAAGTGTAACTCGTTTTGAGCTGAACTCAAAAGCACTAGCCAGTGAACGACCAGCGAATACAGCTTTTAAACGCTTGTACAGACATAAATTCACAGTATTTTTCAATAAAACACTAAAAAGTTAACTTAATTTTTTAAAAAAGTGTGTCCCGGTATTGACAATTCTTAATGTTACATACTGATTTTCATACTTTGGAACACATTCACTTCAATACAGCAATTCAAAACAGTCACCTCCTGCTCTAAACGCTCCGCAAATAGACTAAAACAGCATTTAAGCATTTTTTTAAATTAAAAATTAAACTCCATCATTTAAAAAGGCATTATTCTCATAAATGTAAATTGATAATACCTAATATTTAAAAAGTAACAGTACTGTGCAAAAGCCTTCTGCACCTGAGAACATTGTTTTAAACATGTTTACTATAGCAATAAGAGCCACTTTGCTTGTAAATATGATTTATTATTTCAATATAATATAATATATACATAACAAAATAAACAAAAACAAAAAACACATTTGACATCTTGTGATCTAGCTCAAAGAAGAACATTTGGTTCCAGATGTTTCCCAGTCTTCACCAGCACACTTGATCTAATATAACAAAGCACTGATTAGCCAGTGCTGGATGATAACCACAATTAATACTGAGATGAATGCTGAGCTGCCACAACAAGAATTTGGGAAATGGCTAAACAAACACTACACTGGCATACACAAACAAAACTGATTGTAATAACATAGTTCTATTTATTTTAATATTAGACATCACTAAGCAAATAGGGATGTCTAATATAAAATAAGTTTTATAAACTGTAGTATTTGCGGGTACCTAAAACTTTTGAATGTCTCAACTCGTAATGTACTTATTTTTGTACTCACGTATCAATTATTTACTCGTTCACATTTAGCTTCAAAAGTTTAGGACATCACTTTTTCTGTTTGTCATTGAGAGATGATAAAAATGTGAAGGATTTTTTTTTTTGGAAACTATACACAACAATAAGATTCATCCAATTCAGATAATAACATTTCCTCTTCCACTCATATAGACAGACGTGTTACTGATTAGAATCTGCACATTTGATAAACAGCATGCTGAATAAGTGTTAATAGGGCGTTTCACAGGATACAGGAAAAAATGCTTCTGCGTCTTATTCAGCAACTGAACCTACTTCTCCTCAATGATGGTCTGACCATTGCTCTTCATCTCTTCCACAATAATCTTTTCTTCTTCTGGTAGCAGGACCTGGGGGACTCCTTCCTTCCGGACAGCTGCGTGGGCGCAGACACACTTCGTCACAGCTATGTAACATGCCCCATTTCCCCCCTTTGCTATAGCCAATGCTAGATGTTTTGATCTCTCAACCGACGCCCGTGCTAGATGAGCAAGAACATACCTGTTGTGGTCTGGTGCAGGCTGGCTCCGGTGCAGTAGGCCTCGATTACCTTCAGAATCTGGGCGTCTTCTTCCAGGGCTACGGTACCTATTAAGTACGAAACCACAACAGACATCTGAGACTCAGAACTGTGAAGCAGCAGTGGAAACTGATGGCCCACTTCAGTGTGTGCTACAAGCGTGCGCTAATTTTTCCAACCTCACCAACACCACAAAACAGGAGGCTTTACTTCCACCATTTGTTTCGATTCTCAAAAACAAAAAACATTATTCATTCAATAAGCGTCCCACTAAACCTACTTTTTCTCAGCAAGAAATCATCATCCGAGGGCTTTCTCTCAGTCTTTCTCTTCGGAAGGAACTTCTTGATGGGTTTAGGGCTTTTGCTGGTGTCCTAGAGAAAAAAAAAGGTAAAGAAGAAAACGTGAACTAATTCAGTGAACGCCACACAACAATAACCCAATGTACTGAAAGTGTACTCTAAAATATCTTCCCTATATGCTACACATTTACTGAGTAAGTCTATGCTGAAGTCTATGGTAACTGTGGGTATAAAATCCATTTATCTGGGCAGTAAGTGTTTATTTGTTAAAATAAAAGCACTAACAGTAAAATAAACATAAATAAAAATATGATTTAAACATTGTGATTTGACCTTTTCTAAAGCTGTCCTTAGACAGTTCAGTTAATATTTAATAACTGCCTTAGCTAATCGATTCTTCATAAAGGCGGTCCTAAAATGCTGATTTTTAATAAATTGTTTAGGGGGTCTACTAGAATAATACGGTGGCCGAGAAGACCCAATGCGCTGCAGATTCACAAACGCGCTACAAACAGAAAACACTTTCATCAAAATAGCAACATGACCACTACATTTAACAAACACGCTGCAAAGCTGTCCACAACACAACGGAAGTGTTTCCGGAGGACCACTAAAGGATGGGACCATATACGGCGACGCAATGTAAACAGAACCACACAGAGCTGCGGTAGCGTCTAATGAGAAGTTTGGCTATATTTGCTAACTATCCAGACTTACTTCTCATTAGACGCTAGGGATGGCCAGATCAAGCCTCTTGAAGCATTGAAGCTTTCCCTCTAGATAGTTCATTACTCGAAGTTTCATGCTGAACCCCCCTGCTGGCCAAAACTTTTATTATCATTTTAACTATTTGCGATGTCCTCTTGCAAAGTTGTCAGCATGGGAACAAGTATATACATAAAACACCTTAATTTCAGTATCTGAGGTTTATTTATTTGTTCATCTGATCTGTGTTTGATTGTATGACTTCAGTCAGTAAGTAAATCTAATAGGACGTGAGATATTGATGGTAAAACTGTTGCAGTGGTTTTAGGAGATGGGACAGTGATTGTAGGATGATGATGACTTTAATTTTCATTAAGAAACAACAAATCACGCCAATACTCAAACCACGTCCTGAACCAGCGAGGCGTCAGATGTCATCAGTGACGTCACTGCCCTTAACGAAGCAAGCCCTGCCCTTAACGAAGCAAGCCCTGCCCTTAACGAAGCAAGCCTCGATATGCGCTTCATAAGCGACTTTCTGAACTTCTCTACAGAGAAGCTCAGAAGCATTGGTATTATTTGCCCATCACTATTAGACGCTACCGCGGCTCTGTGTGGTTCTGTTTACATTGCGCAGCCGTATGTGGTCCCACGTCCTTTAAGTGTCCTCCGGAAACACTTCCGTTGTGTTGTGGACGGTTTTGCAGCGTATTTGTTAAGTGTAGTTCCCATGTTGCCGTTTTTGACGTGTTTCTGTTTGCAGCGCGTTTGTGAATCTGCAGCGCGTTGGGTCTTCTCAGCCACCGTAGAATAGTATATCCTTCAGTGTTCCAAAAACACATTGTTCCTCCTCATACTGTACATCTGTTTTCACCCTCTGTCTGAAATACTCTGTTACAGCTTCTGCGTTGTTAAGTCCACTCTGTTCCGAGTGGTGAACCGCCAGAGCAGGTCAGAACCAGCATTACCTCCAGCAGCTGCTGTGCCCCATGCCACCTTGTAACAGAGAAAAGGGCTGAAATTGCAATGACTATGGCAGCTGCATGACAGAGTTTCTGCCTCTGGCATGTACTTTGGGCATTTTATCTAAAGCAAACGGAAGAATGGGAAACGCATAACAGGTCCTCTTTTAATTAAATCAGATCTGCTGCTGATAGAAATGGATGCAGCTTCCCAAGAACTGAGGTATCAAACTCCTTTAACTGTATTCTTTACAAGGTATTATCTGCTTTAAAAACAAACAATTTAGTAGTTTTTTACTGTATTTGTATTTATTTGTATTTATTGTAAAGATATATGGTGTTTTTATACATTACTGCCGAGATAAACAGAGTTAAAATGATGTTTATCATGTAAGTATATACTGTAACCCAACAAACTGAATTTTCCGTGTTGACAGGGCAGCCTCCTTTATACAAAACTGGACATAAACTGGGGTGAAGGACATAAAGGTGGGACACAAAGATTTATAGAGTTTGCAAAGGTCACAGACAAGCAACACTGATTAAGCACGTCACACTGCAAGCAGGGACAGTTAGTGCTTTTTTTTTTTTCAAACAAATGTTACAGAAAAAATGACTTGGTATCTGTAAGTCTAATCAAGGCTGGGTATCTACTCGAACTACTTATATATTACTGAGTACTGAAACATATGTCCCTGAATACCTGTTTTCTTTTTGCCTTCTAAATATGTTTATTTCTTAATCCAGACTGCTGATTGGCCATCTCAATTACATTCTGTTGTGGTACGCTTCTTATTAATGTCAGAGATTCTCCTCCCAGCCACTCCCAGTACCTTAAACTCATTTCTGGTTAATGCTGTACCTGCATTTGGTTTGTAAAGTTTAAAAGAAAGATTGTTCAGGAATCAGCAGGAAAGTCAAAGTCTCAGTATTGGTAAAGAAAACAATGTGAACGATACCCAGCCCTGACTCTAACTGGACACTGTATGTTGACACATAAGATCAAGGAAGCATACGGTAAGGGTTACTTTACATTAAACAGTGCAGACACATAATCCAGAAAATACACAATGCACTTATCACCAATGCTAGAAATCTCAGTGGAAATCTGCACACACACGTTTACACACATAACCAAAGAGACACGTCTGATTAGAACAAAACATCTTGCTCCTTTTATCACTAAGTTTTATATAAAGAATCATTCCTGGAGAGAAGATCCTCACAGCAGCAAAACAAGCTTTTCATTATTGGTCGAGTCCTTCAAGGCAATGGTTTGGTTTGGCAAGAAGCAAAAACATTCCACTGTAAAGAGTGATTACAGAGACAGCAATCTGGGGTACGCTGCGCAGGACACTGATCAGTGAAAGACTGGGGGAGGACACAAGACAAACGAATAAACAGGAAATGGGTGGCTAACAGAAGGGAGAGAAAGGAAGAGGGTAATAGAGAGACGTGAGAGGGTTAGAGGGTGTGAGAGAGAGAGATTAAGAGAGAGAGAGCACAAAAGAAAATAGAAAAAAGAAATAGAGACAAGAGAAAGAAGGGGAAAAGGCAGATAGGGGAAAGGAAAAGAGGGTAGGGAAAAAAGAGAGATTAAGAGAGAGAGAGGGGGGGAGAGAGAGATAGAGATTGAGAGAGGGGGGGAGAGAGAGAGAGAGAGAGAGAGAGAGGGAGAGAGATTGAGAGAGAGAGAAAGAGAGAGAGAGAGATTGAGAGAGAGAGAAAGAGAGAGAGAGAGAGAGATTGAGAGAGAGAGAAAGAGAGAGATATAGAGAGATAGAGAGAGATTGAGAGAGAGAGATAGCGAGATTGAGAGAGATTGAAGGAGAGAGAGAGAGAGAGAGAGAGAAAGATTGAGAGAGAGAGAGAGATTGAGAGAGAGAGAAAGAGAGAGATATAGAGAGATAGAGAGAGATTGAGAGAGAGAGATAGCGAGATTGAGAGAGATTGAAGGAGAGAGAGAGAGAGAGAAAGATTGAGAGAGAGAGAGATTGCTGCAACAGCAGAGCTAGGCACACAAGACAGGTCACACACAGACTGGCTGGTCTACTCTTACCTTCATGATATAAGACATCCTCTAAAGAAGCAGAATGGAGAGAGAAAGGGGGATGAGAAAATGCATGAGAAAAATGGAGAAGTCTAACAGGAACATGATGGAGAGAACAGTGAGAAGTGAACATTTCAGTGTGCCACTGTCCTGTCAGAGATAAAGAAGTATACACATGCATTTCTCAAAGTCAGAAAGAGAAAAACAAGGCCTGTCTGGAACCGGTCAGGTACTGAAGAAGGCCGTGCGCGACCGCAGGGTCTACTTGTGACGCGCTATTCGCTAGAACTGCCTTCACATCTGACAATAAACATCAGCTTCCTCAGCGTTTCTTTCAGTGCAGCAGACCACTACTGAAACCTGCGGTGAGGGGTACGGTGGTGGTTGTTTGGTACGAGACAAAAGGACAGATATTACAGTAAAAGTGTTTGACACTCAAATCAGTAACTGTCGGGGTGGTGGGTTTAAAACGCTTCCTCTTAGGACCACCAAGCCTACTCACAGAGGTAAAATACGCTCCCACTCAACCGCTACGTTTCTGACTCACTGTTTTCCAGGTGTCGTCGGAGGGCGTCTAATAAAGGCAGGACTCCTACCTCTTTGTAGCCCAACGCAGCAGAAGGCTTAAGCGGAGGAGCTGGCCTCAGGCAACTCAAGGACCAGGGCTTGGTGATCTTGGGGGGCTCCAGTGGGCCTCGGCTGCCCATGGCTGTGCTGAACCCCTGCAAATGACTCTGGTGGGACGGGGTGCCGATGACGCTCATGGGCTTGCCTTCGACATTCTAATAATTAGAGCGTAAACACAACATTCATGGTTGGGCTCAACAATATGACAAAATACTATTGTTATATCACATGACAACAACAAACAGCAAGCATGTCCTACATAGTAACAGCTATTATACCATTATTATATAAATCCACACCAGTGATTCATAGGCCTAGTCTTTAACTCCGCCCTGCATATATTAAACCTCCAGTTTACTAAACCTCAGTTGTCACTATAATGCAAATAAAACAGAAAGCAGTGATTTGTAAATCCACTCTGACCTGTACAGAAACAAAAACAGTACTAAGAGAAGACAGTTGATGTTCTACTTTATCAACTTGACTGGTTTTATAAGTATACTCCCATTCAGAAGCACCCAGTAAAGTCTGTACGACCAAGGCTGAGAATATTCCAACATCTTGAAACAACATTCTTTTACAAGCTGTTGTAAGAATATCACACCTTTGGTCTTTCAGACAGCCCTGCATTAAAGCCACTGTGTTTTTGTGATGGGCCAAAAGACAAGGAGCATGCAGACCGTTACTAGCATAAACATGAAACATACTACTAGCATAAACATCACAGTACGGAGATGTGTTAGCACTTATAGCATAGATAACTTATACATCTGTAAAGGCAACGCTACTGCTACAAGACGTGTGCACATTTTAGAACAATATATTTCTTATTTCTGCCCACCGGTCCAATCATGTGTGATGTGTGACATTTTCACACACTGTGAAGAGCAGCTGATTTTCTCAAAAGGTGTCTAAATGTCTTGTACTGCTCAGTTCAGGATAAAAAAATGGCAAAGAAATAAAAAAGTATTATTATTATTATTATATAGTATTATTATATAGTACATATTATTGATCTGTAAACCTGCTCGTGTCACAAGGTTCACTACTGCATTACTTCAATATCTAATCTAAAATTAACATATTTACAAACAACAACATGTTTATTTCAAGCAGTCACAACATTTACTATTTAACTGTTTTATTAGCATTTCACATAAAAATTATACACAGCTAACTAATACGATTTCCCCAAGTTAAACTGAACCTGTTACAACACAAGAAACACCATAATGTTCAAGGCACTGCCAGGACCAGCACTGGAAACCACTGGTTTTGACATATAATGTTTTAAAATCAGGCCTCAACCATGTACCTGCAAGACAGTTAATGCTAGTTTAATCTTTATTACCATCATGTATTAAACCAGTGATGACGCACATTAACTACTGGTCTAACACATGATACACAGTCGAGTCACATTATTACACTAATATCCACAGTAACCACAGTAACTATTATTACACTAGTAACTACAGTAACATTAACTACTGGTCTAACACATGATACACAGTCGAGTCACATTATTACACTAATATCCACAGTAACCACAGTAACCATTATTACACTAGTAACCACAGTAACATTAACTACTGGTCTAACACATGATACACAGTCGAGTCACATTATTACACTAATATCTACAGTAACCACAGTAACCAATATTACACTAGTAACCACAGTAACATTAACTACTGGTCTAACACATGATACACAGTCGAGTCACATTATTACACTAATATCCACAGTAACCACAGTAACCATTATTACACTAGTAACTACAGTAACATTAACTACTGGTCTAACACATAATACACAGTCGAGTCACATTATTACACTAATATCCACAGTAACCACAGTAACCAATATTACACTAGTAACTACAGTAACATTAACTACTGGTCTAACACATGATACACAGTCGAGTCACATTATTACACTAATATCCACAGTAACCACAGTAACCATTATTACACTAGTAACTACAGTAACATTAACTACTGGTCTAACACATGATACACAGTCGAGTCACATTATTACACTAATATCCACAGTAACCACAGTAACCAATATTACACTAGTAACTACAGTAACATTAACTACTGTCTAACACATGATACACAGTCGAGTCACATTATTACACTAATATCCACAGTAACCACAGTAACCATTATTACACTAGTAACCACAGTAACATTAACTACTGGTCTAACACATGATACACAGTCGAGGTCACATTATTACACTAATATCCACAGTAACCACAGTAACCATTATTACACTAGTAACCACAGTAACATTAACTACTGGTCTAAACACATGATACACAGTCGAGTCACATTATTACACTAATATCCACAGTAACCACAGTACCATTATTACACTAGTAACCACAGTAACATTAACTACTGGTCTAACACATGATACACAGTCGAGTCACATTATTACACTAATATCCACAGTAACCACAGTAACCAATATTACACTAGTAACCACAGTAACATTAACTACTGGTCTAACACATGATACACAGTCGAGTCACATTATTACACTAATATCCACAGTAACCACAGTAACCAATATTTTACACTAGTAACCACAGTAACATTAACTACTGGTCTAACACATGATACACAGTCGAGTCACATTATTACACTAATATCCACAGTAACCACAGTAACCAATATTACACTAGTAACCACAGTAACATTAACTACTGGTCTAACACATGATACACAGTCGAGTCACATTATTACACTAATATCCACAGTAACCAATATTACACTAGTAACCACAGTAACATTAACTACTGGTCTAACACATGATACACAGTCGAGTCACATTATTACACTAATATCCACAGTAACCACAGTAACCAATATTACACTAGTAACCACAGTAACATTAACTACTGGTCTAACACATGATACACAGTCGAGTCACATTATTACACTAATATCCACAGTAACCACAGTAACCAATATTACACTAGTAACCACAGTAACATTAACTACTGGTCTAACACATGATACACAGTCGAGTCACATTATTACACTAATATCCACAGTAACCAATATTACACTAGTAACCACAGTAACATTAACTACTGGTCTAACACATGATACACAGTCGAAGTCACATTATTACACTAATATCCACCAGTAACCACAGTAACCAATATTACACTAGTAACCACAGTAACATTAACTACTGGTCTAACACATGATACACAGTCGAGTCACATTATTACACTAATATCCACAGTAACCACAGTAACCAATATTACACTAGTAACCACAGTAACATTAACTACTGGTCTAACACATGATACACAGTCGAGTCACATTATTACACTAATATCCACAGTAACCACAGTAACCAATATTACACTAGTAACCACAGTAACATTAACTACTGGTCTAACACATGATACACAGTCGAGTCACATTATTACACTAATATCCACAGTAACCACAGTAACCATTATTACACTAGTAACCACAGTAACATTAACTACTGGTCTAACACATGATACACAGTCGAGTCACATTATTACACTAATATCCACAGTAACCACAGTAACCATTATTACACTAGTAACCACAGTAACATTAACTACTGGTCTAACACATGATACACAGTCGAGTCACATTATTACACTAATATCCACAGTAACCACAGTAACCATTATTACACTAGTAACCACAGTAACATTAACTACTGGTCTAACACATGATGGACTGGGAGATAGGTTGTCACAGGTATCTGGAGCTTTGCTGACTGTAGTAAATCCCGCAGCTGCTGGAGGGCACGTGGGAGAGGATCCATAGAGAGAACACGATCAAGGTGGTCCCACATATGCTTAATTGGGTTCAATATTGTGACTCAACTGTGCAGTTATGATGAGATCTTACCAAAGATAAAGCAACAGGTACCTTAATGCAGGTTCCAACTGGGCTTCCACCTTTGGCATGTAAATGCTCCAGCCATTCCTGCAGCTCCTGGGAACTACTGCAGAAGACTGTGATGCGGTCAATCATCCCCCCTACAAAATCACAGCATGACTCATCACACTGCTCTATGATGCGACAACATTTATAAACATATACAATTCAGTGCTTATGTTCATAACGAGATGTACAAAATAGATTCTGAACAGAAAAAAATAACTTGGACCTTAAAAGGAGCTTCTGTACATTTGCTATTGTATAGGTTTGCTTCCAAAAAGGTGTTCTGATCTTCAACACTAGGGCACATTGTTGGGTTTTGTCCCTGCTGAATGAATAACTCACAAACTCACAAGTTTTCTACACGGAGCAAGGTAACTCTACTTAACAAACTTTAAATACCTTGCACCTACATTGGATAAAAACCTTTATCAAATAAAGCAACTCTCTATTTCTCAAGACACCCCACCAGAAAAAAGTGAGTGTTTTCAAAGGATGGTCTTACTTTTCCAACATACACAAAGATGCAGAGCACATTTATATGGACTGACACAAACCTGTGATCTCAAAGGCATATTGACCCAACTCTGCATCCTCCAACTGTTTGGTCACTGTGGTCCCCGAGAGTGGGAGCCGTCCCTGAGAAAAGCATGCAGGCGGTTAAAAAGTAGGACACTAAACAAAGAACAGAAGCTAATTCTCAAGTCTACTGCTATTAGGATATGTTAAATAATGATGGAATAATTCAGTACCGGTTAAAAATAGCACAGTGGATAACAACAGGGACCTGCAGAAGGGTCAAAGCTTTGATTCCTTTTCCAGGCAGAACCCTGAACTACAACCATACGACTATAAAGACTAGAAGAGTCTCAGGTTAGGACTGCGTTCACACGCCACTTTGTACTTGCACAGGAAATCACAACAAACGCTGTTTGTGTAAAGCACACCGATACTGTGTTAACAAGCGAACAAGCTTGAACAAGACTCCAGGTGCTACAAGTGACCTACTGTTATGAACGCCATTAGCTAGTATCTGCCATATAATGTGGAAATGATGTCTAATTAAGCTGTGTTATGGTTATGCAATATAAATTAATCATTGTTTAACTTGCAGTCAGTTCATTGTATCTATGGACAAAAGATCAAAACGCAAACATACTGGTACTGGCCACCACAACGAGTACTTATCAGTTGGCATATTAGCCTACACATTCTGCAGATAATACAGTGTATATTGTTCCTGCCCAAGAAACAGTAGTATATGACTGCAGAAGGCAAAAGCATTCTTAACTTTTAATGGAAGTCACTGGTTGCTAGATAATGTCATTTATGTTGTAGCTGTTAGAATACTACCATTTCCAGGGTTCTACTAACAGAAACTGAAACAGGAACTGGAAACATTAGATAAGAATATATTTGCAGCCTGTTTGCTTACATTCTAAATTAAAGTTTAATAGGAGGACTACATCATACAAGCTTTTTGGTCAGCAGCTGTGAAGACATACGACTAAGTAAATCAGAAGTAGCCAGAAGTTACAAGAACCCAGCTAGAAGAGCACATGATCTTGAGTAAGCATTAAATAATGTTTTACAATATACAAAACTCATAACAATATTATGACACACAGACAGACTGCACTGGCAGTGTCACATTTAAAACTACGAATACCAGAATTCAACATTTCTCAAGCTGTGCTGCAATAAATCCAATTAAACAGAACTAATTACGCTCTCTTTGTAATTAAAACCTGCAGCCAGTACTGGCATTCAGCCAGCAGTGATGATATCCATGACATGCTTAGAAATACATACATTTGCAAAAATCATAAAAACCACAAAACATGTCATACTGAAAACCCTGCCCGCGAGACTTCTACTGCTCAGTTGATTCACACACGTTCACACTTCAGTGAAATTACCTGGTAGATAAAGCCACTCATTCGTGGGCTGGCAGATAACATAACCAGCACACTGGGAAACAGCATGAAGTACCGCTCATCCTTGTCCTATAACATATTGAAACACACACACGTGTAAGCAAGACATTCAATGTTCAAACACAGTCACATAATGTGCACTAAGTATAAACACAGAAGCGAACACACTCTTCTTCAGAACACAGATGCAGACATACACGCTTACATCAAACACAGCCAAACACAAAAATGCCCAAACACAGCGTCTCGTGTTCATACATGGTTGTAAAATGGTAACTGGAGCAACTGACACCAGTTGCTGGTGATCAACAAACATCATACCTGATGTTTAGTAAACCAAGACCTATTTCAGCTAAGCAAAGAGAAAGAGAGAGAGGGAATATATTTGAATATGTTGAAACGAGACTCAAAGCAAAAAAAGTGCATTTCTGTCCTCATTACAGCGTCTGCGTAAGCAATCGAGGCTCCTATCACAAGAGTGCATGACCCTCTTCAGCTTCTGTTTACTGGGTGTTGGGTTTCATGCTAATAACGTATTCAGTGACACAGCAGCAAAATAATGCAGGACCTGATAGGAGCTGATTGCACTTAGTGTTTTTGTTAAACGTGGGATGAAAACAACAGATGAGTGGTGCTACGCTCAGCAGCTGAATGACTCAGCATTCTCATGAATGCTAAACAAACCTTCTCATCATCGTCATCATCTTCAGTTTATTAATTTATTTGTTCAACATGCATGTACGTTACGTTCAGTTTCTCTTCACTCTTCACTGGTCTAGAAGAAGAGTAGGCATCCTTCACTGGCTGTGAGCGTTTCCAGTGGGGGTCATTTAGCTCATATTTCTATAGCTTGTTTTGTGTTTGCTGCTGAACGTGGATTATTGCTGAGAGCGAGCGGCGGTGTTCATCACTTGCTAATAGATTCAGCCATGTCGTCGGGCAGTGCTGCTTCATGCTGTTATGTTGAAGTGATGGCAGACTCACTGCTACATCTACTCACTAAGGTCTTTTGTGATACGTAGCAGTGCTATGAGAGCGGCTGGGCTGGGGCTAGCTGGCTAGCTTGCTAACTTCAGTAGATAACTCGTCAACATATCACACTGTCTTAAATGGTTTAAACTAAAAATCTTGCACTGGTGCGCACAAGACTTGCAATTTGTATGTGTGCAAGCAGAATTTAGATCACAGCTTTATGGCACAACAGAGCCCCCAAAAGGAGGTCTGGAGGATTGTGTCTATAGAAACAATGTGTTTCTGTAGAGTTCTACTTCTATATTTAGTTACATCACCTGTAAAACGCTCTACAGGTTAGAAAAACATGATATTACCTCCACCATGTGTCATGCCAGGGTGTGTATATATACACATTGTGTTCAATATTCTAATATCTTCTAATATAATGATAATCTTCTAATATTTAATGATAATAAATAATCTCTGGAGTGTATCGCTAACTTGACATGTGACTCTGCTAGCATAACCACAAAGCTTAATGTGCAAACTTTGACAGGAACAGAGCAACGCTGCAACCACACAGCTGAGAAAAGTGTGGGGTTGGGTCTTAGCCGATGCCCTCTCACCTCCATATGCCCTGATCCGCCCCCTCACCTTTTCTTTTCCCTCACCTCACTGGAGCTGGCCTGCACGTGGACCTGAGACATGTAGGCCACTTGGCCCAGAGACTTGATGCCGTCTCCCTCCCAACCCCTCACTGGCTCCGACAGGATCTGCAGCTCCAGGTTCTTCCGTTTACGCAGCTCCTGGCACTGCGTCTGCAGGAGAGAGGACGAGGCCGACAAAAATATAAACTCCCAACATACAACACAACTATTTTATAAACTATTATGTAAGCATAATTAACAGATAACGTTTGTAAAATGTTAGAAGTAGCTGCTCATTTTAGGCTACAAGCTCAACAATGTGTGTGTTTCTATGTACATCATCGGCTAAAAATGAATAGGTTAATAAATACCAAAAAAAAAATAATGATAAAATTGTGTACACTGTGTTATACAGGACTGTGAACTAGATCATTTTTCTACAACATGCGTCTCATTTAGATTTTGACTGTGGTTACAGACCTGAGTGGGTAATTACTGGATTGTTGGGCATAGGTACACCAAGACCAAATATTTCCATTTTTGACAGAATTTGATAACAACAACTGGCCTTTACACTGTTTTTACATTTCATGATAAAAAATTATAATAACAAATGTTCCAAAATGACTAAAAATAAAATTCCCATATATGAATCCTCCACAATTCTGGTTCTAGGTTAAAAGTTGTCAAGCATAAGAAGAGTTAGGGCTGGACCAAAACCCCATAACCATCAGAAACAGAAGCCAAAGGAATGAACGAGTCTATAAATCATTATAATAACGCTAACCATGACGCAACACTGGCAGCATTTGTTAAAGAAATCCTCTTAGTAATATGGCTTAGGCTGAAATGCCACTCCACAGTCTGCATGTGGTTTACAATGCTAAGTGTAAAACAGGCATAGCTCATTTACATATGAGATATAGTGTGCAATTCTTCTACCATGGGGGTAAACCAGGTCTAAACCCAGCACCTACAGAGATAGACTACTGAGAATAGAAGGGGAATTCCCTGAACAGGCAAAAAAATGTAACAATGAAACCAAGGTGTTCCACAGAAAACTCAAAGTCAAGACAATTATGACAATACCTGGGAAGAACAAAGTGCTGACGCTAGATATGCCCCAGCGAGGATTCTCTGAGCACAAGTAATGACTCACTGAGCCCTCTTTCCTTTGTGAGATGCTATAAATCTTATAGGAAAAGTCGAAAACTGTAAAGACCTAGTTAGTGAACGCCCACGTCTGGAACACATGCACCTACTGAGATGTGGTAATAATCTATAAATGATGATTGCCACATCTCAGAATTACCATTAGCATTAGCATGATGCACAGTAATCATGCACAGCATGCTAAATGACAGGCTTGTAGTTGAAGTCTCTTACTCATAGTCTTTGTAAAGAGTTTTTAAAACCACTTTAGGCATCTGTACAGTCTCTGGACAAATTCAGTTCTGCAGAGATTTAATGCCCACTCAGGACTTAAATCAGCATTTAGAGAAAACATGACCTGTAGACAAATGACAGGTAATGTGGTTTGTTTCTCTATGTTAACCTTAACAAACAGATATTATGGACTAAAATTGGCTGTAAAAGCTACATTTAAGTGTGTTCCCTGTAGAGGATATGTTAACTTATTTTCACTTCAACAAAAACAAAACTTCACTAGGCTTGAGCAGTTTAATCATTTTCATATCACTGTATACTAGAAGCTTAAAAAAAAGAAAGTGAAAAAACGCTGAACACGAAACTAAATGTTGTGAAAATGTTGCAGCTGCTCTTGCAACCGAAAGTAACACAAACAAGCAAAGAAAGTTCACTCTATTTCATTTTAAACTAATAAACTAATATGCTCAAGAAATTGTAGGTTACGTACCACAAGCCCTTTAAAAGAAACCGTCGCCTTTAGAATATCACTGTAGTCTGGATGGGCTTCCTGCAGAGAGAAACACAATCAGTTAGCAGAATCACATTTATAAATCATTCGAACAGTGACTGGAAAGAGGGCTGAGGGTCTGCTCCTACCTCCACGTGTCTCTCCAGCTCCTGCAGCAGGGTGGGATACTTCTCCAGCCTCATGAAGGGTTTGCTCAGGCTGGAGGTCAGCGTCAGAATGCCTGGAGCACTGGCTCCCTGGCTCTCCATGAACTTATCCAGCTCTTCACTGTTCAACAAATGCACACAGTCAATTCAGATGCTTTAAGTGTTTATTTGTGTACTGCACAATACTGTCTTGAATATTGTCGCTGTCCAATGAAAAACAACTACTTCCAAAATGGTAACTTTACAGGAGAGACCACAAACTTCAATTCCTTAAATTTCAATGTAAGTCACTGGAACAAATTGTATTGGTCCATTCATCATGAAATTGTCAGACAATATAAAGAAAAATAAAAATGGAGATAGGACAGTAGGATAGTGACAATATTCCGAATGTAGAATATATATTTAAATGACAAATAATTAAAATAACAAATGAAACCAAGAAAAAAGGCAGTAACAATATAATCCACCACATTATAATCACTGAATATCATTCTGTTACAATGTATCAGGACTAGCATGTTAGCTTGTGGGTGAAAACACTGTACTTAGTTTTGACGTTAACTAACTAACATGGCACAGCAAATGGCAGAAAACAGTGACTGGAAAAGAGAAGTGGGTTATACTGCTGCCCTCCATGCTGTTATACCTTGGGCAAGACTCCTAACTCTACCTTCGCCTGCAGCCATTAAAGCCACCGTGCAATCATTCATTTTCTATCTTTCGAAAAAGCAAAAAACATTTAGAAACGTTTGCAAATATTTGAATCTGACTTTAAATATCATGTTCCTATGATTTAAATGTATATTTTCAGCTTTCATGCATCATTTCTTCTTATATTTCTGTTTGAAATGTAACTTTACCTTAACTAATCTAACTCTCATTTCATTTAGAACTTTGATCACCTATATCTACCTATAAAACCTATATCTATATCTATCACCATCTATAAAAATGCTCTTTGAATAAAGTTATTACTTACTTAACATTTGACCGTGTGAAACGTTTCAACCAATTTTGGCTGTTTTAAGCAATTTGTCTTAATATAAAATGATAAAATACTCCAGAAAGAGTCTCATAATGAGACATTAAATATACGGACTACATATAAGATGTTTTCACGTGTCATTTTTGCAGTGTGGTGATACTAGTTATATAGTGAGTTTATTTCTAAAATAAAAATAGCTTAAAAACGAACACACTGAAACAGATCTTAATCTCAGTTTGGTCTAAAAAGCACAGCATGCGATAATTGGCATGTTCCCAACATTCTACCAAACCATATTCCTCCTGAGAGTCCCTGAAATAACTTATCAGAGCTGAAGAAATTCAGATCAGTGCCAGTTCCTGAGAACATCTATTTCGAGCAGAGAATTCTGTTTACATGACCTTTTAGAAATGCTAACTGCATCGGCAGCGCAGAACTATGGCAATTGTTATGGTTAAGGTGAAAGACGCTGCTTATAGATAAAGCCGACCAAACGACGATGATTCATCTTGACACATGCTTTCACTACATGCTGTTGAAAACGCTGCAAAAGGTTGCAGGGTGAGGTGCAATTTGAGCGCACACTCCGAAATAAAAAGTGTGCCTTCTGCCTCCATCAGCAGAACCGCATCTATAGATATCCTGTTGGGTTAAGGCTGGCTTCCTGTGTGTATGAAGCTTGCTTTGACAACTTGAGGCGGAGTGTTACTCATTTTAAGTGGAAGGGAAAAGTCAAAGGAACTTAGGCTTTTAGATCGACGTGCAAAGGCATGCAGGAAGTGCTGCAGTCACCAGGCTGCCTCAAAGAATACCCGTTAGTTTCTCAGTCGAGTAAGGCAGGGAGCGCCATCAAAGCTAAATCTGCTGCCTCTGAGTAAAAAGGATGTTTCAGCATGTACTTAGCACGTCTTCAGTTCTAGCGCAATAGCTGCACGATAATGGAAGCAGAGTGGCACCACCTGCTGGTGGAATGCAGCCAATACATCCAACATATTAGAGTAGATCTAAACAATCTCTTAATTATGCTGCCCATTGTTTATATCACCTGATGAATTAAATAATAATAAAAAAAATAATAAAAAAACAGTTTCACTGTGTAAAGCTAATCTAATCTAAACATATGGTAGCACTACCTTTGAATCCTGATTTACAATGTATTATAAATGTATTTATATGCCATTGTATGGCAGTTATAAGCAATTTAACACACTGAGGCTAGGCACCATGAAAGGTATAATGCATGCCATAGAACACATTTATAAAGCACTGTAAAAACAGGGTTCATAGGAAGGTGTTGCCAAACATATAAACACAGCTACGAGGTAATTAAAGTTTATAGCCGCCAGATGCCACTACATGAAGGGCATGCCTAATCATTGCACACCTGGCTCATTTGCGTATGTGTTTTCTGACACTATATGATATATCATAAAAGCAGACACATACCCTTAAACATCAGTAATACTCATCTTAGTATCTGTGTATCACACACAGCTAGATCTTATCAGAAAGATTACTCATAGGGCAAATCCAGTGTATTTTCACAAAGGTTCAATCATTTATATGTTAAAATCATTCCTGTGATGTGGAAAAGTACACTGTGAAGTAGCCTGGGCTAGACTGTTTGGGTTTTTATGGTATCTGCCCTTATTCAAGTTGCATGCAGTCAAATCTGACCCTAAAATGAGCGCATACAAATTTCACTGTGAGTTTTTCTGATTCATCTATTTGATCAATAAAGGGAATATAAGTAGAAACACAGTAATACTAATATAATCAGTGCACTCAGCAATCTAGCACAGATAATAAACTTATTTTACATGCGCACTTGCATAACAAAAAACTATTTACGCTCTATTTCTAAAATGCACATTACCCTGTTGTACCTCTGACACAGCTAGGAACACGGCTAGTGCAGCAGCCCAGCATAGTGCATACACTGCGCAGAACTGGATTAGAAATCACTCAAACGTTTTAAATGTTAACAGTTTAAAGTTTGACTGAATGCAATCAATTAGGATGGTGACGCAAGATGATCCCTAATCCATGTGACTAAACTAACGGACTGCCTCACTATTACTTTATTACAGTTTTGCCATTATTACCAGCAGAGTCGCCATTTTTTAAAGTCGAACGTTAAAACAGGCAGATTATATGGACAGCACAGCACCGACAGGCTGCAGGAGGAAAAGGAAAGCATGCTTTGATGTTGAATTCTCTTGTTTAATGTAGATCATCACAAAAATAGGTTCATTTGGAAGATTTTGGGCCGAGCTTTGGTCCACTTGTTTAGTGCACTTTACAGTGGTGGTAAAAGGAACCAGTAGTTGTGAGGTCTGCAGAACAAATGTGGCCTTTTTAATTTAAACATGTGTTAATCTAAGCTTAATATATCATGTTGCTACAGCAGTACAGCTACAATAAACTTCTTTGTACACTATCAGAGGTGTCAAGTAAAGAAGTACAAAAACTTTGTGACCTTAAGTAGAAATGTTGGTTATATATACTTTACTGGAGTAATTATTTTCCTTCTACTCCTTACATTGTCACACCATTATCTGTACTTTCTACTCCTTCCTTTTCAAAAATGGCCTTGTTACTCCCATTTAATTTCAGCCTGTGTTCATTCATGTACATTTACAATCCAATAAAGGTTATTGATAACATGCCTTTGAAGTTTGACTTTTGTGTCATTACAATACTTATAGACAACTAGTCCTTATGTCTTCAGCTCTATGAAACACATGTTAATGCTCAGTAAAACACAGATATGCTTCTTTAATATATTTACATTGTACTAAACTACATTTGTTTTCAATGGGCGTATATACGGCTGAAACAGGAAGCCTAGCACATCCCAAATTTATCAACATTAACATTTTAATATAACATTATAGCCATTATGGCTTTTAGAAGAATGATTTTTTTTGGGGGAGGTGGTTTAGTGCACTATAGCCCCCTGTGGTGTGGTCTAAGCTTTTTGTCTTTACATTACTTTTACATTAATACCTTAGGTAGGTTTGAAACCAGTACTCTTATACTTTTACTTGAATAAAAATCTTGAGTTGATTCTTTAACTTCTACAGAAGTATTTTTAAACACTAGTATCTATACTTCTACCTGAGGAATGAATGTGAATATTTTTGCCACCGTTGGGCACTATTTACACTGCAGGTACGTCTCCATTTATAAAGAAAATACACTTTAAGTTGAATCTTTATCACAAAACTACTGTATAACAATGTCTCACGCATACTGATGACCATGCTGTTCAGTAACCTTCCATCAGTTCCAGTAGCTTTTAAAGACATTTAACAAGTGGCTCCCTTTGGTTCCGATCATCGCCTCTGTAAACAAGTTTCTTCAAAACCGCCACCAAGGAAACATTTTCGCAACTAACATTTGTGGCAATTTTGAAAAATCAGTGGAATTCCCCTTCAACAACTTGCTGTGGTTTAGGGAAAAGGTGTGACTTATGCAAGCACTTCACAAGATGCCCTTTGACTATAAGCTTCCACACCTGTAAGCTCTAGTGACAAACAAAAGAAGTAAATGTCAGACAACAAACGTCTCCGATGACTGCTTTTACAATTTTCCCCTCACAGCAAACAAGCTGTCCGACAGCGGTGCGGCACTCTTTACCAAGCGTTTCAGCAGTAGTTTAGTGTGAGGACACTGACCTGTGATCAGTTAGCACAGCCACTGCAGAGGGGTGGCTGGAGCAGTAGGACAGGTACAGCGTTCTGATCTGACACATCAGGTTCAAGTAACAGCCGCCCAGACGCTGCTGACCCTCCGGCATCCTGAGAGAAACAGATACAGGAGAGAAAGTAACGTTAGTGACCCTGAAGAGAGAGTTATACTGCTCTAGGAAAGCCTTCAGTGATAAAACCAGCAGACCCCTCACACTGCACATATTAGCATTACACTCTTTCAACACACTTCCAGCTGCAGAGCCAGGACTTACAATACAGTGCACCTGAGTTACCTGAGATCATCAGACACACCACAACTAACAGAGTACATGTACAAAATACATTTATATACATGTCGTTTCCAGACTTTCCTTATAATATGTGTTAATACCACCCAGTATTAGGTTATGGTAAACAATACTTTATTAAATTTAATGTGTGCTGACAATGAAATTTAATGTAACAACAAAGAAGAAATCAAGCAGAAATCTGAAACCCAAACTCCTTTAAATGCACAGGACTTCACTACTTTTAAAATTATTCTTGTTTTTGTTGTTTATTTGCATTTATATTACTTTGATAGTGAAGCTGCAATATCAATATGGCAATATAGCTGTGTCACGTATTAATATCAATATAATGGACGCCTCCAGTAGACTATGTGGAAAGCTCTGGTTCCTCTAGACATCCTCCCTCCACTGTGATAAGAAACCACTGGCTGACTGAATAAGAACGAGAGCAACAATAACAGAGGAGTTGGATTCAGTCATGTGCTGCAGTCATTGGTTGCAACATGCAGTCTGTCAGTGATGCAAACTGGAAACTGTGCTGTGTTCATTCTATGGAAACCATGTGATTTTCATGTTCAGATGGCCGCATGATGGTGATGTTACCAAGTAGCATGAAATAAAACACATTTGGATGATGTTCTTTTTTATCTATTCATGTAGAAACAACAACGTGCACTGCTTTCAGAACTGGCAAAACAGTCCTGCATTAAAAGCACAAATTAAGAAAATAAGGAATTTGTGATTAAGTGGGATTACTTACACAAATTAATACATGTTAATAATCTTTTGACAGTCCATAAACCTGACAGGTCCAACAGTAATGAACTATTACACTATTAATTCACTAATTATCACACTATTAAAACAAACAACTAATCTTATATAGATGGTTTATTTATGAAAATAGCTGTTGAAATGGTTAGTATGGTGTATTTACAGTATCTTAAAAAAACTTGAGTCCATAACTTAGTCAACATGAACTGTCCATCATAAAATTAGGAATTTGTCTTTTAAATGGTTGTGCTATGATGAACTTGCTTAATATGATAAGATATAAACTAACAAAGTCAAACAAGATCCATGTTGAGTCAAAAGTGAAGCAAAACAAAGTTTTATAATAGCTTTTCTCAATAAATGTGTCAGCTCAGGCCAGTTTCACTTACTTAACTGAATCTGACAGCACATCAATATCATTGTATGTTCCTATGCTGAAGGTTATACACTCACTTGGCGCATTCCTCCAAAGCCACGCAGAGGCCCTGCTGGAAAGTGAGTATTTCCTCTAAGTTCCCACATAGGTTGCTGCTGTCTGCACTGGAAAGCCTGCAGAGTAAAAGCGTTCGGGCTTATAGTTAAAATCCTCAACCGGCAAATCGTTTACACATCAAATAGGTTTGTGACGTCCTGATGAATTATGAATCTCCTGCTTACTTGTCGCTGGCCAGTAGAGGGCGCAGGTAGCAGGTGAGCACACTCTGCAACTCTTTCACAAACTCCCGCTCATGCTCCAGGATGTCCTGCACCACCTGAGACACAACCATAAACAGTGTCATAAGCACAGGGTCTCCCGCCACCACCACACAAGCACCCTCGCACATGACCTGGTGTTTCTTAGTCGGACTCACCACATTGTAGTAGTTTTTGGTCAACTGAGGAACGTCGAAGCCTTTCACAGCTTTAGGGGAGATTGGTTTGTCTGCAAAGCAGGACAGATACAATTCAACATTAATACTACTATACACAGTAACAGCACTACAGTATGATTACTTTAAATAAATAAAACAATGGAATATAAAGCTATATCTCAGAATTACTACATTATTAACAGTCAAGGGAACAAAAAAACTATTAAGATTGGAGATGTGCATAAAAAGCAACAGACATGCACTGCCTCAGTTCTGTCAATATATAATTTATTATTAGTATTATCATGATCATTATCAAAAAAAAATTGTGTTTATATTTCTACATTCCTTTCTTCATTCCTTCATTCCACTGTGTTAGAACAGTCAGAATGAATAGACCAATAGAGATGCTCCAAAATCATAATCGTTTTCGAATACTTGGTATTCTTTGGACAGCAGCAATATATTGATGGACAGGTTGTAGTATGTTCTGCATTGCTCACTCACCACATGGTTTGACCTCTCTGACATAGTTGCTGGGGAACCAGCCGGTCTTGCCATTGAGGGTGCCCTCCCACCAGCCACCCTCCTCTTGGCGCGTGACGTGGATTAACTCGCCCTTGCTGAAGGACAACTCGTCCTCGTTGTTCTGCTTAAAGTTGAAGCGGGCCTTCACTACCAGCAGGCTTCCCCCTCCATTCTCTGACATCTCCTGCACCCAGTAGCACAGAGATGAAGATCCATGATGAAGACTGCGTAGGCAGTCCTCAATAACAGACTATGAGCCTGTGTGAATTATGAGTCAGGACAAAGTCAAGCAGTCTTTCAGGCTGTCTGACACCACTTAGATATCTTACCACTGCTTTTGATTGTCGACGCAAGGACTTAGTAGACTTTAAATTGGATGACGTGGAGGTCGACAGGTTAGGGGCAGAGGAGTTGGGTGGTGGACATGACCTCTCTGTACCACGATCTAGTAAAACATGGGAGAAAATCAAAGAGACGCCCGTCTTAATGGCAGTTTCAGACACATTTATCCACAGACATGCGTGGAACCTTCAACAAGCACAGACAGTTCTATTCTGTTGAAACTTACTCACTAATGTTTAGCAAGCTAAGGATATTTTAAAAGGTAATTAAAATCAATTATTTAAAATACTACTGTTTTCCAGCTAAGTTTTGTTCAAACAGTGGATGGCAGCTGTGTGGAGCAATTTCATGGTTTCTAATTGAAGGAGACACAAAAGAATCATAATTTCTGTTTATACTAAGCATTAAATCAATGAACAAAGAATGAACTTCTCTATTTTTCTAAGTTCATTTCTACTTGAACACACAACATCCCACTCAATATGTAGAACACAGCAAAACTGTTTTATTCTGTAGCCTTAGGTTTAAAAAGACAAGAAACTTGTGCAAAATGTTTAAAATACGTAACAGAATTCATTGCCTTAGATGGCCAACAGAGTTAATAATAACAATAATAATAATAATAATAATAATAATAATAATAGGAAAAAATACCGTAACCAATTATGGAAACCTTTTAACAACGTTGAAAAAAGCAGTGTTGTGTGTCCAGACATGGCAATGGTCTAAATAAATAAATAAATAAATAAATAAATAAATAAATAAATAAATAAATAAATAAATCACTCTGATGCCAAAACATGTACCGTGTTTACACTGTCACATCAACAGTAAGTTAATCTAAGCTCATCAGTGCACTGAGAGAACAAAGAGACAAATCTAGTCATTGTGTTTGTCAGTGTGCAGTCTGGTGATGCTTCATTCCCATTTCCCGTCTACTGAGAGCATTTCAGCGTGATCTGATCACCACCCTCGGGACATGTAGCACAGATGTTACAGTGGCCTCAGATCACCTACCTTCTCAGCAAACCTTCTTACAGCTCTTTCATTTCTCTCTGCATCGTTTCCCAAACAGACATAACTCAAAACCTAGGTTTCTACGGCAGGCTGGCTTTGGGAAGAATGGAACAGAGGCACACAGAAAAATCAGACCACAACCCTAAAATGAACATTTCTTTATCCCTTACTTTATCTTTCTTTATCCCATCTATTAGGAGGACGTGTAATTTAGCCGTCAGGTTTTCCCAGACCGTCCAAATAATTTTAGTCATTCATGATGATGTATATTTTATTCTTTTCTTCCACATTCTTTCACTTCATCTGGTTTTTATGTTGACTGTAATAGTCATAGTAAAATGTAAATTTTTTAAGATGTGAGCTTTTTTTCTTAAAATAAAAGAAAGAAGGACAAACGCTGAAAATGCTGTGTGTGTCCTGCTGTGAGTCCCTCTTTAAAGCCTGTAAAAGTCAGAAAAGTCATGTCACGTCTTTACGCATTAACATCACAGCAGAGGAAAACAGAAGTTCAGCAAAATGAATATTATGCTAATGAAGGTACGACAACAGCAGATTTATATACATCCTCAGAAGACACGTCTTTCATCAAGTTCTGACTGAGTTTTCCTCAAATGCATTTTTTAACACACTTCAAACATCAGGTTCGCTCATCTAAGGAAGGATCTGAAGCCCAACTTATGTTACAAAATGTTCTTATGGGAGTTGTGTGCACATATTACACATTTCAGAGAGAACTTGCTGAAGCTTAGACTGAGGTGTTCTGAAAATGTAATGATGTATTTAATGATACACTACATTAGATTTGTTATATCATTTAATGATGTTGCTAATATTTTTCATTAAAAATGCTCAGATACTGCATGACGACTCATTATGGAGCTAAATGAGTCGGTTCTAACTGGTGAGCTAACTCCGTGAAGCTACGACTGATTGAACGAGTGTGCAGTGTATTTTCCACTGCTGTACAAACGAACAACTCCGATACTGCCAGCTTTACAGCACAACTATGAATATTTGAGAAATTGTTATTATTGCAGTCTTACTGTTTCAATGTCAGTGTGTGGCTTTAATTTGACTGTACACAGTATAACTAATAACTAATAACAAAGCAATATGTACCTCAGACGTGCTATTGGCCGTTCCTGTGATGCAACTTTCGTCCCAGCTGATTTATACTTACTGATATATATACATACACTGATATTTATACTCACTGCTGAACACACCAGCATTTTGTAACTAAGTTTGAACTGGCAGATTAGTTATTTAGCAGTTTAGTAAAGCTTCTCATGACATGAGCTATGAGCTAATACTGTGATTATCATGTCCTTTAAATATCCTAGCATTCAATGTCATGTATAACTGAGATACATCTACACTCGCATTATGAATACACAGGATAACGTGTAGGGCGACTCTGGTCACAAACACACAGATGCTCCAAAACCAAAATTCTGGTCATTTTTCTGGAAAAGAAATATGACGGTCATCATGTCAAACCCTGCTGCCTTTCAAAAGCTTGGGTTTACCTAGATTTTTAAAAACCTTTGAACACAACGTTCCTTCCCAAAATTGAAGGAACAACTAAAAACGGACCAGTATGAGAATAAACACATAACCCACCATCTACTTGTGCTGCCAGCATACATGACCAATCGTTTTTAAACCATAGTTTGGAAAAGAAACTGTCAAATCATTATTTAGGTAGAACCTATACTTCATACTAGGGGTGTGCCATATCGTATCATACACGATAATACCCCCACATTTTTGAATATCGTGAACGATATTATACCCTGAAATATCGTGTCATATCACCCATCCCTAATTATCACATCAGGGTACTTTAGAAAAAGAAAAATTCACACTTTTTTCGTTTCCCATTATATATCTACTAGAGACAGAGTTTATCTGTCCAGTATCATTCACTTTACTTCAGTCCTGAATATATGGAGATATTTGGAGTGCATTATTTAGTATCAAGACATTTGGATCATTGACTTCTGTTACAATCTGATAAAATTCTTGTATTTTTTAATATCTCAGTTAGGGGTGTGCCATATCATATCGTATGCAATAATAAAAATTAATTTTCATTTTGTTGCAGTAGTATATTCTTGAAATATTTTTTTAAATTCAATGTTTTCTCATATCGCCAAGAGTATAGTCATCGCAAAAAAAAACATGAGATATCATCATATTATTGTAGGGCCATATCGCCCACCCCTACTTCATACTAAGGAAGACGCTTTATTGAACATAAACTTTACAGACAACAAACCCTTTTCAGATAAAAGCAGGCAATGTGTGTTCAAAATGTTGACAGACTTAACACATCTCTAACGTAGACATAAAAAAAACTCCAATCAAATAACACTGGCTAACTGATGCGACCTGACCTGAATTGGCAGATGACCACAATCAACCCCAACAAACGTTTACTCACAGGCGCCTCCGAAGCACTGCATCGCAAGAGTCGCAGTTCCCTTCTCATTCCCGCAGACCTGAAAGCCACAAAGTGGACTGTCGACAATCACCGACACAGCTTAGTCACGGAGTAATCATGAAGAGCTCTCTCTCTCTCGGTTCTCCTTTCTGTGTGTTGTGGGGCAGTAGCAGGTTAGCTGCCCTGCATCCTGAACAGAACTCAGCTCTGTGGGGGCCGCTCAGGCACCAGACCGTTTCTCCACCTCACACTGAGCTGCTCTCAGCCTGCTGCAGCAACACGATCATCCCATAGGCTTCACGCCGGGCCCTTTCCCAACACCCACACCTCCAAATCTGTCTGTGAAGATGTTCCAATCGCTCCTCGGCCAAGACAGTAAAGACCTGAGACCAGGTCGCAAGACTGATAAGAAAGAGTGTTTTCTGCCACACAGCCAAATAACTAACCCCAAGCAAGTGGAAGAAAGAAATAAGGCACGAGGTTGTGGTGAAACCACTGTAATGCACTTACAGCAGTCACTTATTTCTAAAGACCTAATACTAATAATGTTTATAATACAAAAATCAAACTGGAACGAGTGTACTGAGATTTAAAATATTCTAAATGACTATATAATATAATATAATACATTAAATGTGAAGTTTTAATGCTTTAATATGCTTTTGTTTTTCGCACCATGATAGTATTCTGTGTTTAGGCTTATAGGTTCAGTCTGGAGTAGGGCTGGGCGACGCGCTGACGTAATCGATTACAAAATTACTCCAATTAGCATAACTGCAAGCTGCAGCTACAAAGAATTGCTCCTGTGCATCTAAACAGTAAACAACAGTACAACTGCTATACACGAGCACTTGAAGCTCAAACATCCCGTAGCGCTTTGACAATACAGCAGCAAGACAGCACCTGTTTACCTGTCTTTCTTATCTTAGCACATTATTTTAAGTTTGTTAATCATCCAGTGTAGAACCTAAGACGGTTCTCGATATCGCGGGAGCTTAAAACACACGTAGCTGGTTCTCAAATGACTCTCTGCCACATATATAGTCCACAAACTGTCTGATTTCTTGTCTGAGGCGTGTAGGCTACGTGTCATTTGTGCCTCTAGAAGTCGAGTCAGAGCGTAGACTCTTTTTTAACCCTTTATAGATAACGTGCTTTTAGGGTACCCTTTAATACATTAAGTCTAGAATGGCCATGCGTTTTCCCCGTACCACCCACAAAATCATCAATTGGTTACAAAGCCACACAAGAATAAACAATCGTTAGATAAATTGACTAATCGAAAAAAGGTTAGATTAATTAATTAAGAAATAAATCGCTGCAGTCCTTGTCTGGAGTCATAAATACTAACAAAATGACAAATACCAATAAACTATTACAGTCCACACAAATCTAGTCTTATCTAAACAACGTACTCATTACTGCACTAAGCAATCTATTTAATGTAATCAAGTAATGCTATTTAAGGATCTGTCTTATCCTACATAAGAAAGAGTGTTTGATTCAAGTTTGATTCGAGTGCTGCCAGCTCAGTAAACAGCATTCATGATGTCTAGTTTGTTTGAGTTAGCTGCGGCAGAGGTGTAGACCAACACTAATTAGAATGTGACTATAACTCATTAGGTTTTAGTAACTGAAGCTTGAACCTGTTAAGCCACTTTTTAAAAAGTCATGCAAACTCACTGCAGCACTCCAGCAGCACTGCTGTGTCTGATCCACTCCTACCAGCACAAAACACACACCGTCACCTCAGTGTTGCTGCAGTGCTGAGAATCATCCATCAGTCACCAAGCAAATACATTCATCTCACATTATGCTTGTTGCAATACGACAACTACAAGACCTTTTAGTGTCGCTGCAATTGTAACGCTGCCCACCCGTAGCCCACACTAAATAATCTTAAATCTAAATATTCTCTATTAAATCACAATCTGGCATTTTAGCTGTGACAGGTCTAGGTAAAGTTAGCTGGCTAAGCCACAAATCCTTCTTTGTGAGAAAAATGAGAGGTCCTGCATCTGTCCCACAACACCTGCTGGAGCTAATCCCACCAGCAGACCCCCCAACCACACTACGAGCAGTGAAGTAATGGAACCATTAACAAGCTCAGCACAAAAGAGAAAGTGCAAGTGCAGTGATGACGAGACAGCAACATTAATGCATTAAGTTATTTCCCTGCAAGACATTATGCAGGAGCTTGAAGGGGAAGTCCACGGGCTTATCTGAATTCATTAATGGTTGAAATGTAAGTCAATGAGAGCAGTCTGATGTGGAAAAAAACACTTTAACTTATAACTTATTTCATGACACAGGTATTAATATGCTGACTGAGACATTGTTTTTTTAATTTATTTTAAACCCATTAATAATGGTGTAGATGGGTAATGGTGTGCATACTAAGCACTACAAGGTAAAACAATTCTTAAGGAAAACTCATTCTTTCAGATTTACCATCTTTTACCCTCAACATTCCATATACAAGCTTAGATTTGGATAGTAAATAAAATGGCTAGAACTGAGCTATAGACACTGCAACCCCTGGTTCCCATCACCACCACTGTAAAGAAATCTGTTCCCTACAATTAACCTTTTCACATCAAACTAGTCTCAATGACTTTGTTTACATCTTACCCTCTGAATCACTAAACAAACTCTAGAGGAGTTCAGGAAACTGAGACTGAGAGTGTTATAATTCTGACAAATGATTTTTAACATGCTGAGAATTGTGTGTATATGTATGTATGTATGTATGTATGTATGTATGTATGTATGTATGTACGTACGTACGTATATATATATATATATATATATATATATATATATATATATATATATATATATATATATATATATATATATATATATATATATATATTTGAAGTTTTAATGCATTTAATATGCTTTTGTTATTCTCACCATGATAGTATTTTATAGTGTTCAGGGTTATTGGTTCAGCCTGGAGCCATGAATACTAACAAAATAACAAATACCAATAAACTATTACAGTCCACACAAATCTAGTCTTATCTAAACAATTTATTCATTACTGTATGAAGCAATCCATTTAGTGCAAGCAAGTAATGCTATTTAAAGATCTGTCTTATTGTACATAAGAAAGAGTGTTTGATTCAAGTTAACATGACTAATGCAAGAGTGCTGCCAGCTCAGTAAACAGCATTCATGATGTCTAGTTTGTTTGAGTTCGTTGCTGCAGAGGTGTAGACCAACACTAATTAGAACGTGACTATAACTCATTAGGTTTTAGTAACTGAAGCTTGAACCTGTTAAGCCAATTTAAAAAAAAAAAAGTTATGCAAACTCACTGCAGCACTCCAGCAGCTGAGGGCGAGATATACTATGTGCCTAGTCACGGCAAAGCAGAACGACATGTCATGCGCCAATTCAAGCTTTTCATATTAATCTATCCTCTCTGCAAATGTGATCACTGCTGCAGAAACCGCTCAGGAAGACTCCTTCTGTTAATCAAAGCCAGTGGCAGATGGCTAGATCATATCACGGGTTTATAGCAGAATAACTGCTTCATTACTCTATTAAATTATTAAATTAACAGTTAATACAATAACAGTGGGCCAGAGGAATTTTGAGAGTCAGCAGCAGCTCCTGACACTGACAGGCATACCCAAAAGTGTCCAGTGAGTGATTGTATAAGTAAGGAGTCGAGGACCAGAGCCCTGGGGGGGATTCATGTAACATGCTGAGAAGGACACACGCTGGAGTGTGGAGGGAAGGCCACAGCTCAATGTTCCCCGGCCTGTCAGTGCACAGCAAGCTGTGGGGAAAGCTCTGTCCCTCATGGAATCCACATGCTCTTCAATAAACAACTATCTGTTGGCTGCAGCAGAAAAGAGCAGCTGCGGCTCACGCACACAGGACAGGGTTTTATACAATGTTAGGACTAAATGACTACCAAAAATAAATAAATAAATAAATAAATAAATAAATAAATAAATAAATAAATAAATAAATAAATAAAATATATAAAAATTTACAGACACAGTGGGCAAGCTGTCTTTAGGGCTGAAAGAATAAAAGAACGTGTGACAGCTCCTGTAGCAGTGTTATATACATTATATAAAATACTATTTCAATACATAAAGGTGCTCTATTACAATAGCACAGTTATGTTGTCTTTTACTGTGTTTTAGCTTTCTGAGCATGTAAATGATCTGCAAATTTATAAAGCCTGAAGAAAACACCAGAGGGAACAAGCCTCTCCCACAGGACCGACTGTACTCAGCTGCCTGAAACACCTGGCTGGAATTCAGGACCTTTTCTCTGTTACAAGGTGATGTCATCCTAAACACAATCCACTGACCAAAAAACTTAGCACAACTTCACACAATGTACAGAGAGCTAATAACATAACACTCGGAAACATCCTGCTCCAGTCTAGCCTGAGAAGGTGGATCAGTTACACAGTGTAAACATTGTTATCACCTGAAATAAATGCCATCCTCTCAGCAGTATCTTCTTACTGTAGCCCACAATCATAGGAATGTTTAAACAAAGCAACACAAGGTGTTGGTGGTAATTTAGCTCTTGGTAAACATCATTTCATTATTAAACATTTAAACAAACTGACTGACTATTAGTCAATTCATTTATATGAACAGTCGACTATTAAAATATTAATGTTTTGAATTTTTGTCTAGTGTTTTTCCATATGGGCATTTTGTCCTAAATAAAATAATAATAATAATAATAATAATAATAAAAAACAGCATACACTCATTCTCACACTCATGACCACAAACACACACACACACTTTTAAAGTGGCTGCACTGCTACAGAAATTCTCTCAACACTGAAAGGCACAGCAGAATAGGGTGCAGGGCTGAACTCACAAGAGCTGGAGAGCAATCAGAGAGATGAAGCACTATTCCTGAATTGATCATGTGTGTGTTCAGTTGGAGACAACATATTTTGTGTTACACAGAATGTGTTCAATCAGAAAACAATGTGACATAAAGTGTGTTGAAGCAGGCAACACAAGAAGGTGCACTGCTATTTAAACACCCTGTAAATATTTCTAATAACACTAAAAATTAATATTAAAAACTACAGCCACAGACAAAAAACACATATAGGTCACCGGACTGTGGCTTTTAGAAACAGATCAAAATCAGTGTTCAGTGATACGTCTTACTGTATAAGCGCAGATCAAAGTCCATCTACAAGGACACAGATTTTGGAGTGGGGTGGTCATTCGTATGTGTTACTGACTTTCATTATTTTATTACTGCATCCAACACCAATTCCAATTCCTCCTGTTAGTCTCACCCTATAACACTACTAAGCTGGAAGGGTGAAGGCTGGCATGTGCTTCCTCTGAAACAGATGAAACCAGCCACCAAGTCTTGGAAGCCGTTTACTGTTATGTGGGCTAAGAAACGCCTGCACTGGCTAACATCACTGGTAACTGGGGGAGAGGAAGAGCCAAATTCGAGGCCAGTTATGCTCTCTTGGAACTGTAGCTGTAACACTGCTGAGGATTGAGTTTACGAAAAGTCAGTGCTTAGATGGTCTATGCATCTTTTTTTAAATCTAGTTTTCTCCCGAATTTAGTTATGCTCAATTCCACATGCTAGCTAGGTCTATAACAGAGGTGGTGAGGACTAGCATGTTAACATGGCAGCATCTTTTTTACTACTGTTGCTAACCTCGTCACTGGACAGCTTAACGCACCTGACGGAGAAAACTAACTGCCGATTCTGTAACATCAGCTAACAGTCACCCATGCTTGCTCGCACCGCACTGGAGGACAGGGCGAGAGGGAGTGGCATACCACCCCACCCACAAAGAGCGGAGCCAATTATGCTTTCTCGGACCTCCAGCCACGAATGGCCGTGGCATTACCTGGGACCTGGGATCTTTCAACAACAGGGCCAACGCATAGACAGCTGAGGTCACTGAGAGCACTGTACTCATCTTCTAATGTAGGATTTTGAGACTTTCCTTTGGACAGGAGCAGCAAACGAACAGTCACCTCGCCACGATGACAGGGCTATTTATCCCAAATCCAAAGCCTACAACAACAAAACAAAGCTTCTAACAAAGAAACTACTCGTTCGGGGGCAGGGCAAAGGGTCCACTGGCTCAAGCATGCATTCCACAACCTGCCAGAAAACAGCAGAATGTGAAGCCATCTGTCAAAAAGCTGAAGCAAAGAATGAATCTTTCAACAAGACTAAACACTCAAGCAAAACCGTGACAGCTCAACTCAAGAACAGAAAGAATAGTGAGTTGGGAATAGCTGAGTCAAAGGCTGAGTCTAAATCCAGCTGGAATGCTGTGGGGAGGGGACTTCATGAAGGCTGTACATGTAAAAAAAAAAAGGCCTCAAACATCAAACTAGAGGACCGGGCCAAAATTCCACCCTGTCATTGTAAGACACTGATACACAGTTACAAGAAACACTTACATGCAGTTATTTCTGGCAAGTGCTATTAGAGCCAGCGCACTTTTCCAACCCCTAGGAAATAGAAATCAAGTTAAACTGCTAGTTTAGAAGAAAGATCATATGCATGCACTGAAATAAGGGTCCGATAATTAACCCAACTGACAGATGTCCGAGTATGCGCCTTTGTTTTGTCCCCACATCTCAATGAAAATAGAGAACTAAAGAAGAAAAGACCTAACTGACCAAATCAGCAGACACTGAGATACAGGATACCACAGACTTCAGATATCTTTCAAAAGAGATTCACTGACACAAGAAAAGATAAAATGCTTTTTGGGTTGAAAAAAATCCTGATAATGTAGAACTGAGGGGCTTGGTCAGTGGTCCTTGGCCAGTACTGTACCATTCGCTCTGTTTCCCACAGCACACACCCTGCGGCAGCTGGTCGTACCCTAACCACTGAACAATCTACCACATAGAGGTGATTCAAACATACCAAACCTACAAACATAATATATTTTTTACTTCACACATAAAGAGAGGTAAACATTTACTTTTAATTCATTTTATTTAATAGGATAACGCACATTTACCGGGTACCAGCACATGTTTCTAAGCTTTAAATATGGCATGTGTGGTATCTATTGTTAGCTTGACAATGACTAATGCATAAACACACTTCTAAGACATTATAGCACTGCACAGCAGCCCTCCACAACAACCTCTACAAAGAGAAATCACAAATGATTTAAATCACGCATAACTGAAAGTGGTAAGATGTAAAGAAAGCCATTCAGAGTGGATTAAAATGAAATGTTTCATTCCAGAGAAACTCACCAGCCAGAACTGTTTACAACAGTGGAACCACAAACCAGATGTCAGAAGAGTTCACTGCCTCTAAAAGCTCTCTTACAAAAGTGAATAGGACAGAATGTCAACAACCATACTGCGTTACACCTGCGACAGTGTTTAACGATAGGCTAGAAATATGCTTTTACATAACAATGTATATTTAATTCAGTTACTCCATAATTCAAGGTGAGGGGTATAAATAGAGATTATAGCAAGGCAAAGTTGGCCATGTCCCAACACTCATTTGCAGCCTCACAATGCTCCTTTGTCTAGTTTCTTTAATTTTTACCCTAAACTTCATTTCATTTTACGAGTGCCCCCAAAAGCACTTGATGCACCCCACAAGTCAATTACCCATGATCCACTGTGATCCTGTGACCTAATCTTCCTAATATTCCCATAAAACAATCACAAGAACAATAACTCTTTATGTGTAACAGAGTTGTTTATAACATTGTCATATATATATATATATATATATATATATATATATAGACCTGTGGTGCATGCGTATATATATATATATATATATATATATATATATATATATATATATATATGTACGCATGCACCACGGGTCTATATATATATATATATATATATATATATATATATATATATATATATATATATATATATATATATATATATATAAACCACTGTTTCCATATGGAGTGGGAGAGATACATGACTGCACAGCATTTAAGCAATGATACTAAAAGGGATCTTTAGGCCAAGAATTGGAACCAAGTTACAGTTTTCAAAGAACTTCCATTTTTTGGTTTCCCCATTATCAACATTACACACATCCTGAGATTTAAATGTATGTTCACAGGTTGGTTTGGATATTGTAGACATTCTGAGCCCTGGTTCCTGTCACCACCATTATGAGGGATATCTGAACCTCACTGCCACATAAGAACAATCTGAATGACTTGGTGTACATTGCAAAGATTCAATTTTGAAAAAAAAACCTGTGGATCTGTGGAAAGTCTTTTGTTTTAGAAATGTTTTGATGATCATAACGGTTACTATTCTGCCAAACACATGAATCCATGTGCAACAAACCACTTGGGAACATTCAGTTTAAAAAGATGCAGCTCATTGTCCTGACTTACTGAAAGCTAAATCTGTTTGCAGATGTTGGCAACTGCCAGTGAACAGAGGAGCTCTTTGTAGTTCATGAGAGACCACTGGTATTCAATTTTCTAAAAATGATCCTGAACACGAGGCTCTCACACACGGCTGAGCCATCAGAGCCACAATGCCGAAACTGTCCGTGGGGCTTCGTCACCCTGCACGCTCACGACTAGCTGCAAAATCATCAACTGTACAAAATTGCATTACGGAGCAGCCAAAGGGACCGACAGCAGACTAGCAGCCCAAGCCGAGTGTGAAGGAGGTGGTAGATGAGGCTAATGCAGACAGACACAAACAGAAACAAGTGCACGCAGGCAGTCCATCAAGACCGCTGAGAGGATTACCTTGAGTGACGATGTTTATCGCCAACAACGTAGAAAGAACCTTGCCAAAATTCTCCCCAAAGTATAAGCTCTCCGGTTCAAACCCCTGCAATAAAAAACAGAGAAAAACTGATTCAGGCAGGAGAAACAAAACAGAACGAGAGGAATACACTCACAATCAGAGGAGACATACACTCTGTACTTATGCTAATGAACAAAATTAGGGGAACCGCACTTGAAGGCAGACTGTCTGCACTGTCAGACAAAGACAGAACTGAAGGGACTCTATTACACTATCTAGCTACTGAGGCTGTTCATGAAGGTGTTTTTCACTGTGAGTTTTCTTAGGTTGGATAAACCTGAGGACATCATACTTGAAATCGTAACGTGAACTAGGAAAAAACATAACGCTTATCAATGTTCTAGTTTAAAATGCTATGACAGCTGTGGACCATGTTGTGGTAACTAACTAAAAAACAAAGAAGACAATCACTATCAAGACAAGACTTTAGTCAGTGTTCTGTAAAACATGTTAAACCTTCCAACAGACACCATGAAAGAACATATATATATATATATATATATAAGGGTCGAGCATAGAGCGGTCCATTACTGACTGTAGCCCCTCTGTTGGTGGGCAGTCTACCTTGTTCATAATTGGAAAGCAAGAATGCGCATTCTGAGTAATTTGGAAATTTGAGAGTTCATAAGAGCTGCACATAACAATAAACAACATCCAAACACAAAGCAAAACAAAAACAAACTAACTTTACTGGTGTTGCACAAACACAAAAGTACGCAGAGGAACATGTTTTGTCTATTAACAGGACCATCGGTAGGGCTTTGCGTTGGCTGGGTGATGAGGAGTGGACTCTTCAGATGAGGTAATGAGTTATCAGAGCTAACCAGGATCGTGTTAGAAGGTGAAGAGGACTTTGTGTCTTCTGCAAGGTATTTTTCATGGTCTCTGGATCTGGCTAACATCAGTAGTTAGCCTAGGTGGTTATACAGCTGTGCTGTAGGGGTGGTGTACTGGCTAGAACACCGCAATACGTATGACGATACAGGGGTTATGGTTTAACATCTTGTGATATATTGCCAGACTGTGACAGCACAAAACACACAAACGTATGTGGTTTAAGGTTTGCTAATGCTAATGCTAATGCAGGGCGTCCTTACACTACTTGTTTACACTGGAGGGAACAGGCCTAAAGGCTGGAGTTTAGTTACAACACTGCAAGACAGCGGTTGAGAATTTAAACACACCACAAAATCTCACTGTCTGACATTAACCTGTGCACATAAACTATTCATTACAAATCAATACTGTTTTTAAAGAATCGATACAGTATCAGTACTGCAAAAGTCAAGTGTACCAACATTTTCTTACATCCCTTTGTATCTTTTACAAAGCACTCATGATTTAAAAGCACAAAGAATAACATGCCTTCCAAGAAATACAAACAAAACTGTTGCACTTCACTTAAATGTTAGTCTGTTTATTTCTTCTCTCTTTCAGGCTTGAAATGTGATAAATACCAAAACAATAGTTTCAGTATTTGAACACTGGCACCATGATCAGTTACTATTGAACCTGTGAACATTTCTACTATAACAGGACTGTAAAAATTCTGCTATAGTTATGGGTAATTTGCATACCTATAAAATGTATCTAGGGTGCAGTAGAGGGTTTGCACTATGGAACAGAACAGCAAGCCATTTCAACACACATGAGCTTTTTCAAATCGATAAGCAATCAAAGCAGTTGTCTTCCTGGTTGAGTGCATAAAATGGAAAGGAGAGGGACATATCTGTTTTTCTTCTCCACCTTTCCGACTGATTTGTTTCAAGTTTACTGGGCCAACAAATAAATGTACACAGTCATATGCAAAAGCTGACATGCTCCAGGTCAACTTCAAAAAGCTTTTGATGATTTAAGGTAAAATAAGTACAGAGAACACCAAACATTCTGTTTACACACACACACACACACACACACACACCCAACAACAACAACAACAACAACAACAACAAATAAACAAAAAATGGTCTGTGTGAAAGTTCTGGCACATTTTAAATGTTATGTTTTTTTAATGCCATATTTAAGCACATCCTCTGTAAAGAACAGGTTATTAACTTATTTCCATTTAGAAAGTTTTGCCTACAACTATACGTACCACTCAACTATACCTACCAATCAACTGTACCTACCACTCAACTGTACCTACCACTCAACTATACATACCACTCAACTATACCTACCAATCAACTGTACCTACCATTCAACTGTACCTACCACTCAACTATACCTACCACTCAACTATACCTACCACTCAACTGTACATACCACTCAACTATACCTACCAATCAACTGTACCTACCACTCAACTATACCTACCACTCAACTATACCTACCACTCAACTGTACCTACCACTCAACTATACCTACCACTCAACTATACCTACCACTCAACTATACCTACCACTCAACTATACATACCACTCAACTATACCTACCAATCAACTGTACGTACCACTCAACTGTACGTACCACTCAACTATACCTACCACTCAACTATACATACCACTCAACTATACATACCACTCAACTGTACGTACCACTCAACTGTACGTACCACTCAACTGTACGTACCACTCAACTGTACCTACCACTCAACTGTACCTACCACTCAACTGTACGTACCACTCAACTGTACGTACCACTCAACTATACGTACCACTCAACTGTACCTACCATTCAACTGTACCTACCATTCAACTGTACGTACCACTCAACTGTACGTACCACTCAACTATACCTAGCACTCAACTATACTTAGCACTCAACTATACCTAGCACTCAACTGTACGTACCACTCAACTGTACGTACCACTCAACTGTACGTACCACTCAACTATACCTAGCACTCAACTGTACGTACCACTCAACTATACCTACCATTCAACTATACCTACCATTCAACTATACCTAGCACTCAACTATACCTAGCACTCAACTATACCTAGCACTCAACTATACCTAGCACTCAACTGTACGTACCACTCAACTGTACGTACCACTCAACTGTACGTACCACTCAACTGTACGTACCACTCAACTGTACGTACCACTCAACTATACCTACCATTCAACTATACCTACCATTCAACTATACCTAGCACTCAACTGTACGTACCACTCAACTGTACCTACCATTCAACTATACGTACCACTCAACTGTACGTACCACTCAACTATACCTACCACTCAACTATACCTACCACTCAACTGTACGTACCACTCAACTGTACCTACCATTCAACTATACCTAGCACTCAACTGTACGTACCACTCAACTGTACCTACCATTCAACTATACCTAGCACTCAACTGTACGTACCACTCAACTATACCTACCATTCAACTATACCTAGCACTCAACTGTACGTACCACTCAACTATACCTACCATTCAACTATACCTAGCACTCAACTGTACGTACCACTCAACTGTACCTACCATTCAACTATACCTACCACTCAACTGTACGTACCACTCAACTGTACGTACCACTCAACTATACGTACCACTCAACTGTACGTACCACTCAACTGTACGTACCACTCAACTGTACGTACCACTCAACTGTACGTACCACTCAACTGTACGTACCACTCAACTATACCTACCACTCAACTATACCTAGCACTCAACTATACTTAGCACTCAACTATACCTAGCACTCAACTGTACGTACCACTCAACTGTACGTACCACTCAACTGTACGTACCACTCAACTATACCTAGCACTCAACTGTACGTACCACTCAACTATACCTACCATTCAACTATACCTACCATTCAACTATACCTAGCACTCAACTATACCTAGCACTCAACTATACCTAGCACTCAACTGTACGTACCACTCAACTGTACGTACCACTCAACTGTACGTACCACTCAACTGTACGTACCATTCAACTATATGTAGCACTCAACTGTACGTACCACTCAACTGTACCTACCATTCAACTATACCTACCACTCAACTGTACGTACCACTCAACTATACCTACCACTCAACTGTACCTACCACTCAACTGTACGTACCACTCAACTATACCTACCACTCAACTGTACGTACCACTCAACTATACCTACCACTCAACTGTACGTACCACTCAACTATACCTAGCACTCAACTGTACGTACCACTCAACTGTACCTACCATTCAACTATACCTAGCACTCAACTGTACGTACCACTCAACTGTACCTACCATTCAACTATACCTACCACTCAACTGTACGTACCACTCAACTGTACCTACCATTCAACTATACCTACCACTCAACTGTACGTACCACTCAACTGTACATACCACTCAACTGTACGTACCACTCAACTGTACGTACCACTCAACTGTACGTACCACTCAACTGTACGTACCACTCAACTATACCTACCACTCAACTGTACCTACCACTCAACTGTACGTACCACTCAACTGTACGTACCACTCAACTATACCTAGCACTCAACTATACCTAGCACTCAACTATACCTAGCACTCAACTATACCTACCACTCAACTGTACCTACCACTCAACTGTACCTACCACTCAACTGTACGTACCACTCAACTGTACCTACCACTCAACTGTACCTACCACTCAACTGTACCTACCACTCAACTGTACCTACCACTCAACTGTACCTACCACTCAACTATACCTACCATTCAACTATACCTAGCACTCAACTGTACGTACCACTCAACTGTACCTACCATTCAACTATACCTAGCACTCAACTATACCTAGCACTCAACTGTACGTACCACTGAACTATTTAACTAGTGTTTAGTTTCATACTGGTCATGTGATGTAGAACTCTTTAGTTTTAATTACTTAGTTTTTAATGGTTTGCATGATTCGTGTCTCTGCATTCTGCTCTGTGGTGCTTGTGGCATGTATGAAAGAATATACACACACTTAACGCCTGTTCTCTGCATGCAGCATGTCTATTACTCGTGGCTATGCTGTTTGCACAGTGAGCATGAAAATGTCTGCCTGTTAACACAACCACAGATCACTCACACCACATAAAACAGATAAAGTAAATGTACTACTTATCTAGATTTGTATGGATCTTAAGACATTTATTTTAAACAGTGCGAAACAAGAATCCAATTACTTACACTGTAGGTATATGTCAGGTCATAGGCACCATGAGAAAAGCTTATATTAAGTTATAAAGCTAAAAACAGAGCACAGGGGCCCCACTGTTTAATAGTCATTATGCCAAAATGTTGCTAAGGCTAAAATGTAAATTATGATTTGTAAATGTCATAGTATACCGGTATACAAGATACACTGTCTGGCAGAAATCTGGCAACCTGTTTAACGCGAGAGACTGTAATGATTGTTCGCCACTTACTCCCCCACAGTGCACAGACTGCTATCTTCTTTCCTCCAAAGGGTACAGTTTCACAATTTAAATAAAACATCTTAAATATAGAGTTTGCAAAGCAGGAAGCCTCTGACTGAACAGTTATGGACCAGACGAGATCTGACAATTAAGCAACAGTCTTGCACTTCAGCTGCTTTTAACGCTGTCATGCATTTCACTTTAGCAACGTTTCTTAACGCTAGATTGTTTTGAGCAGCAAAACCAGCTGACTTACAGGGTGCAATGTATTTCACACTCATTCTTTATCTGTGCATCTCCAACAGCTTTCCTGTCCCTTCATATAACTTTACAGATGCAATCTATCCAGCACAAGCCAGCGGATTTAAAACTGTAATAAATCAAGCTCTAACTTTCTCTTTACTCGTTCCAGATCTCTCAGATGAAGTCGTGTTGAAACACGCTTGGCATTGTAACCATACCAGCCTTATCTAAGCTTCAAAATCCATATTAAGCTTGTGGGGACAAAACAGCAAACAAGAGATGTGATCTTCTACTTGCTGAGATTATGTTTATCTTTCTCCCGTTTATCTTACATTAATCTTTCTCCTGCTAGGAAAGGACTTTCCTCCCTTTCCTGGATTTTGCAGATGGTATCTACATAAACACTTGTGTTTACAGTTTTTAGGTTTGTGATTAATTTGGGTTTTCGAGGTTTTTAAACTTGTTTCGAACGTTGTACTCATCACTGCTCACTCTGTCAGTCCTCCCTGTCAGGATCTAAACCAAAACATGGTGTAATTTAAGCTATACCTTTAATTAAAAGGCGGTAAAGGCCCTCCTTATTTCTCTACCCTGGCTCCAGTAAGTTGCCACTAATATAACCTCGGGTTACAGTCCATGATTATTTAACAAGTTCCTAGGGTCAGGGCTGGATTTAGGATGATGGGCTTTAATCACTTGGCTGCAAGAGTCGCAAAACGACTTAGAGGGGCTTGTAAAAAAACGGGTCATCTTGTGCTCTTAGAAGATTTAAAGTGGTCACACATGTACACGTGGTCTTCACTTGCACCTCCGAATCCTGTAGTCCTGATCTATTAAATAAAAGATGATTCTCCTTATGTTTTACTTGGCTCTGGTCGAATATGTTCAGTTACCGTCTGCCTGGTCAGAGGGGTCTTCTAAGAGGCATGTGGACGCCCTCGCAGCATGTATTCAATAATAAATAAATGAAACGCATAACCTTTTAGCCTGGTGATAACTTTCTGACTGAATCTATCCATTTTGCTTCCCCTTGAGCACTTCTCCAAAAGCAGAAGCGAAAGTTGGGCCTCTTTGTCCACTCACATGATTTGCATCATCCGTGAACACTTTTTCGGGCCTGAGCAGAGGCTGATGGAGAGAACCGGCCGGGGCTTGAATGTCCACAAGCCATCATAAGGTCCACGTTAAAAGACGCGGCCCATCTCCTTACAGCTGCCTTACAGCATTGCCACTAATTATGGGGCCAGCATTGGAATCAACTGGGGAAAAAAAGGGAAAGGGACATCCCTCGAAAAGGCAAACATTCATCTAAACCACTTCACTGCATGCAGGCTTGATTCAATTGCCTCCTAAACTGGGCTGATTCAGGAACCACTTTAAAAATATATACGCTATTTATATACTAGCTCAGGCCACTGATTGTTACCCATAGCCCTCGTGAGGTTCATTCCAGTAATGGGTCTAAAGATGTTACTGTTAGATTAGGTTCAGATTTTTGCTGTTTCAGACTATAACGGTTGGGTTAACACCAGCATAGAGCTTGCCACACAAATCTGCTATGTCTGTTTCGTAATAGCACAGTATTTTGGATGTCGGCTTTAACACAACTGACAGTACAGAGTGCAACGCAGGGGAAATTCCTCTTCACACAGTTTGCAAACGCTTGCTAAGAGAAGTCGAAAATATTGCTACAAATGTGAGAGCACAGTCGCTGCTATAACACACTTTCTTGACAACCTGACATGTCGCTGCCGGTCTTAGCTGCGATTATCAGGTGATAACGCTGCCTGGACACGTTGCTGCACTAGACTGAAAACAGTCCTCCCATTCTGGGGAGGGGGGAACATGCCTCAAACACAAGGATTCATGTTCTTCGGGCAAATCGTACGACAAACCAGGCAGAACTGACTGCAGTCAAGCTTCTTCTCAGTTTTTACTCCACAGATTCAATCCACTGGAAATGCTGTTGACCATTTACTGTTTCTTCTTAAGCCAACAAATTCCAAACCTATAAGCTAACATGTCAAATTATAGAGGAAGTTAAAGGGGGGTTTCACCAGTTTTCCACATTTTCTGCACACGTTAATCATTAACATATTAACAAAGTCATTCAGAGTAGTTTGATGTGGAATGCTTCTTTCTAGAGAACCTGAGGGAGCCAGAATCACTCACAGTGGTGGTGATAGGAACCAGACGCCCAAGGTGCTCAATGCCTATAAAAGCTCCCTCACAGAAAGCTATTAGATAAAATATAAATACATACATCATAAAATATAAATACATACATCACATTTTAGTTTTTTCTGTTACTATGATCGGCATATATCTGTTATTTCTTGTGACTTAAAAAAAAAAAGACATGTTTACTTTTTTAATGTAAGTCATGGAACCGGACTTTATAACAAAAACTGAAAGATGACCAGAATTGTGATACAGGATTTTAAAGAAAAAGCCTATGTTTGCGTTGCAGACATTACATTAAGTCTGGCTTCGAAAATCTGAGTTGATAAGATTCTGTACAACAAACCATTTCAAATTACACAGCACTGTATGACTGTTTACATCTCAACAATACAACGAAGCAGAAAAGCAGCAGAGTTAGAGACAATTCCTCTATTTCAGCACACAAGCTTACTGTATCTAACACACTTGATAAATAAATGCAACAGATTAAGAAGGTATCTGAGAATATCACCACAGAGGTTTCCCTCCTGCTGACTAAGCTTAAACTGAGCAGCACTGGAACTTCTAGCTTTAGCAATGAGAATGTAAACCAGCGACACATGAGCTTTTATTTTAGACACATGAGCTTTTATTTTAGACACCTGAAGCTTTTCTCTTCATGTAAGAATTAATACCACGTGCAGCATATAGTTCTCTATGGAGAAAAAGAAAAAACAACAAGAACAGAGCCCTGAACTGTCCCTCAGCCAAGAAATGAAAGGTACGATCGGATAACACAACATGCAGAGGAACGTATGTGGACCAAGTAAGCAAAAACACGGAGTAATGACAACTTACCTCAACCTTCAAACTGAGGCATCCTTTCAGAAACTCGCGAATGTTGGCTAAACAGTCCGCTTCGCATTTGGGCTCCGGGCAGTACTGTGAACAGCCAGAGATGAAAATGGTAATCAGTAAAAAGCTCAGTGTTGCTGAAAAGCTGAAGCTGCTGCTGCTACTGAGCGGTCAGACTAGCTGGAGGTCCCTCGAGGAGAGCACAGCGTGTTTATCGCTGAAACGGCCCGACCCTGCTAAACTGCAGCAGTCCATTAGCACAGAAAATCAAGTGCTTTTTTCTGAGCTCAGCTGCTCGAGTAATTAGTGATTCTCCTTTCTCGTCTCAAACAGAACATCTCTCGCTGCCCTGTCGAACCAGGAAAAGAGAGTTTGTGGAGGAAGTGACGATGTCCTCGGGCTCGGGCTGTAGACCTCACAAGCATGGACACATGAACCCAGGACCGAACAGGCTGCCTGCAGGACAAATGTCCCGTTAACGCGACCAAACTGTCCCAACACAGCAGCTAGAGCCTCTGTAAATGTTTCTATAGGTATTAGACCTGCTTCTGATGGGCTCACTCCATTAACTGCTGAGGGCTTCCCTGTAAACACACATACGTTGTGACAACCTACTGTTTTAGTGGCCCAACGTTAAAACGTAATTCCTCAGAACGTTGTGAGAACGTTGTAGCAACGTTGTCGCAACCTTCTGTATATGTTCCATTATATCAGCATGGAGCTCCGAAGAATTTAGCGAAGTTGGCGATCTGTAAAACAACGTTGTTTAGTAGTGACATTGTGATAACCTTGTTCAGACAACGTGAAAAGCACAACCTGTAGACAACGTTAGTTGCACTGTAAGAAAGTAGATAACGTTGTGACCTCGTTGTGTGTTTGGTGGGTTGCCTTTAAAACGTTTCAGCAGCAGTTTGGGGGCGGTGGGGGCAAATCTGCAGAACTTCTGGAAGTAGAGAGCTAAGTCTTGCGAATAACAGACAAACTCTACCATCAGTCTAAAACTTAAACTCCCCACAGGCCTTTAAAAGCACATTATTGATTAAATCATGCTGTCAGGAAGAACGGGCTTAGCTGTTGTGTTGTGAAGGTGGATAATAAAGACAGACATGAGAAACGGCAGTTAGAGAATGCGGAACACTTTTCCTCCTCATCAGCCAGACAGACAGGAAGTTCGAGTTTACATTGCGATTAAATTGAGCGTCGTTTGGAAAGATTGTTGAACAGCATAAACAGCAGCCCGCATTTTTTTACTTCATCTATTAACCACCTTAGATTGAGCTCTGGTGAAACACTGGAGGCTACGTGTAGCTAATCGCGCTGCTCGCCTCGAAGAGCTCTCCCCCGCTTCGCTGCGAGTCCGTATTCTGTCTGTCTGCAATCAAATGCAGCCATCTGTGCTGCCTTACCTGGCCGATCGAGTTTCTTTAGCAGATAGATCGCGTTACCTTCTGAATGGATCCGGGTACCAGCCGCTCCATGAGCTTACACAAGACGACCCCATCTCTCAGCGAGGCTTTCAGGAAGCCCTCCGGGTCCGCGATGTTTTTCTTGGGGGAATTAAGAACTCCTAAGGAGATGAGCCACGTAACGGTCTGCTCCTCTGGGTTCATGGCTTGGGCTCACCGGGCCTCCTCGCCGAGCTCTGCAGCACCGCTGGTGCAGCAATAAGGACGGTACAGATGCTGCCCACATCCGTAGCGCTTCTGCTTTGCGGAACAGCGTTCAAACCGGCAGCGAGCGGCGCTCGCGACGCTGCAGGGAAGTCCTCCAGGATCAGGATGTTGTAGCCGACCGTCTAACGCTTTTCATTCGTCGAACACACTCAATGATGATGCGCTGGTCTGGTGGACTCTGCTCTAAGCTGGCACTCGATCCACGTGCGTAATGTGAGAACGTGTAGGTTTCAGCATGTAGCCTAGAGCTTCCTTTACATTAGAGATTACTAGTGAGCCACAGATTTCACATTAAACATTCATTCGCTGGAACCAATGGAGGGAGACAAAGAACTTCACAAGAGGTCGAATCATTTTAAATATTTATTTAAATGCACTGCCACAGAAACTCCACATGTGCGCCACAGTTCCATCTGCAGGACGTCCCCTGGTCAGCCTTGCCCTCGATCTGACAAACACAGGAGAAAAAGAAATGTAAAACACTGAACTGCTCAAACACCGTACAGCGTTCATGTAGGTCTGCGGGTTTAGCCATACCTGCTGATGCAGAGTACACTTCATATGGCCAAATAACAAATGACCTTCAGCACTTTAGCAGCTATGATCCCATCGTTCATTCAACACGTTCATCCTGAAACAAGAAACAAATCCAATTAACATCCTGCTATAGACGTGAAAGGGTAAATTATGAATAAGTGAAGTTTATACAAAAGAATCAAAGAGATCCAATTTGATTGGGCTTCCAGTTACTTTCCAGGCTGAATGAGAACTGAGTCTTTCCAAGTTTCCTCCTTTGTTAGGATGGGCATGCTTGTGAGCCACTTTGACTTAAGGGAGGGAAAAATATCTAAGGCTACAACTTCAATATAGCTCCACTGAGAATATGGTCTGGATACTGGTAAATGGGGAGAGGGGGGCTTACACTACATTGAGGAAATAGTCCTTTGGTGGAAAGCTTCAAACTTAACATCCTTAAAAGAGCCATTTGCAACGTGGTGTTGGAGAGGTGACAAAAAAAATCCATCAGATTATTTTTCTCCTCAAGAATGTGCAACTTTGGCTGCCACTCGTTCCTGAAACTATGGGCCGTTAAACTCAATGATCCACTGGATTTGTAAGAGATTATACAGACTCCTTTGGTTGCAGAGTTGAGCATGACAGTACTGTACGGGGGTTAGATTGCAGCAGATAGCATTTGTAAGTTCAGAGAGGCAAGAATGGTGTTTAACTAACCTGCTGTTTAGACTGAAACTCATACCATTGAGTTAAGTTCACTTAGACCAGAGACAAAAGGGTTTGCTTTGCTTACCAGCTGTTGACACGTTTAATCTTGTGTTGAATTGTTTCTTGCATTTTGCTTGTCTTTGGATTGGTCGTTGCAAGCCGTAGTTTACTTTATGATGAGGGATCCATTTGCACTGAGAAGAACTACACTGATAAAGAGTTTGGAAAAGTGACATTTCTCTTGTTCTCAACAGACTGAACAATGTCAACAAGTATATTCTCCACAATCTAAACTGGAATTGTTTGCTTCCCCTCACCATGAAAAGGACTGAGGGTCTGAGCTGACAGGTTCAATAGTTGTGTGGTCCTCTTTGAACAGCAGTGTTGCGCAAGCTTTGATTAAAAATTTTATTGGTAAATGAAAAACCATACTTTTGGGCATTGCAGGTTTAACATCACTAGGATACAAAAACTAACACTCATCACTTAAACTGGCAACAGTACCATTAAATGGGAGACGGGCAGGAGAAAAAAAAGAAAAAGAAAGAAACTTTTACAGTTAAAAAAGAAGGAAAAAAAACTTTACAAGTCTGGGTACAGCTTAAACTGAAGCCTGAAGTCCATAGAGCTTAAAAATTGACTCTCCATTTTCTCTGCACATGTAGAATGCCCCACATTGTAAGCTGACCCTTTCGCCACACTGAGTCCATTTCAGTATCGATTGCGGCCCATTCCTCTATCTGCCCGATTGCCTCCGCGGCCGCCACCCCGAGGCGCACCACGGCTTGAGCTGCTGTATTCGCGAGGAGGGTAGCCTCTCTCTAGCGGTGGGGCCGGGCCCCGCTCTTGCCTGCCCAGTCGCTCACCACGGCTAGCGGAGTATGGGTCACTCCGACTGCTGGGATAACTGTCGCGACTGCCATATCCATCCCGGGAACTGCTGCCATAGTCGTCATAGCGACTGCTTCCGCCACTCCCACTGTAGGATGGAGGGGGACCCCTTGAGGGTGGGGCACTGCGCGAATTACCTGCAGGGTCAATGGGTCATGTAATTGGCAAAATTCACATACATATTCTGTGCAAGTTACTGCGATGTCAAGTGCCCACTTTCCTACAAATATTCCTCACTGCCGTTTCAACACGTTTACATTTCAGGGCTGTTAACGTTCCAAATGTGCATTGAATTAGTCGGGAATTAATTTGAATCTCTGGGGTACAAACTGCTGCTTTATTCAAAACATAACTTGAGAATGGAGCAACGAGAGCAACTTTTGTTTTCCGTAAGATTTGAGTTCCAGAGGATAGACTGTAGATTGGGCACTTGGTTTCTCTTGTTTGCTTTGGACAGGACTATCGGAAAGACTCAAAGTGGGAGAAAAAACTTGCCAGGGAGTCCTTTGTTGAGTGCGTTTTTGATATTGTCGAACATTTCAGTTGAAAGGAAGCTGTGACGTTTCCATTGACTTATTTGGATTTTCATGTGGCGGCCTTGTCCAAGGAGCACAAAACGCAATTTTGGGTGAAAACCTAATGCCTTCTCTAAAGAACAAAAGTAGTACTCTTACCGTAACCATCATAGGGGTCTCTATAGGAGCCTGCACTTGGCCGCTCCATATAGCCCCTGGGTTCCCGACCTCCGCCATACCCATCACGCTCACTATGAACAGAGGAAGAAATTGTGAGAACCCATCAAATTAAAGTATATATGTGTGTTATATGTTCAAGACGTACTTGTAGCCTCTAGACGCTGAACCATAATCATCTCTGGAGCTGGACTGGGACGGATACTCGCGGTATGAATAGTCACGCGGTGGAGGGGCATAGTCCCTGCTGTCTCGTGAGCTCATGTAGTCCCGACTGGAATAGCTAATAGTAGATAATGGACAGTCAGGCACATAAAATAGGACATTATTCAACTGTAATTTACTTTGCATCACTTACCTGTCTTTAGTGTTATAATGGTCATCCCGTGGCGATGGATAGTCATCCCTCCTGGACATGAGCGATTCCCTGCGGGGAGGAGGCCCATAAGGATCCCGGTCCCTTGACATTGGGGCTGCAAAATAATAAGAACTTATTAATTAATAAGTCATTTATTGAGAGGTAAACAAATGAACATAGTAAATTAAAAGCTTGCTTACGTCTGCCCATTGGCCCAGAGGGTGCTGATCTTTTTGGTGGCGGCCCACCGTTACGCATTGGAGGTCCCCTTTTCAGTGGAGGTGGGCCTCTGGAGGACATCCCTTTAAAGAAAGGTTCTACAATCTCTACGTTATCATGGTAATCTTTAGACAGAGACATTTTAAATGTAGGCTCAGAACTTCTTAGAGAACTGAACATCAGCTAAATAGATCAGTTGAAAGAATGTCATCATAGCCCACAAGTTATGGAAAGAAAGACTTGGGAATCATACCTCTGCTTGGTGGTCCCCGCATTCCACTAGGAGCGCCTCTGGAGCCTCGTGGGCCTCGGGGAGGGCCACGGCTACGTGGATGCATCGATGGTGGGCCACGACGGCCTGATGATTCAAACTGAGGCTTTGTGGCCTGCTCTACTTTGATGGGTTTACCATCCAAGGCCTTGGAAAAGCAAAGAACAGGTTAGCGTAAAGCTTGCTAAAGCAAAAAGCAAAAATCCAAGCACACCATGTAAACAAGCAAGCTCAGAACTTCTTAGAGGACGATTGTGGACTTTCATTTCCAACAGATCAATGCCACAAAGTGTCATCACAGCTTACTGCTACAGCTAAAATGAGCCACATACCTTCCCATTCATTTCCCTTGCAGCATCTTTCGCATCACCAGGATTCTCATAAGTCACGAAAGCAAAGCCCCTTGACTTGTTTGTTTCACGATCTTTCATCAACAGAACTACATGAAGAAAAATAAGCAAAATGTTAGAACACATCTATTTAACAGCAACTTTGAGATCAACTGCATATGTGCAAGCTCAGAACTTCTTAGAGGAATTGATTGAGCTGTTTTCATTAGCATTGATCAAATCCAGAATTTTCTTCACAGCTTGCAAAACTACTGTACTAGAATCCCATTAAATAAAGATCTGTAAAGCATATATGCCTATAAATTAATGTAGTAACATGTATATGCATTGTATATGCTTTATTCTACCCCTGCACAAAAATAATCTTTGTTGCAATTCATACAATTAAATCTATCTACAAAAGCCAGTGCAATATTTTAAGTGCCATTTGCTGAAATGTACTAAATTATTTAGACACAAAATTACAAAATGACCCTTGTATTTTAGTGTCTTTTTTATAAACATGCTGCTTTTCAGCCATATTGTGCCATAACCAGTTGTCTTGTACTGGTTTCACAAGACTAATTAAAGATTTTTCAGTTCTCAGAACCAGAAGGCAGGACCAAGCAAAAGGAAAAATTCCACATATCTGCTGTATGAAGCGGTTTTGTCTGCTTTTCTCCCCCTCAGTCAACCTTGTGACTACATCCTCTTTTCTTATAAGTTCTTGTATGCTGAGTCGAGATGACAGTGGCCCTTGTACACATTACGTTTTGCACAGGTGTGTCACAACTCGAAACTCCGGCACTATGTTTGCTCTGTGCCAGTTACAATTTGCATGCTCATTGGAGTGTGCCAAAGCAGTACAAAGCTGAAAGATATGACAGCTGGGTGAAGGCATTCAGATTGATTTAAAATGTTGCCAAATTGTGGAGGAAATATTTAAAATCACTATTCTGAAATGTCAGCAGTAAAATCTTCCATGCTCTGCAGAGCAGAACTACATTTCAGGAAAAACAAGTTGGGCTAGATAGCTAGCAAGGATGTATGCAATTTAAAATCGTAATGGAAATACTGCCCTACTCCTCTGGAGGAGACTATTCGAATATTACCTTCAGATATGCGGCCAAATTTGCTGAAATAGCCTTCAAGAGCTTTCTCAGTAGTTTCTGTGTTCAGGCCACCGATAAACAGCTTCCCTGGTCTGTCTGCCTCTGCCATATTTGTCCCTGATACCTGCAAACAAGAAACAAGCATTGCATTAGGTGGCAAGACCAATAATGTCTGCATGTTGCTATGATTAATAGAAAGCCGATTCAGTTCATGCATCGTGATCTGTTTCTGTGTTGACTCCACAAAAACACAGCAAGCTTTTATTCTGTGAGCACGTGGTCCTGAATCAAGGCTTACACATGGCCAATCATAAAAACCTGTACTGCCTTCCCAATAAAGGAACTGGGATCGCGCAAACAAGCCAAAATTAAAGCCTGATTACTTCTGCGCGTTGTTCGTTTTCATTAATCAGATTTAAAAAGACCCTACAGTAACTAACACTAACATAACTAGACAATGTTACGCCGTCCAGACCAGTAGTTTAGCACCTCAGCACGTGGTGCAGCTCAGAAAACGGCTCTGCAATTATTACAGGCGAGTTGGGTTTAATACAGGACATCAGATAGTCCTGGATCAGCACTGTGTTGTCATCCAGACCTGTACACTTAAAAATAAATAAATAAAAATAACAAAAGTAACGAAAACAAGTTAATAACTACACGTAAAGCTAAGCTGGAAGAGACATGTGCTGCTATCGCTCTGACGTTACACCTCGAAGTTTTTAAAATCAACGTATATATTAAATGTTTGATAATTTTAAGCAAATTCTGTCCGTGGCGGTTTGTCACCTCAGCCCTGGTCAGACGGAGAATTGATTGACTTATTTTTCGGTATAACATGATTCGAGTGAGAGTCCCTGCAGCTACAGCTGTTTAGCCAGTTAACGTTAGCTAGTTGTGCTAGCCAGCGCTAAGAGTCCGTTCTCCTAAAGTAAATACATTTCTCCACACAAACTACCCCAAGGCTCTCACAAAATTTGCAATACAGTGGAGCGAACATTCGGCCAGCTCATTCACGTAAAAATTAAACAAACTTATTTCGCCGAGAACGTCTAGCAGAGCTGCTGCCGGGCGGCTGGCTAACCGCGAATCACAAAATGGCGGCTAGAGCGTGTGTTCAGAGGCCGCAGCCTCCGCTCGTTCATTTAGAGAACAAACCAACACGTACAGAGTCACTACACACCGAACAACCACCGCAAACTACAGTAAACAGCGAGATTAGCCCTGTTCATTTTTATACCGGTATGGCGTTATTCATGTCTTTGCTGTTAAATTAAACTACTCCTCAAACTCAGCACTCGCGCTGCAGGCTAGCTAACCGAGTAAGCTAAACATAACTCACCCGTAAACATTCGACACCCACATATACAACCGGTCGGTTTAACGTCGGGCTACATTTTCACAGCGTCGTCCTGTAATTAAATATTCACAACAAAAAGGTGAACAGCCCGCTCATCTGCGGACCAGCTTGTCGCCCACTCACCTGAATATGTCGGACGTTCAGCAAGATGAGCAAAAAAAATCGCAGCCTCGTTTTTATCAGTCGGCTGTTCCGCCCAGGAAGTCGTAACCACTTGTCGCAGTCACTTCCACTGAGGACCACGCAGCAGGGGGGCTACAGCCTATTGGTCCGCGATTATTACAACATCTGCTTATTCAAGTGAACGACTTTAAACGATCAGTAACAGCAAACTTCTCACATTCTTCACAGTGAACTCTTTACAGAAAGTGTACTTTGAAAGTTTCATAATATTGTACTCACCTCTGATGTGGACTCTCCCGAGTGGAAGTAGGCACGGACTGAACTGGTGTTGTATGTATGTAAATGTACAGAAGTTGAAAGTAGGAGCTGTTTTCCCCCTAAAATATGATTCCGTCGTCAATTAATGACTGTTTAAGGTTACTGTTATGGAGTTTACACGTTTTATGGTAATAATGAAAATACCATTTTATGCTGAATTAAGTTTGGACAGTTTTTTTCTGCCAAAAATAATAATGAACACCTATAAAAACACCTATAGCTTGTGGTTCCATACAACTGTAATTAGCAGCGCCATCCCCTCATGTCCAGATTGGGTTCAAAGTGGAAAAACAGTGATCTTAAATCAGAAAAACAACCAACCAAACAACTCATTTCTATTTAACTGGTGAAATTTGACACAGAAAACACTTGTTTAAGGTAGGATATTTAAAGGATCACCTATTTTTGAAGAGTTATATATTACAGAAAATAATCAGTAGCTGTTCTGTTGGTGTCCAGTAGTCAGCAGTTGTACACACTTAAAACAGCTCTTTGAGGGTTCCTTAATTAAGAAATTGGTGCAATTATAAAACAATAAACATGCATAGTAAAGGGTTCTTTAAGTTGTGAAAGTGTTCTTTAGACTGTGCTGTAGATGGTTCTAGCGCACATTTTCCTTAAAAGGACAGAACCTTATTATGACGTAAATAACACTTTAATTTACAGCGATTGGTAGACTCCAAATTATTATTATTATTATTATCCAGAGCGACTTAGGTTTACCTGTACACAAGTAGGTGAAGGCAGTGTTAAGAGTCTTACACAAGGACTATAGTTTAAGGCAGTTGCCCATGTAGTGAACTAAACCCCAGTCTACAGCATGAAGAGCAGCAGTGTAACCCACTGCACTACACCAACCACTTGCTTGGGGTTCTATAGTGTTTGATTCTATATATTTTTTCTTTTCTAATAAACCCTTGAAGAGATTACCTGATGGGTTGATATCACAGGTAAAGGATTATAATGGTTTAACATTGTATACTGGGAGTGATTCCAGATGTTTAATATTTCCTAATGGGATTAAAAGGTGACCTACAGGAAACTAATAGTCTCTAATAGTAGCCATTAAGAAAGTCAAATCATCAGGTTTTAGTGGTCTTGTGCTATAAACATGTAAGCCTGAGTCTGTTTATGAATTCTTCCTTATAAAGCAATGTGGATATGTGGGCAACATGGACATCATTGATAATGACGATGAAATGAAAAGGACCACACTAAAACAGAGCAGATCTATAGTGAATATTGATAAATACATTTCTTTTTAAGAATCAATCCATAAAACAAACCCTGGGATTTTCCTTAGGCAGTGCAACTAACTATCTGTCTATTTAGAAACCAAATATGTCTGTGTGCTGAAGAAATTGGGGAAAACTTATTTCAGCAACTTCTATTCAGTCAGTTAATGTGACAGTTTATCAGTGCCAGTGCAGGGGTGTCCAATTTTAGCCTATAAGGTTCAGGGCTGGATAAATATATTGCCCAGGAAGCCCAGGACAGGCAACGTCTCTGCTTGGAGAGCAGGAGCACACGCACACAATCTAAGGTTTAAAGGGCCGAGATTTAAACAAATAATGTGCTCCTGCTGGGTTGGAATGAAAACCTGCCACACCGGCCCTTTAAATGTAAACTGGACGCTCCTGTGCTGAGATTAATGTTTCCAAATGTGCACTCACTGAACACCTCCTTACACTCATTGTCCATTTTATGAGATCCTCTTACGGCGTAGGATAACTTTATAGGCCTATATTCCATTTATAGTTCTATACTAGTTAGCCCACTTTTCAACTTGTTCTTCAGAGGTCAGGACCCCCACCAGACCACCATGAAGCAGGTATAATTTGAGTGGTGGATCATTCTCAGCACTGCAGTGACACTGTTAGTGTGTGGTGCTGGTGTGAGTGAATCAGACACAACGCTGCTGCTGGAGTTTTAAACCCCTCAGTGTCATTTCTGGACTGAGAATAGTCCAGCAATCGGAAATATCAAACTAACAGCATCCTGTGACCACTGATGACCACTGTCTCTGACTATACAGCAACAAGGTGGACCAACAAAGTGTCTTGGTGTGTCCGAGTGTACAGTGAGTGGACACAGTGTATAAAACTCCAGCAGCACTGCTGTGTCTGATCCACTCGCACCAGCACAACACACACTAACACACCAGAGAAGCAGATGGAAAACAGACAGTCAGTAGAATCAGAAAGTGTAGAAACTGTGTAGAAACAAGGAGGTGGTTTTAATGAGGAGCTCAATCAATGTGTATTTGGTTCAAGCTCAGTTACTGTTTTCAGCCCCAACCTCTTTTACTTGATGTAAAAAAGAAAGTATCAGTACTGACATCTGCTACTTAGTAGTACTTGGACCGAAAAGAGGTTGAATGTTGTCGCCCATCCCTCCCTCTCTCCCCTCTTCCCTCCTTTCCTCCCTCCGGCCGGTATCAGAGGGCTGGACTACAGGGAAGGAGCAGCTGACTGAAAGAACTGCTGCTGAAACTCAACTGCATGAGTCGCTGGTTAACACAGTCTTCCTAGATCATTCTTCTCCTCCAGGAGAGTGTCTGTCCAGCGAAACTCCATAATAAATAAATCTACACTCTGCCAGCACAATGAAGCCACTGGGTTTATGGTTAAGGCTCACTTGCAGTTTTAGTGTAATTCTCTCTGTCTCCGGATTCTACCTTCCGGGTTTAGCTCCTGTTAGTTTTTGCGAGGAGGACAAGAAAACCGGTGACTGTCAGGTAAAGTTGCTTTGTTTCCTTGTTAACACGTTTATCTTCTGTCTTTTAGTACGTGTGTATGACTGTTTTAGGCTGCATTCATTTCCAGTCAGCAGCGGATCTGTGTATGTTTCTGGCTAGCTACATAGTTAGCAGTGTTAGCTTGCTAGCTAGCTTACATGTATCTCATCAGTGTGTTGTTCACTAAACATTAAAGCCCACAGAGAAATTACAGGTTATCAACATCGCTGTTCTTTCACAAACGATGTGCACGACTGCTTGCACGAACGAAAAGTGAAGCCATCATGTTTTCGTAGCTGGTGAGTTAGCTGTTTGCTATCAAGCTGACCATCCAGACAGACGGACACTGTGGAGAAGAGAAAAGCCTATAGACAGCTCACTTTCAGAGCTTCGTAGGAGTGACATGCCTTAACACTCTCTGTTTCTTCTACAGAGTGAGATTCAGCTGTTTGTGAACAGACTGGACTCTGTGGAGTCCGTCCTGCCCTATGAATATGATGTGTAAGTGTCTTGAGTCTTTACTATTCAACAACTTTTCTGACCAGCACTGTTCATGACTGATAAATAAATTCTGTTACTTCAGGTTTGATTTTTGCAAAGACGAAGAAGAGAAGAGGCCGTCCGAAAACCTTGGTCAGGTGTTATTCGGGGAGAGAATTGAGACCTCACCTTACAAGGTAGGATGATGTTTCACTCATAGAAGCCAGTTTCAGGCGTGAACGCTGTACAGCAGTGGGTGTCAGTGGTATGAGTCTTTTCACTGTATCTGAACTGAGCTTCCATTGTTTTTGACTCCTTATATACTCAGCACATAAGATTATTTGATTTATGACTTTCATGCTCGCCCTGCAACACCTTGTAGCCAGTGTGTGGGTTGTTGTAACCAGGACTCTGTATTGATTTAGTGCTTTTATGGTACTTACCGAATACCGACTTTAATACTTCAGGATGTTCTAATATTCCATGCTAGTACCAAAGTAGTCAGTCTTATTGCCATTCGTGAGCCAATGAGCATGACTGTTAGCATGTTGTAAACATGATTACTCTGCAGTCCAGTGTAGTATATAAACCCACTTCTCACTCTTCAAATTCAAATTCCAGTTTAAGACACACCTACCTACCTAACATGTTTGTACTTTCAGGAAATGGTATCAAAGTCAAGCTGTTAGTATCAGCATCAAAAGACATATTAGTAACTGTGACCTAGTTGTAATTGCACATAAAGCAGCTATACTGCTGTGGTGATAATGTAGTGGTAGTAGTTGCCAGTGACCTTGTTAAGCTTGTTCTATTCATTGGGAAGTCATACATGACACACTTGTTTAAAGGAACTATATATTAGACGATGCTATCAGTATGTAAGGTTTTTATTTTAAAACATTTCAAAATGAACTGAAATTATCAAGAGACTCATGTTGTGTTGCAGAGACTGAAAGTTAGCATTCTAACCGGCTAGACCCGGCCCTTCCTCTCTCATAGCACCGTTTTGTACTTCAGGAGGCCATAGTGAGTCACTGTAGCATTGTTGTGCCATCAGTTCCAACATAAGTGGGTAAGGAAGAAGCGCCTCTGCCTTTGGCAATAAAACATGTTCGAAGTTTTAATGTGTGGGGTATGAAATGGATAGATTGCGGCATCTTGCATATTGCTCCCATCTGCTAAGCTCTTTTCTATTCTATCTTGTATTTAATTGAATAGCTTACATTAATGTGAGCATCACGTGATCAAATACACACAAGTGCCATTTTATTAGAAAGATTTTTATTTATTATTTTTAATATAATGCTGTTTTTCTTTCAGTTCAAATTTAGGCAAAATCAATCTTGCCAAAAAGTGTGCACCAAATCATACGACACGTCTAAAGCGGAAGATAAAGCCAATTTGGAATTTCTTAAGAGAGGCATGCAGCTGAATTACCAGCATCACTGGTGAGTGGGATTGAACTTGTTTAATTAATTGATATTTAAGTCTTGGCTAAAAAGATCTTGTTAAAAAGCCTGTTGCAGTTTTTGCATATCTACTCGGTTGCAGCTGTTTTGTGGTGAACACTGATCGCAGTTTTCTCACAGTTAGTAACTTTGGCTGTCATGTGTTTACAAACAAGCTGGATTGAAGCAAATGCATGGACGTAAAAGCAAGACACAGTTGCACATCATGGGTCTTAAAAAACAGGGGCATTTCTAACCTCTAGCAGGTGCTGTACCACCTTTAGAGGGACGTGATGTTTGTTTATTTGACTTCAAACGCTGTCTATCCTAAGAAGAGCTATTAGCTAAGTTCAGAGCTGTTGGCGTTGACAACCAAGAAGAAAGAAAGCTCTTAGGACAGCTTGGCCACTGTAGGCTTGTAAGACTGTCTAAGCGAGACAGAGGGTTTCTGAGCAGTACGCCATGTGATTGCTCATTATTTGCAGGATTGTGGACAACATGCCTGTAACGTGGTGCTATGATGTGGAGGAAAATCAGAAGTACTGCAACCCTGGCTTTCCAATTGGTTGCTTAGTAAACCCTGATGGACGGCCTAAAGATGCCTGTGTCATCAACGTAAGTAGGCCTTGCTATTAATCTTTAACTGGAGCTTGCAGAAGCAAAATGTACCTACAAGAAAAGCTCCTGCAGTGGTGTTCAGTGTGAAAGGGAATTGAAGGCGTAATGTCAGAGCTAGCCTCTTTTGTGTGGGGCAGATTTGTTTGTGTATCGTCGTGTCTGACTTTGCTTCCTAACAATGCTCTCCGTTTTGCTTCAAGTCTGAATTCAACAAGAAAAACACGTTCTACCTCTTTAACCATGTGGATATCACAATAACCTACCACAGTGGGGACAACGAAAATTGGAATGGTGCTCGGCTGGTCAGCGCTAGACTGGAACCCAAGAGGTTAGCCCTCGCCGCTTCAAATGGAATAGCTCACAAATACTAGAGGATGATGTTGTTGCAGTTGATCTGCTGAAAGAATTCCTTTTAATTTACATTAATAATATAGGTTTGTTTATCTCTAGGCCATGATATTTGCAAAATAATGTCCTGTTAATCAGTTACATTAAAGAATTAATGGTCTGTATTTGTAGCGTTAAACACGGTACAGAGAGCACTCTGACATGTGACGGCCCACCCATGGAGGTTCCAGCGGGATTCACTAGTAATCTGAATCTGACCTACACTTATTCTGTCAAGTTTGAGGCAAGTTTACTGATGAGGCATTCAAAAACATTGGTATGCTCGCTCTTTCTGATTTGATAGACTTGATTTGAGAGTGTTTTGTTTTGTTTTTTTTTTAGTCCACAGATTTGATCAAGTGGGCTTCAAGATGGGACTACATTTTGGTGTCCATGCCTCATACAAATATCCAGTGGTTTAGGTGAGTACAGTTGTCTGTCTCTCTCTCTCACTTTCTCTCTCTCTCTCCATTATGCATATTAATTGCTTTGTTTATTCTGTTCTATTAAGCATTATGAACTCTCTGGTCATCGTGCTCTTCCTCTCTGGCATGGTGGCCATGATCATGCTGAGAACATTACACAAGGATATTGCAAGATACAACCAAGTGGATCAGGTACAGTTTGGTTTATGTTCTTTTAAATAATCTTTTAAATAATTCCAAACCGTTGTTATCTGACTATTAACAAGCAACTTGGAAGGCAGCAACATAGCTTATGCTACCAGTCAAACGTGTTGACACACCCAGCTGACTATATGTTCATAATTATAAAGACGTTTTGATCTTAAAGCGTTGAAAGACACGTTTATGTAGTGGGTGTCTATGTACAAACTGCTCCTAAAACAAACATTTTGCATTAAAACAAAATAATTATAATGCACATTTTTAGAACAAACCCAAAACGTTTCCAAAACAGCGAGATCTCAGCATGAAGCTGCTGGCGAGAATGTTAACTATGTAATTGCATCAGAGCAAAAGAGGGCTGAGAGATGCCTTTTTGTCTGGTCCTAGAATAATTCCATAATGGTGATTGTATAGTTTTGATGTCTTCACAATTATTCACTAATATTATTCATATTAATGTAGTAAAAACAAGAAAAACCTGAGTAGATTTGTCCAAATGTATGACTGATAGTGTATAGACCTTAATTCAGGCATGGGCAACAAGCCACTGATTATGAATTTCTATGGCTGATTCCTGTTTTATTGGGAAGTTACGTCAGTATTAGCTTTATATGTAGACGAGTGTAATGCTGTATTAGTGGATAGAAGTTTCTGCAAGAGATACTGCTATTTAGTGAATGCTCAGTGAAATCCTGAGAGCTATACTGTACCCCAAACTTGAGTGTAGTGTTGGTTGTGATAGGACATGTGGAGGAGTTGATAAGGCAAAGATCCTGTGGGCTGTTTTGGAGGTCTGGTGCATAAATAACACAATAAAAGTTAGTTTCTTGTTGGAATAGATAAAAACTTGTTGACTTGAGTTTTTTTGTTTCCAAATTGTAAAAAAGTTTTAAAAATAGACTAGACTGAATCATGCACTTGTGAGGAGAAAGCTTATTTACAGCTTCTTAACACTTCAGCATTGTGATCCTTTACCCTACAGAGCTCACTAAACCTAACTCCCCACCTCTGATCATGAAATGAAAGATAGTGTCTACTCTATTTAGCAAACTATGCTGAGCTTAAACATCCTGCTAAAATAGGAAAGCACTGAGCAGCTACAAACCTTCATGACATGTGGAATAAACACATATTGATCCAATGAGAATAAAAAAAAAGAGATTAATGAGGTACATAATAACCAACACCGCATCGTAATATCGTAATGATAGGATCATAGGCTCTTTTTTCATTAAAAAATCTGATGTTCAAAAGAAAAATAAATATATATATATATATTGTAAGTGTGTATGTCGTTGTGTGTGTGTGTGTTAAACCGATAGAATGAAATCTCATTTGTGCCATTCACAGGCAGACATGGTTAAGATCCATCTTCAAACAGGTGTTGCTTATGTAAGCCTTTTTCCAGGCCAGGATCTTTTCAGGGGTGACTTTGGGTGATTGTTAAAAACCTCCTTTCTGTGTGACAAAACATGGTGTATCGATTCTGCCTAGCTCACAACAATCATGGTGGAAATGGAAAACAGGCACTCATTTCTGCAGAAAATGTTTACCTCTGGATATTACGTGATTCTTTTCTACACCATATTTTATTCTGTTTCAGATGTTTCACCTAGCTTTTGCTTGGCAGGTGGGGACGCTAATGAAAGTTGTCAGTCCCTGAAATATCTGAACAATACTTTTTAAATATACTTTTTTTATTCAGAAATTCAGCACAATTCAGTTGTTGAGGTGTAAACAAAGACGTTCAGAGTGGTTTCATATGAAATGGTTCATTGAGGGGTAGCATACTGATGTAGATTTGTTTACATAGGTGTTGATGGGAACCAGGGGTTTTGATGTCTGCTACATAGATATTGACGTTTTGTTTATCATCTAAAATAACCAGAGAAGTCTGCACATGTCTTCTGAGCTTCGTGTAGTGGCTGATTGAAAAAGCGCCTCCAAAATAGTACATTAATTGCAAAAATGTTCTTAACTTTTCATATAATTCAATGAAAAGAAAAGTCTAAATTGTTTTGGAGCATGTACGCTTGTCTATTTGTGATAAAGTTTTCAGATGTAAAGGGCTGCTGCAGTGTTTGAATCATTACCTTTTTGGGTACATATTTTGGCTTCAAGAAGCCGGTGAGTCAATGCCCTAGATTCAGTAGCACATTTACACATTGGCACTAGGGCTGGGTATCAGCACTGATTTCCCGGATCGATTCGATCCCGGTTCACAAGGTCCCAATTCAATTCAATTTGATTTTCGTTTTGATTCAATTCAATTCAATTCAATATGGATTCATTTAGGGATATTTTAGTTACAACAATATGTGATAATATGGGCGATCAGAGGGGGCTGGATTATTCAAATGAAGATCGATTTGAATGGAAAAAATTAACACACCCCTAATTAGCACATTTGGTGTAGTGTAGTGGGTAACACTGCAGCACCCCTATCAGCAAGTCTTACATCAGTTTGGCCTGTAAGTTTTACAGAACTAATTTATATGTGAGATCAGTTTATATTTTGATGATTTTACTTGCTATGATTATTGTTCCTTAAAATAGAAACTTTTAAAGGTATTTTCTGTTTAATAAGTAGTTTGCTTTTGGACAGCCATAGTGTGTAAGGTTGTTAATGGTAAATTGGTGGTCAAGATGGGAGAAAAAACAATAAAAATAACATAAAATCTTTAAAAAATGCCTTAAAACTTTCTGCATGTACTTTTCCACCATGAACAGTAATAAAAAAAAACATTAGACCAAAATCTCTTGCTGTGAGGTAGAGGCATTAGGTGAAATGTCTGGTTCCTGTCACCTGAATTGTGTAAAATTTACATTTGGTACATTTCTCTAGAATGTAGGAGACCATTTGATTGACTCTCAACAATTTAATTATGCTGAAATTTTGAAAAATCTCTCTTAACAGTAAATAAAAGCTAGTCATCATGAATTAGTGATATGCATAACGCTAATTCATGTCAACTATCTTTCTTAAATGCAGCTTTTGGTAATAGAGAATCATCAAACTTGGTTAAACAGTTATTTAAGTTTAAGTTAAGTTACAGTGGTTAATAAGTGTGCTATGTCTTCTGCAGGAAGATGCCCAGGAGGAATCTGGCTGGAAGCAGGTACACGGGGATGTGTTCAGGCCGCCACGCAAGGGCATGCTGCTGTCTGTATTTCTTGGGCAAGGCACACAGATCTTCATCATGACCTTCATCACACTCTGTAAGATCTCAAAAATGAGTTTTTGTCTATGTTAACGATGAAAGTTTTGCTTCTATAATCAGTGAAAAGTCTGGGCTCATGCTTCTAGTTCAGTAGTCCAGTAAATGCTGTTAAACATGTTGTTTTTCTTCTTCTTCTTCGTTTTCAGTCTTGGCTTGCCTGGGATTCCTCTCTCCGGCGAACAGAGGAGCCCTTATGACCTGTGCAGTGGTGCTGTGGGTCCTGCTGGGCACGCCCGCTGGCTACGTGTCAGCCAGACTGTATAAGAGTAAGGACGCTGTGTATTTAAAAGAATGAGAAATGCTGATGTTGCTAATAAGAAATAAAAGCTACATGAAATTCAGAATTTTGTAAAGAAGCCGTGTGCTAATTTATCCTGATCTGCGTTTATTCACTGCCTCGTTATACTGTTGTTGTGAAGTATTTCTGTAAGAGGTGAAAGAGACTTCATTTACATAATTCACGGTGTCATATGCTAGGTGTGGTCTGATAGCGTGAATTGCAATAGTGTTTTTGTAAAAGATAAATAAAGTACAATATTTCAAAAATATGCTTCTCTACTCCACAGGTTTTGGTGGGGAAAAGTGGAAAACCAATGTTTTTTTGACCGCACTTTTGTGCCCTGGGTATGTAAAAGTATTGTGTGCAATGAGTAACCATCAAGTCCTCCACGAATGCTCAATTTAATCCATAATAACTAATAACGCTTTTGTGCTGACAGCATTGTGTTTGCGGATTTCTTCTTAATGAACCTGATCCTCTGGGTGGAGGGCTCATCGGCTGCCATCCCATTTGGCACACTGGTGGCCATTCTGGGCCTGTGGTTTGGCATCTCTGTGCCACTTACCTTTTTGGGTGCATATTTTGGCTTCAAGAAGCCGGTGAGTCGATGCCCTAGATTCAGTAGCACATTTACACATTAGCACTTTTGGTGTAGTGTAGTGGGTAACACTGCAGCACCCCTATCAGCAAGTCTTACATCAGTTTGGCCTGTAAGTTTTACAGAACTAATTTATATGTGAGATCAGTTTATGTTTTAATGATTTCACTTGCTATGACTATTGTTCCTTAAAACAGAAACTTTTAAAGGTATTTTCTGTTTAGTGAGTAGTTTGTGCGATCATGAAATAGTAGAAGTAATTAACAGTTACAGTATAAACAGAGCAATAACTTGCAAAGCAACTAGCAAGTTAATGCTAAAGCTGAGTAACCAGCCTCACAGTCAGATTAGCTGATCAAAATCAAGTAATATTTATAGTAATATTGTAAGGAGGACCATTTCGTCCCAGCCGTGTAACTTTATCTTTTCAGATTAAATAAATAAATATATATATATATATATATATATATATATATATATATATATATATATATATATGTGTTTCTTACTCATATTCTATTCTTTTCTGAGATTAGTGTTTTGACCTTTCAGGCCTAGCAGGTTTCGGCAGTACTCAGAAATGTCTGTCTGTGTGTGTTTTTGTCTGAGCTGTTGGTCCAGACTAATGCACATCCTGATTGTGGTGTTTCTGCAGGTGATTGAGCATCCTGTGCGAACAAATCAGATCCCACGGCAAATCCCTGAGCAGTCCTTCTTCACCAGACCCATGCCAGGCATTGTCATGGGTGGCATCCTACCCTTCGGCTGCATCTTCATCCAGCTCTTCTTCATTCTCAACAGCATCTGGTGGGTTCTCCACTTCCAAGCAGTTCCTTTAATACTGTGACAGTTACTCAGTTCAGCTGTGTAGTGCCTGGGTACACAGGGTATGCAGTTGCATATGGGCCTGCAAGTTGCCTATACTTCTCATGTTATTAAGATTACATTGGGTATTGATGTATAATACACAGTCACTGGTTTATGCATCTTTTATTATTTCTAATAGTATATCTTAAAAATCCTAGCTGTATGATAATTTTATACTGTTATTCAATTCTTGCTGGATCACTCTGCTATTATATTTTGAGTTCCAGGCCAAAAGACCACATACAGACCACAAGACAACTTGTTATACCACTTACCATACAGTCAAAAATATGTGAACTCCTCACGAGTTCAGGTGTTTTGGCCTAAGCTATTACTAACTAGTATAAAATTCAGCACACAGTCATGACAACTCCATAAACAAACAGTGACCGTGTAATGACTTGTACTGTAAAGCCCAGTGACTTGGCGCTGTCATAGGATGCCACCTTAGTTCATGAAAGTCCAGTGTAAAAGCTATTGTTATAGTTTATCACTTACTACAGAGTGCCTCTGGATGCAATATCAACAGAAGAACTCTGCGTCAGGAGCTTTACGAATTGAATTTCCATGACCATGAACAGCCATGATCACTATGACCAATATAAGGTTACTATGCACACTGCTAAGCACCGAATGGTGTAAATTTCACCACTGGACTCTGGAGTCGTGGAAAAGTTTTATATGAGGTGATGAATCGTGCTTCACTATGTAGTGCAGTTCAAGGATAATAAATTTTGGTCAATGATAGTCTGGGGCTGTTTTTCTAGGTTTGGGCTATAAGCTCCAGCAAAGGACAGTGTTAATGCTACAGGCTACACTATTTTGGACAGTTATCTACTTTCATCTCAGTAGCAGCAGATTGGAAAAAGCTCCTGCGCACAAAGTGAGGTCCATAAAGAAGTTTGATCTCAACTCCATTGAACACCTTTGGGGCAAACTGGAATGTCAACTGTGAGCCAGGCTTTATTGCCCAACATCAATTCTTGACCTCTCTTAGATTGAAAGGGCACACGTTTCACTTTTACACTTTCTAGAAGAGTTTAGCTGCAAAAGGAAGGCTAACTGCATATTAATACTCATGGCTTTGGAATGGGATGTCATACAGGTGTGATTGTCAGGTGTGTACCTACTTTAGGCCGTATAGCGTGTTTACAAAACAGGTTTTTGAGATAGTAGGCTGTTGGAGCTTTGATTGAGTTCTGGGTTCTTCTTTTCTTCCTACAGGTCTCATCAGATGTACTATATGTTTGGTTTCCTGTTCTTGGTGTTCATCATCCTCCTCATCACCTGTTCTGAGGCTACTGTCCTGCTCTGCTACTTCCATTTGTGTGCAGAGGTGAGTAGATGTTGCCTGGGGCTGTTACCTGTCACAATACTGTTTAGAACAGATTTATAAAAGTATTTATTCCTAAATGGTTTTTTTTTTCCAAAATGTTGATATTTAACATGGGTCCCTTCATTGAAGATGTTTTGGGTTGCTTGTTATGAAGTGTTGTTTTTACCTCAGTAAGTAAGCGATGAGCTAGAATAGCACTTGTAGGTAAACACATTTAACCTGAAGCTCTTATCTAAATGGAAGGACTTGCAAAGTTACTGGTTTCAGACAGGAAAAGACTTCAGTACTTTATCACACTTGTAGTACTGCAGATCAAAATGTGCCACGCAAGTGCTGCATGTATTTATATACAGTAGCCTTTAGAACATTGCCTACAGTGTTTGTTTTTATTATCTTACCAAGTCTTTTCTGATTATCTGTTTACAGGATTATCACTGGTGGTGGCGATCCTTCCTTACTAGTGGATTTACGGCAGTATATCTGTTTGTCTACGCTATACATTATTTCTTTTCAAAACTTCAAATCCAAGGTGCTGCGAGCACCATACTTTACCTTGGCTACACCATGATTATGGTACTCATATTCTTCCTCTTCACAGGTGAGTGGAAACTTAACTCGGACATTTTTATATTCATTTTTTCACAACTTCTTAAAAAAAAAAGACACGAGATGATAATCATTTAAATTTCAAAGTGATTTAGGCAATTTTTGTGGCCTACAAAAAGGCTTCCCAATGTTAAATATGAAAAACAAATACCAATGCAGTGTAATCGAGCATTAGTAATAGTATTCTAGTGTGGAAATAGTGTAAGTGTAAAATTTGCATATAATTTATTTACAATTAATATATGACAGTAATACTTTATAGAAATGTTTATTCTTTGTTCTGCTCCTGCTGGCCATGTTATGCTTTTGTAGCATGTCAAGGGTAAATGAGGACAGTGATAAACATACCATCCTTAAGTCCCTAAGTGTTCTTGCGAGAGATTGCACACCACACGCTGGCCTTAATCAAATCTTCCCCAGTTTGCCTGATTCATCTGCTGAGCTGGAGAAGGCTAGAGCCAAGCAGCTGCCCGCCCACAGAGCCCTGCTAGAGAGACATGCAAAGAGCATCAACGCACTGTTTCTTACACACACTTGCTTTTACTACTGACCTTAATTTGCCCCCCATTTTCTCCAAAAACAAAATGCTAATCCACGTTTTAGCAGTAAATTGTAAATGTTTGGTCTCAGGAAAAACTCCATGCCATGCAGTTCAGAGCTTCAGCCACTTAAGCTACTTTGTTGCAGAATTCCAGCCTCCTGGATTGTAGCTTGAAATGGTAATGGTCTTCTCTAATGCAGATAGTTTGGGTAGATAATAGAGGTGTGGAGCATTCCGGATCATTACTGAAGCAATTGGCTATTAGAGAGCACTTCTTGTAATCATGTGTGATTGCAGTACGCCGTATGGCTTTCGCTATTACAGCCGAGGTTTTGCTACCGCCGTTTACGCAGTGAATATCAGGCTTTCGTTTATTAGTTGCCATGGATTCTAATAGATGCTTCAGAAGCCCTGGCTACGGCTGTTATGGCAACTTCCTTGCCGCTGCCGGTACTTGAGGTATAAAGACAGGAATGGGACAGGAACTGTCTGTGGTAAAAACATATCTCTCTCTCCTTCTTCTCCTTCTGTTGCTTTTGTACAAACGCAGATTATCCATAGTAACAATGATCCCATGGCAATCAGTCTTTTATTAACTCACTTATTCATAGAATTCTTTGTGCCTGATTAATGAAGTGGCACACCACTGTCTGCATCTGCTAATCATGCCTTTGGTAAAAATGCCACTGATAAGAGACCATGGCATCAGCGTGGACATACAGAAGGAGGCTATTACCGGGAGCTGAAGATTGAGCTCTGGATTGCCTAGTTACTTGCAGCTTGTCGGTGCATTTCCCCGCCAACCTGGATGTGATCAGATTTTCAGATTTCAGATTTTCTGCCTGATTGTGGAGCTCATGTCCTCACAGCTGGATCATCTTTATTTGACGCTCTGCTGTGTTTGAAAAGCCTAATATAGTGCACTGCCAGCGAAACTACCAGAAAAATGATGTGTAAAAGAGATGCTGCTTCCTGGTGAGAAACAAGCAGTTCCACCAGTTTTGCATTTCAAATGCATCAGGAACTATTTATAGTGCCTTCATGCCAGTGCTGCAACACCAATGTATTGGTTAAGTGTTGTAGTCAGAGTATAGCTGATATATACCACTGATACAGACTATTAATATTAATATTCTAGTATAATGACAAGAAGATTAGGTCAAATAGTGCTTTACTGATTGAAGTGATTCAAGTTGAACAGTAGAACCTCACTTACATACTTGATTAATTTAAATATTTAAGTGCTAGGATGGCCCTTCCCAGTATTTACTGTCCTTATGCTGCATTCGAGTGGTGTCTGCAGTTGGCAACTGTGAAATACCCGCTTTTATGACATGTTAATATGTCTTTAGCCTTCTTTGGATGAGATTGGTTTTACATGCAGTGTACCCCCTGTCAGTAAAACTTCTATAGGAAGCAAAGCTTGTTGTGGTTAAAATCAAGCTGATATGTAATGTTACTCATTAAGTGGAGGTAAATGTTACCAAACAGTAAGGTCTAATTGAAATGTGATATATACATATGTGTGTATATATATATATATGTGTGTGTGTGTGTGTGTGTGTATGTATGTATGTATGTATGTATGTATGTATGTATATCATTGCTGTCCAAAGAGAAACAAGTATCTCAAAATATGCAAATTTACAGACAGACCCAATACATGCAGGTGTCATGTGGCCTTATGAACAGTAACGTGTTACAAATGGTTTTATAATGTGTTTTTTTTTAAACCCGTTTCTGGGTAAGAAAGTTGCCACCTCCATCATATTTCATGTCATAATTTGTGCAAATCAGTCAGAAACATTACAAGCGTCCACTGATAGACTGGTATTATCCTAACTCTCTATGGAAACAGCATACAAATAAAGGAGGTAGCTGGGATTTTAAATCATGTGTTTTGTTACTAAAATAATTACAAAAAAGTAAAAGAATATGTATAGTATAAAAATACATTAATGGTGCGCTTAGAGTAAATTTTAGAACATTGCAGCCCTGTTTTTAATGAAACTGTAGACTATGCGATGTATAAAGCAGCTTCTCATTTTCCCCAACAGTAAAAATGGTAAACTTTGCATTAAATAGAATGTAAGGATTGAACTTTATGTCTAAAATACAATCTAAAAGAGCTTTCAGGCAACAAGAGGTGCAATGTATAACATTTAATGAAGAGCTTGTGAACTACATGTAGAAGAGTCAGACACGTGTGGTACAACTAGTCTTCTTGGACAATAAAGAGCCAGACTAGGCCTTGATTTATGGAAAACTATAAAATGCATTTATTTACATATTTTTCAACTAAGAAACCATCAGGTAAATAACCTTCCCATGATTGAACAGACACACCATTACTACACCAGTTCTCCTCACGTACTCGTGTTGGTCTTGTGCAGTTCTTTTGCTAAAAGCTGTCTTAGAGATGTTGTTTATATGGTGGTGTTATTTTAATCATGAGGGTGGTCCAGGTTTATCAGTTTAGCCCACTTTTCAGTAATGAAAATGGAAAGGTAGAGGGAGGGTGGAGAAGGAATAGTGTTGGCTTACTGCAGTTATAAGATTCCTCCATACTTCAGGTAAAGGTGCAGGCTCATCAAAAATTTAGGCCTAGGCTTAATGGAAGTTGAACCAAACCTACCATGATGAAGTACAGTTTCTACAGAGCAGGACGTTTGACCTGCCGGCTCTTATGCACAGGGCTCTTTTTGCACTTTCTTAGAACCGTCTGAAACCAACATGGTCTTTGTGAATGAATGCTGTAGTGCTTGTTTTCTTCTCACACATCTGCGTCTCTTTCTCTCTTTCCTCAGGAACCATTGGCTTCTTTGCTTGTTTCTGGTTTGTACATAAAATCTACAGTGTGGTGAAGGTGGACTAAGACAGGAGGCTGAGCAGTTCCCTCTGTCCGCAGTGGGGTGGAGAAAAAGCTGCGTTCTCTCCGTTATTCGTGTGATGGACAGATGCTTTGATAAGCTGCTTCTGGGAGACACTTTCTTGTTTTGCTTGGAAACGGGCATATTCCTGTCATACGTCTACGCTTCTACTGTCTGTTATTCAGCGGGTTTAGTTTGCACAATAACATGAGTTGGGGTTCTGTGGACCTCCTAAGACCGTGGTTGGGGTTAAGGTGTGGGGTTGGATTTTTTTGTTTGTTTGTTTGTTTACATTTCACGGTTAACGAATCATTATAGGTGGTTGTCTTTGAATGAAATTCAGTGGAGCCAGTGTTGCTGTTTCTGATGCCACATTTCGAGGGTCCTCTTCTGGATGAAGGATGAGTAAATACTTCTGAAAACTGTGAACATGTTTGTGTTGGCCGTCATGAGCGTCAGGTTTCAGGGCTGTCAGGAAGGGAAGACTGAGCATGCACAGACATTTGCATGTTAATTTGCGAGCGACTGTTGTCGACTCCATGAGCAGGATGACAGAAGAATAGGAGCAGACAGATCAGAACAGCATCACTACACCCCGGGTAGGTTCTGTGGGTGTTGCCCCCTGCACCTTAAGCCCAAATGCATGAAGGTTGGAATATATATATATATATATATATATATATATATATATATATATATATATATATATATATATATATATATATATATATATATATGCTTTTATATAGAGATCCAAATGTGTTTATTCATTTTTTTAACTGTTCTTCTGTTTGTTTATAATCTAAATGTTTCAGTGATTTTTTTTTTCTTTTTGTTTTGTTCCCTGTTTTTTCATTTTGTACAATACTCTCAGCACTAATGGTAAACATTGTTTGTTTGTCTTATCATATCACTGGTAAGTGGATAGTGGTAATGAATTGACATTAATAATGGAATCAGTTTCATCACTCTATTAAAAATAAACCAGGTCAGCTTGCCTGTTTTATTTTTATAGGTGGAAGAATGCAGTGATTTGGGTACGAGGCATGAGCCTTATGCAAATAACCTTATGATTAATGGATTTTTCTTTCCTTATGTAATCACAAAATGAATTTCTTGACCAATCTAGACCCATAACATCCGGTTTTGACAGAGATCATGTATAAATGCTGGCAAATATCGTTTTAAGAAGTTTATTTCCAAAGCCCACAGCTTTGATTGAGCTTCATTGAACCATATAAGGTGTACATAAAGATCCTTGTACCATGAAACGAAAATAAAGCACAATACAAATCATTACAATATCTACCTCTCAGTATTATTAAAAAAAAACTTTCTAATGATTCTAAATACGTCTGACTATAGATAACTTACAAGAGTCTTAGTTGTTTACTTGTTAAACGTCTGATAGTCTACAGAACTGTAGCTGAAGAAATGTTGAATGGAAGAAGCAGATGTCTGTAATTTGTCTTGCCGTGTGGTGTGAGAAAGGACAGACAAGTGTGATGTTTAATCTGCTTTTAAATACTACAAAGTGTACATAAAATGTGTCCCAACAGGTCATTCGTGTAAGCATTACTTTGCTCCAGACAGTACGTTATTAATGAGAAAGATCCTGAAAAGGGTTTGTCAAACTTTCAAAGGCAGTTAAAGCAACAGTCCAGTGTTCTTCAACCTCAGCCATCTGCCACCTCCGCATTGTGACCACTAACTAAGAAAATATTGATTTGAACATACTAATAGTTGAAGAGTCTGCCGACTGACTATCATAATTAGGCATACGCTTGAACACCCCTGTCAAAAGACAGATTTGGTTGATATTCTTATGAAAAGAAATGAAAACTACATTGTTAGTTTGGGGATTTGGAGGCGGAATTTCTTTCAACATGCGTAAGCACTTTTCACTCCCCTTCCCGGAGCAGATGAGTCTGATGATTGTGAGCGAGCCGAAAGAGTATTCCCACATGGTATTCAAAGAAAGCTGAAAACACAAAAAGTAAAGTTGCCAAATACACCATCTGGAGATTATCTAGTACTGTGATCATCTCTTCATCAGTATTATAATGATTTAGCTTTTGCGACCTGAACATTGACCTAAACCTCGATGTGTTAATATGCAATACATCTGTAGAGGCATTCTTCTTCTTCTTCTTCTTCTTCTTCACACACTGACATTTTTATTAATAAACATTAACAAATTCTCTAGTGAACAAACTGCATTAAAAAAAGAATTGGTGAAATTTCTAGTCATTTGTAGTGTTTACCATATTAAAGAAAACAGTAAGTGTGTAGGAGTGATGGTGCACGGTTACAGAAGTGCTGTGTGTACATGGAGAATCAATATAATTCGACCAGGGGAGCCAAAAACTTTGCATGTGACTGAAAGCATGCTTTAAGTCGGTACTTTGAACCCTTTCCCTGAGCTTATGAAAACTTCTGAGAGATTTAAAGCCAGCAGAACACGTCTTTCGAGGATGTAAATAATATCTCTGTTATCATTTCTTCATCAGTATAATTTTAAATTTGCTTTTGAGACACGAACATTGACCTGGACCTTCTTTTTGAGCCTCTACATACATAAAGAGAATGAGTGCAGTATTTGTTGGAGTTTAACCGATTAGCAAGAAAAATCTAGTGCACAGATTTACTTTCTTCTATATTAAATTCAGCAGATGAACAGTGATTTATAACCGGTGTTCATTTTGACAGTCAATGTCATTTGACCTGGGCAGCCAAAAACATTTGCATAAAACTATATTTTAATTCAGCACATATTCTGTTCCTTTGAATTAAAATGCATTGAAACCGTATGTGCTAATCTACTACATGATCAGATGTGACAGATAGACACTAACATATTCCTTTAAGAAGGTCTGAATGAGTGTTTCCTATTCCCAGTAACATGTTTGTTTTCCCTGCTGACACACAAAACTGAAGTTATGAAAGGCTTCTGTTTTCTCTGATGGGCTTGAATCAGGAGTGTTAGAAAAAGCTGAAGCTGAAATGTACTGAGCGTGTGGCCCCCAGAACCAACCTTAAGCAGCTATAGAATCCCATTAAACCTCTCATTAACTATTCATAGTTACATAGTTTAATCAGGTATAAACTGCAGTCAGAGCCAGCAGCCTCTATATGTGGTGTGAGGTGGAAACATGACTTTCACAGTCTGCAAGCTTAACAGTCTAGTTGATGAAGCATGCAGGAAAAGGCAGATCTAATCATGACTACATGCTGCATGGTGAAGAACAGGCTTCCTGTCCTGCAGTGAGACAGATGTTCTGAAATAGACACCCATTTTATATTTACACACCTAATATACACATACAAACGGTGAGGCCATGTGTCTCCAGGGTTTATATTAACTAGCTAGCCATGTTATTACTCGTGTTCTTCATCGCTGAGCACAATAAAGATAGTTCTTAACTTTTGGTCACCCAGCAAGTAAGAGTGCACAATAATTATTAGTGATTGTTAATGATTATTGACACATCACAACGCATAAGTGGACCTCTGAGGACGTATTGTCATGTTGTAAGGGATGCCATGCCCAAATAAGGAACTCTGAGTCTCGCTTATGGAAAAAATGAATGCCGTTTTTGAAAATCAACAGCCTCCCATGTTAAACAAAAATGTTCCAAAGTCAGTATATTTGGTCATATGTTCATTAACAGGTCATTAAAAAGTTAACATATGAATATTGTGTGTGCAAGCTAGCGATGCTGTGCACTGAATTGCCATCACAAGACTGGCAACCTCAACAAAGTACCCCAAACAAGTCAGCAAGCTTTGTCAAGTATGACGGTCTACATTTCTGTATTTCAGTGACCAACTCAGATTGTAAACTGGTGGTGAAAGAATCAGCAGTCATGATGTCTACAATACATATATTCCATTTTATTTACTGTCCAAAACAACCAGTGTACTGACACGTTTCTTATAAGTTTTCATAGGTAATGTTGATAAACAGTTAAAGGCTTAAAACATAAACATAAACATTCATTCTTAAAAAAACATAAACATTCATTCAAACTTTTAGGGGCAATACGTTCTTCAGACGCCTGGTTCCTATCACCACCATGTAGATTTTTAACTCTTAAGGATGGAGCACTTTGCTGAACGACTTTGTTCTTCTTAACGAATTTAATTATGCAGAAATGTTGGAATTGGCTGAAGTTCTCTTTCAGTGGTAACCTACTCTTCCAGCAGCTAATGTTATTTAATCATGTAAAAGCACTGTAATATAGAAAGTTCAGTAATAACTGGGACAAAACATGTATTCTTTTTGTTTAACAAAGCCTCAATATTTTTCATAAAACATTTCTTTCCAAAAAAAAAAACAAGTTCTTTATACCACACATGACCTGGAGGCCTATTTATCTGCTTTTGTCTTTGACCAAATTACAGCTGTGATGCTATTCGCAATCATAGAGCTGCAAGTGTTCGATTGTTTTTTTTTTTAAACAAAGAAAAGAAAAAGAAGTAAAGGAAATAAGCTTTATCCATTGTTTCAAACATATGCTTTAATATCGACAGCTTACTTTCAGCTTATACTAAAGCTCACATTGTTTTTACTGAGCAAACAGTGGTGGGCAGAACGATAAAGGCCTAATGTTATCAGTCAGTTCTGTCTGCACAGTCGCATTGGCTGAAAAGTTTTCTAGCTTTTATCGTTCGGCTCACCAGTACTTGCCACTTTTTTATTCGTTTGTGAAACTAGAGTAGAAAAACAGTAGAACCCCTGAGCTTATGTCATATCATGAGTAACATCACAGCTGTGCTTTGGTGGCAGGCATCCCCATTGAAAAAAAATGGGTCAGATTGGTCAGCTCAAACGTATGTTTTTGTTTTAGTTGTTTTTGATGGTTTAGCTAGTCAACCAGAATGGCCAGCATAACCAAGTTAGCTGACCAGGATGACAAGCATGACCAATCTTGTTGACCGAAAAAAACCAAGCTGAAATTGCTGGTCGGCTAGTTCGGTCATGTTGGTAGACCAACAACCGTTAAACTACCTTGGTGACCAACTAAGTCAATCTACCAGCATGACCAGTTAGTTGACCATGTTTTATGAAGTCCTGCTAGTCCACCATTAAAAGTCAGCTCAGACCATTTGAAACCAGCTACCAGCAAAAGCAGATCTTAGCTCGATGTTTCAGCAGAGACAAGCCAATGCTTATTCATTTATTAATTAACTGATGAATTGAAGCATTTGTATGATCCAACAATGATCCAAACAGTGGAGCCCAGTCTTCACCCAGGTCACATATATTTACCATGAGGTTTTAGTCTATCACAAGGCGTATCAATATGCAGCAATATAATCACAATACAATATTTTCTCTATGTATGTGCAGCTCTACTAGTGTTATTGTTGGGCATGGCTGAATAGAGAAGAAGGTTGCTCCTGCTGCTGGGGTCCACTCCAGAACAAATAAAGTGCCATGGGGGTCTTCACCCTTTTGAACGTCCTGTCAGTGGGCCTTCTGAGTTAATTATATTCTTTTCAAAATGGCCAGACAGTGGTGGGGGGCTACAGATAACCACTGCAGAAAGACACTGTCCAACTCTTTCAAGTAGGCACTCAGAAATGAGCCTGGCTGCTTTAGAACCAGTAAACCGTCTCCGCTGTCAAGAGGTAAGAGAATACACCGCACCCTGAGATCCTTGGCGCACTGGCTGCTCTACAAAGAAACACTGGCCTCCTCTACATACAACATTCACAATAATGTGATCTTGGCATTCCAGAAGGTTAGTAGGTCAATTTTACACACACTGTAGTTCAGATCTGTTCCTAATGCAGCTGCTATTGTCACACATAGAACTCGTTACCCATTTTATTATGTCTGAGCATGTTTGCACAGACTAGTGTGTTTTCCCAATTAAACATTCTTCTTGCTGCTGGCAGGGGATTTGATTTAATTTCCTGTTGCAAGACAGTAAAAGCGAGTACTACTTCAATACTGTGGCCTTCTCCAGTGTTTTTAAGGACACCAGTGCTGGACATATTTGTCTTCTGCACAATGTACACTGATATGTATGTGTAGAAAGAGAAAGAAAGTCTTTCAGTACTTGTAGAGTGCAAACGCTTGAAAACCCCTGGTCATGTTTTGGCTGTTTTGTTGGTTTAAAAAAAAAAACAAAACAGGGAAATAACCTTTTCTGTAAATGTGAGTGTACATTTTCTTTTTTTTCTGTTGTAGGTGGATCAATTTAAAAGGATTGAATTGTTACAGTGATGTATTTTGATATTGTGATAAAGAACATTTAGAGCATATTGCGAATTGAATAAGGGCCTAAAGGACACTGATCCACAGCATGCGTCATTACAAAGACAGCACACTTAGTCCTGTTTAAGTGGATTTGGTGCAACTGTAATAAATAATAATAAGCTGTAATAAAGGCAAAGAGTAAAAATGTTATATTGTATTTAGTTGTTGGGTCTTTAGTATCATTTTATAAAACATGCTGCTTTAGTAAAGACCCCATTACTAAATGACCCTAGTTGAAGCAGAAATATGCCCTGCAAAAACAAAACAAACAAACAACTTGATTACACCCTTTACCACAGAGGACACCACAGAAGACCCATTCTCCTTCCCTAAGAACCATGTGTAATAATAAATAACAAAATAAATAAATACATTTCCTGATTCTAGAAAAAAAGCCTAAACTGGTATAGAACCTTTACACTTATATCATTTACAACAATGGTTGGTGCAGCACTGTTTGAGAAATGTTAAATTATTCTTATTGTTAGTTTTTTGATAACAGTTATTGAATATGACACTACTATCCCATTCTGTTTATGTCAAGAATGAATAAAATATGGTGTGATATCAAAATATCTTTAGTTGTCGTGATATACTGATTGTTTTCTATATTGTCCACCCACATTTACTGAACATATTGAAAATAATAAACCTTTTTTAATGTGCAATATTATTTTTTTACTTAGAAAATCAGCAAAAACATGTCATTTGACAAGGGGTCCCCAAACTTTTGCACACAGCTGTGTATCACATGAAGAAAAACAGAAATCAGGATCAGTCTTTACAACCACCAATGTACATTTTGGTTGATTTTACCAATATTCTACATAGTTTCACAAAGAGACCAACAGGTAATTCCCTACTATTCACATCATAGAAAACAATAAACTACATTCCAATAATCTACTGCTTCATAATTAAAGTCACCTCCACAGACCGGCAAATGCACTTATCATAGAGTAACAGATTCTGTGATGTTGATTGGTTCTGTACACTTTGGCACACTGTAACTTGCAGAGTGCGCTCGTCAGCTGAAACAGTTAAGAAGATAATAGTAGTTCTTTAAGATGCCGTGGCTGCCAGCCAATGACGTAACTCCTCGTTCATTTTTTTTCATTGTAACGGACCAACAAAAAAGGTCCAATTTTTTATTTTTTTATTTTTTGGATGTTTAAAGACGTTCAGTTAAGAATGTTTTCTTCCACTTCTTTTCTAAGGTTACTGATTTGTAGATATGTAATGATTTATGTTTTACTTTAAGCCACTGCGATGATAAGATCCTGTTGAATTCTCTTTCAAGGTGGCGATAAAGTCCTGCCAGTAAGCACTCACTCGCTTAGTAAGTGAAATATTCTTCCCACAACATGCTCCCTTCACTTGTTGCTGTGCACGGTCAGCTCCCTCTCAGAGCTCAGGCTGATGGAGGTGGTCTCTTTGTGGCTCTCCCTGGACCTCCTTTCTGTCGGCGACGATGAGGTAGTCCCTTCCTCCCAGGTGCGGAGGGGGCAGACTCGGGCCGAAAGGCCTGGGCCAGACGGGTGCAGGTGTGGGGCGTGCGCCGAGCGCCCGTCCGTCACCGTGAAGCAGCTCTCGGCAGCCGAGCCTCGGCCGGGCCTCCTCTGGGCGCACAGCGGCCCGCAGAGCAGTGCCAAGAACTCCTTGCGGACGCTGCGGTGCATGTAGCCGTAGATGTACGGGTGCAGGCAGCACTGCAGGAAGAAGAGGACGAGTGCCAGTGAGGCCAGCCAGGGCGGGATGGAGGCCCCCGAGTGCATGGACACTGTGCTCAGGACGCTGTAGGGGCCCATGCCCAAGATGTAAGATGCCATGACCACGAACACCACCCGCGCCGCCTTGCAGTGGTACTGGAAGCGTCTGTGTCGGTTCCTGACGGGATACGAGGCTGAGAAAGGACCATCAGGTTGGGGCTGCTGCTGCCTCTGGGGACTGGAGCAGGACACCTGAAAAGCAGAGGCGAGTCTAAATCCATAAACGAGTAAAGATACTGTCGCATGAGAGAAACTACAGTAATGAGCAGAAGTCAGAGACCACATTTCATTTATGAGTTTATTTTCCAGACAATAATAGCCAAGAACACACATCGCTCATTGTTGAGGAGGTTAGATAGGTTGGACAAGGAAGGGGAAAATAGGACTTTATAAAAAAATAAATAACAAAGTACAGGAGAAAACTGGGAATCCTAACAATCATGCAAGCACTTATAAACACTAATCTACTGAAGTACTGGTATGAATCATAATTACACTTTATCTTCCAGGAACACTGGCTAAGTATTGCACTTCTACTGTATGGAGTCTTGTATTTATTCTCTTCTCTGTAATCATTCCAGTCTTGCTAGGTATTGCACTTATACTGGGTCTAACTTTATATTTTGTTTTCTTCTTTCTAGGTATCAGCACTGGCATTTGTTTATGGCAGTGTTTGAGCTCGAGTAGTTTGGACTTAAACCTGTTTGTACTAGATAGAGACACATACTCTGACTGAACACATAGCACTTATGTAAGTCGTCCTGGATAAGAGACTCTGCTAACTGCCTTGAATGTAAATGTAATGCAAGACCTGCTGGACCACCAAATCCATCCCTAGAGTAAAAAATCAACGATCAGAAAAAAGTTGCAAGAGCTGTAATAAAGGCGAATTGTATTTGTATTTAGTTGTTGGGTCTTCAGTATCATTTTATAAAGCATGCTGTTTTTGTATTGAAAATTAAAGCAGAAGTATGCCCTGCAAAAACAAAACAAACAGCTTGAATACACCCTTTACCACAGAAGACACCATAGGAGAACCATTATCCTTCCCTGAAGAACCATGTGTAATAATAAATAACAAAATAAATGAATAAAATTTCCTGTTTTTAGAACTGCTATAGAACCTTTACATTGTGTGAAGGTTCTTCAAACCTTCAAACACTTATATCATTTACAAAAATGTTTTTCTAAAGACATTTTTTTTGGGATCATGCAAAGAACTCTTTGTGGCACATTATTTTTTTAAAAAGAGACGCCAATTAACCAACTCTTCAGAGTGATGGTGGTGTAACTCTTTCTGGTTCTCTGGAGAGCTTTTCACAGATTCCTTAAAAAAATCTGATTTGTTCAGGAGAATTGTGTGCGTGAAGAACTGTTACAAAGATCTAACTTCCATTCCTCACTCCTTTAACTTGAGAATAACTGGTTTCTGTGTATGTTCTGAATAAAAAGCCTAAGAATGTAGTAAACCTGGGAATTATCTAAGGAGTTCCGTTTCATATGATGTGCGATTACATCAAAAAAACAAGACAAGAACCATTTAGGAACTTTGTTTTTAAGAGTACAAAAGCCAAAAGGTACTAGAGAGTTCCTTATAGTAGTGGCTACCAGGCTGGTCCTGGAGTACTTCTGAACAGTGCATTCATGTCAGCTCAGGTAAAGCTTGATATGAGTGAAGTGAAAACATTAAATTAGAGCAGAAAAAACATTAAAATATGCAGGACTAAGCGTTGGAATACATTGCTCTTCAAGGCTGAAGCGGAACTTCTTATTACATCCACCATCACGGTATGAGCTGTATGTCTAGGTGAGTAGGTCAGAGTGCTGAATGAAGTTAAACACAAAAACAATTATCAACTCAACGTGAATGCCTAAAAAATGATTTTCCTTCCTACTCACCTCTGCTTGGGAGTCTGGAGGCTGGTTGCTCTGGATGGGATGCACCAGAGCGTTCTGTCGTCTAGCCGCTCTGAACACCATCCAGTAGCAGCCCAACATGATGGCCACGGGCATCCAGAAGGAGAGTGTGGCCACCAGAGCTGAGTAAGAGTAGCTGGAGGACCATACCACAGTGCAGGCATTGTGTTGCCGGTCAAAGTCGATGGTTCCCCAGCCATAGAGTGGTGGAGTGCTCTGCAACAGGCCCAGCAGCCAGGTGAGGGCAATGAGGTTGGTGCCCAGGTGGGGCGTCATGCGTGTGGGATAGGACAGTGGATGGATTATAGCCAGGTATCGGTCCACTGACACCACGATGATGGTGTTAACCCCTGCAAATGCGAACAGGTGCATAAGGACCACCAGGGCTTGGCACAGATGAGCGTCCAGTGGCCAGACACCAGGTGCGGCAGCGGCGATGACGAAGGGCATGACCAGCACGGTCTGCAGCAGGTCAGCCAGCAGCAGATTGAGTACGAAGCGGTTGGCCACGTGCAGTAGCTGTGGCTTGCGCTGGAATACCAGCAGCACCACCACGTTACCAAAAAGCGATGTGCACACGATGGCTGAGATGAGGGCCATCTTCACAGCGCTGTTGACCAGCGAGGGTGGCTGGAGGGCACCAGGGTCCCAGGGCACCTCGCTGGAGTTATAGTCCATGATTCCGATGAGCTGGGTGCATGTGGGGTTATCCACACCTTCCCTCCGCTGCTGTTTTCACCTTCAAAGGAGGGCATGACAGTGAATGCAAATCCAAAATAAGGCAACAGCAGTCTTAAAAACATAGAAACGAATATTTCTTTTCAGAAATGTTTAGAAAAGACCCGCATGAAGAGTGGTCCATGTTCCAAAGTTGTCCTGAGGAAATTTGATTTGGCCAAAAAGTTACCCAAACCCCACCCAATGAGAGAACATGCAAATCTGTAGATTGTACACACACTGTACTCTTAATCTGGTGCACGTATCTCGGATCTATATTTATTATCATGTTATCAGCTCCACCTACTGTATAGGTGCATTTTGTAGTTCTACAATTACAGACTGTAGTCCATCTGTTTTTTTGTTTTTTTTGTTGACACTGATGTGGTGGTGGTGTGTTTGTATGTATTGTACTGGTATGAGTGGATCAGACCCAGCACTCACTGTCTCTATTATAAACGCCTGCCTTGTTGGTCCACCTTGTAGATATAAAGCCAGAGACAACAGCTCACCTGTTGCTGCACAGTTTATGTTGGTCATCCTCTAGTACTTCATCAGTAGTCAGATGATGCTGCCCACAGGGGGATACACATACACCACCACTACAGCATCCCTGCAGAACTAAGAATAATCCACCACCTGAGCAATACCTGCTCTGTGGCGGTCCTTTGGAGGTCCTGATCAATTATGTGTGAAAGAGGGCCAACAAAGTATGCTGACGAACAGATGGACTACAGTCTGCAACTGTAGAACTACAAAGTGCTCCTATACGGTCAGTGGAGCTGATAAAATGGACAAGAAGTTTCTTATAAAGTACTCTGTGAGTGTATATGAGTGTATACAACTCATTAACTTCACAGTTTTCTTCTAAAATAGTATTTTTTAAGATTTAGTACCAAATATGGTGCAATATTACAAAATGTGTTTCTAGAAACTGAATATACATAGCAGTGTTATTCTGTTATTGTTTGGTGTCATTTTGCCCACCATACATGCACTTTGGCTCCAGAAGACCAAAAGGTCTGGGCACCCCTGCTATAGAAGGAGCACTTTTGTAGATACAGATAGTTCCACTTATCAATGAGATGTTTTATTGTTTGCATTATGACCGTTTCAACTTAAACGCATAAAATCTATTTGGTTGAGTATCATGAATATTAAGTGTTTTTTCATCATTCCTTATTATGATGCCTGTATTTATCATGTGGCTTTATGATATAAGCAAAATACAATTTTGCTGTACTGTCGTTTCACAATAATAATAATAATAATAATAATAATAATAATAATAATAATAATAATAGTTATTGTTATTATTATTATTATAATCATCATCATAGCAAGAACAAGATGATGATGAGGAATTAAAAAGTGCAAGTATTTCACATCTGCCTTTGTACATTTAACATCTCGCAGGGCCTCCATCTCTAACATCACCCTGTCTCTCCACTCGCCCCCCTGCTTTCCCCTCAGCGCCGCTGTGGAACATGACTTACATCTCAGACTCTCGGATGCAGACAGCGGTCACAAAACCTAAGAACCCGGCCAGCGTCGCCTCAGCTACCTGTTCCATGTTTCCCTTCACATTCAATCATCGCTTCCTCCGCCACCCACCAGCCTGGCCGAGCTAAAGCCGCTGCTGATCAGTCTGCCCTGTTTATTCTCCACAAACAGCTGGACCGCACATCTGTCAGCATTCCATTGTTCCCCTAACGCAGATACACGAGACCCAGCCGAGCCGTCTCCCTCCGCCAGGCTCGTCATACAAAGCGATCAAACGCCACACGCTTTACCTCTCGACAGCCATCAGAAGCGGGGCTGTGTCCGAGCTGTGGTCGCGGGGCTGCGGGTTTTCTCTCGTGCCCCCCGTGCTGGGCGCTCTCCGCTGATCCTCGCTGACGCTGCTTCGCTCTGATCTCCCATTGTAGTCACCGCGCCGTTAATCAATGGCAGTCAGCCTCGCCGCTCGTCGCTCTTCCTTCCCAGCCCCGCTATGTACGCTCCGCGGCCGGTCCTCATCTGCCAACGCGAATCCGCTAGAGGGGAAAACAGGACTCGAACAAGGTGGTGGTCCGTACAGCTGTGTCACTCAGAGCCACTGTCTCTGTGAGGGTCTGCTCTGCACGCCCGGGCTCGGAGCTGCTGCTCGCTGTGAAGAGCCTCACCCCATGTTGGCAGTGACAGGATAATGTGATGCTCCGTTACGTATGGCTGTTTTCGCCTCGTTCTAATTTTAGATGTGGGTTTAAAAAAACGCCGATAAACCCGAAATAGAGGGTGACAAAAAACAGAAAAGTCACTTCAGGGTCAATGTTTTTAAAGGGCTCGTATGCTGGAAACAGTGTTTGTGTGCTAAAACAGTGATTTTCACATACCATGCAAACCACGCAAACAGTTAAAATCTGTCAGACACTCCCTGATCCTGCCGAGAATGCCCGTTTGGAGTTCACTATGGTTGTGATGTCACAACCATGTGTTGCTTTACATAGGCCCCGTATATATACAGGTACTATAAGGGAGGTGGATCATTTTCAGGGAGTTTAAATTAAAACAGTCTGAAGATTTCACTGGTTTTCAAACTCTCCTCTCCTGTTCCTCGGTCAGATCTTCTCTATAACTTATTCATTGCAGTGTTTAGTGTAGAGTAAATGATTACATATAAATGCAGCTGATGATGATGATGATGAAAAATTGAAAGTGTGTGAAAGACATACATTGAAAGCCTCATTCAAGATAACAAGAAAAAATTGTAAATAAAAAAATTGCATGTAAATTAGAGATGACATGGAAATCGGCCACAGTTATTAATGTAAAACTGAAATTGCAGACAGAAGTACCATCTTGAAACTAGTATTGCAAATACTTAAATAAGTATTTTGGAATACTTAACAACTCAATGTAAATTTACACACACACACACACACACACACACACACACACACACACACACACACACACACACATGTTTATCTTACTATATTAGTGAGGCCATCCATAGGTTTCTATTGATCTTATAATTATACCCCTACACCTAAACCTAACCCTAAACTTAACCTTGGTATCCAAAACACAAATTTTCTGCTCTATTAGATTTTTTTTTAAAACTTGATTTTTGGAAAAAATGACATGTCCTAAAGTGAGGACCAGCAAAATGTCCTCACTTTATCATAAAATCAGACTGTACTATACTAGTGAGGACATGGGGTCCTCACAACTATACCTTTACAAGGTACACACACACACACACACACAAACACAAAACAGTATGACACTACATGATATCATATCACAGTATGATATAAGTTCTTAAAATGATGTATAATGTCAACACTGTTTTACAAATCGGTGATTTCAAATTCCATGTGGTCTATCTATGATTATTAAGCTACAAAATTAGCTAAAAAACATTTTAAATGTATATTATTTTTGTAAGGAAATCCAACACATACACATATATTCTCCTATTCACCCCAGAGCAGGTTAGCCACCCATTCATAGTAAATATACTAGGAGTATTTCAACCTGGGTCGCTTTTTAAACAAGGCACAATACAGCCCAGCCAATCAAAACAGAGCTTATGCACATATGCCTGTCTTAGGTTGGCCTTGCACGTTTTATTTTTCTGAAGGTGGAATAAACACACGGCGCACCAGATGTGTTTGTTTTTTGAACACTGCATCTGGCTGTGCATCGTCCTGTGGGTGAGCAACGACAGCTGCTTTTTGTCATGGTTTCAATCTGTGATGGACTGCAGCCACAACGTCCTTCTTTTTATTACTGTCACACATGACGTAAGCTACTTGACTACTTCAGGTCATTGAACTCAGGATGTGCTACGCAAAATAAACATGAGGCACCCAGACACAGCAAAATCCGTACATTTTATTTAATCAGTAATGTGCTTGTTTGAACTCTGTGGGTATATTATTACATTGACATGTTTTGATTGGAAACACAGGGGTCAAATTCTTGAAAATGAAAATTTTCCAATAAGTATTAGAAAAGGTAGATACAGCCAAGTAAGCTCTCCCATTGGTTAAGATTTCCATGTCAGGTTAACCACTAACTATGGCTGTTACAAACATTTTGGAGTCAATTCCACTTCTGGTTGCTAGTGACAACAGAATTAAATCAATGGAGTTGAACACAATAACCTTGATTCTGAATATAAAGAGTAGCACACTCATTTTTAACTGACCATAGCATAGACATTTTGAATGCGTATGCAAAGTAAATGAATTAAACTAAATTAACAGCCTCATCAGGTTGGTAGATGTTTTGGTATTAGCAGTGATATTTGATTGCCAATGATTGACAAACAGAAAAATGTAGTATTTTTGTTTCTACCTACAGTCAGGCTATCAGGAGTGGAATTCAAAACTTTGGAGACAACAAATTCTCAAATGCCAAGAAGAGAGCAACTGATTATTTTCGAGACTGACTGCCAGCTGTACCATTTACATGAGTTGGAAGTGACAGCAGGAACATTCAATAAGCTTCGTCACTCTATCCCTTCAGAAATCCTAGCTACATCACTTACTGCGAGGGCCAGTGGTAGCTTGACCGAAGAGTTTCAGTCAGAGGTTGAAAATGAAATGAAAAGGAAATGACAACAGCATCTATGCTCTTCACTGAAAGAGCTGCTGTAAAAGTACTTTACACAAATCATCTTAATATGTCTGTAACAAACTTCAAATAAAACATGCAATGTGTTTCAAGCACAAATTTGTATACAAATTCAAGCTTAAAAGTCAATAATTGTACATGTGAATCATCCTTAGCTTTTAAGGAGGGAGTTTTTCCTTGCCACTGTTAATTGCATACTGGGGGATAACTGTAACTGTTGTAACTGTTTTCAAAACTCTGTAAAGCTGATTTGAGACAACATCAGTTGTAAAAAGCGCTATACAAATAAACTTGACTTGACTATCAATATTCTACTACAATTCCACTGGGATGTTAGCAGAAACCCACTGTAGAGATCTCTTTTGCTCTTTATTCTCTAATAGTCACAATCTACAACTGCAAAAAAGCACATATTGATGTAAGAATCAATGCAATTTTCATTTCCACCTTATTTCTCAGTTCATGGCTGAAATATCTGGTTAAGGCGTTGAAGTGTTGCTCATTACTGTTTAAAAAGTGTGTATAGTTTTTAAATTACCTAGTTCTCCAATTAAATGTCTCTGAGGCGTTCTGGGACAACATGCAGTTTGTGGCTGTGTACAGTCGAGTATCAGGAAAAACAATGTTACTACCATAAATAGTGCAGAGCTCCAGAGGGCATGTTAATGTGGCTTCATAATGACTATGTCTACTTGAAATAGTTAACTTGTTATTGTAGAAAAGTTTACCCATAAAATGCTACCGGATGGTAAACTGCAAGTTGACTATCACTGGTTTCTGCTAACATGGCTCATTTGAACTGGTTCGAACTTTATATTCTCATGATAACTGAATATATTCTGCCTTCACTATGGCAGGCCGAGCAGATTAAGAGAAAGCCAAACAGGTAACCCTACAGTAATAAAAACAGACTTTCAGTTTAGTTACCTTAACCTGTATTGCAAGTGTATTGATGATGTCACTGTCTCCAAGACCATCACCATACGCCCAAACCAGAAGCCATGGATGACTCCTGAGGTGCGTGCGCTACTGAGGACCCGCGACTTGGCCTTCAGAGTGGGTGACAAGGCGGCCCTAAGGAAAGCAAGAGCCAAATTGTCACGAGCAATCCGAGAGGCAAAGCGCGCACACGCCCAGAGAATCCACAACCACATCAAGGACACGCGACGCATGTGGCAGGACAATGCCACCGTCCTGTGACAGTGATGCCTTCCTCCCCGATGCCCTAAACAACTTTTATGCACGGTTTGAGGCACAGAACAACACGTTGGTGAGCAGGATCACACCCAAGCCAGACGAGCAGGCGCTGTGCCTGACTGCAGTGGACGTGAGGAAAACTCTGCGCAGAGTCAACCCACGGAAAGCTGCAGGACCAGACAACATCCCTGGCAGAGTGCTCAGAGAGTGTGCAGACCAGTTGACAGATGTTCTCACGGACATCTTCAACGTCTCCCTGCGCAGCTCCACTGTCCCAACGTGCCTCAAGACCACCACCATCATCCCCGTGCCGAAGAAGTCCACGGTGTCCTGCCTCAATGACTACCGTCCCGTAGCTCTCACGCCCATCATCATGAAGTGCTTCGAGAGGCTAGTCATGAGGAACATCAAGACCCAACTGCCCTCTTCATTGGAACCCCTGCAATTTGCATATCATTCCAACCGCTCCACGGACGATGCCATCACCACCACCCTTCATGTCTCCCTTACCCACCTGGAGAAGAAGGACACCTACGTCAGAATGCTGTTCATAGACTTCAGTTCAGCATTCAACACCATCATCCCACAGAATCTTACCAGGAAGTTAAGCCTGCTGGGCCTCAACACCCCAGTTAGTCCGGTTCGGGAACAGCAGCTCCAGCACCATCACCATGAACACTGGGGCACCCCAGGGCAGTGTACTGAGTCCTCTGTTGTTCACCCTACAGACTCGTGACTGTGTTGCGAAACACAGTTCTAACAGCATCATAAAGTTCGCCAATGATACAACTGTGCTGGGTCTCATCAGCAAAGGCGACGAGTCAGCATACAGGGAGGAGGTACAGCAGCTGACAGACTGGTGTACAGTGGAATGTAGAGAAGACCAAGGAAATGGTTGTTGACTTCAGGAAATCAAGACCGGTCCACTCTCCGCTTAACATCAACGGCTCCTCTGTGGAGATCATTAAGAGCACCAAGTTCCTTGGTGTCCACCTAGCGGAGAACCTCACCTGGTCCCTGAACACCAGCTCTACAGCCAAGAAAGCCCAGCAGCGTCTCTACTTCCTCCGGAAGCTGAGAAAGGCCCGTCTCCCTCCACCCATCCTCACCCTCTTCTATAGGGGAACCATAGAGAGCATCCTAAGCAGCTGCATCACTGCCTGGTTTGGGACCTGCACAGCCTCTGACCGCAAGTCCCTCCAACGCATTGTGAGGACACCTGAGAGGATCATCGGAGTCTCTCTCCTCCGTCTTGGACATTTACACCACCCGCTGCATCTGCAAAGCACTGTGTACTCTGTATGTAGTTGAAATGACAATAAAACCCACTTGACTTGACTTGACTTGAAGCACAAGCTAAGCAAACCCCTTCTAATGCACTACATGGGCCGGCATTCATGTCCTATATTATTTTATGTATTGCTGAATTTCTCTTTGGTATATCTTTTGTAAACAGTGTATTTCATTATTTTATGTTCCATGTGTTCTTTAAAAATCTTGATTTTATTGCCAAAATCATTATTTGAATTATTAGTTATTTTTTGAGTTTTTGTAAATATGTTATTGACTGCAATCAAAGGGATGAAAACATAGACATATAAAATGTAAAAAACATGTTGGTGTGATGCTTATTATGACCTACAATTCTTTGTATTTAACTATATTTTAATCAAGTGCAATTACAATTACAGTTATAAAGTATTTACACGAGTCACACATGCCATATGTTGTTCTTTTCAAGAGACCCTAGATTACGCAGATATGACATTAGTCCTAAGAAAAAAGGATTGTATGAATTTGGAGCATTTTAATTTAAAAAAGTACTGCAGTATTCTTTTGGCTTGAAAACAAGTGTCAGGACAGATACTGTTTCAGCAATGTTTTTCCAAGTGCGTCTGTGAGAAGAAGATGCAATTTAATTATGGTCAATTCTTTTGCTTATTATTGAGTAATAAATAAATAAACAGCATTAAGACAGACTGTAGCTGATTTTGTTGTGATTTGCTGTATTTAGTTGTACTCTTGTTTCTCGTTGTACCATGTTGCTCTTGTAGGAATGTAATTTCACTCCACTGTGTACTTGTACGTTGATGGAATGACAGTAAAAGCCTCTTGACTTGGCCTGAAACTTGTGTAGTAGATGTAGAAATGTGTGTAGTGGTGAACTGATTGGCTTTAAATATAAATGACTAAAGGATTTGAAATCAGTTTTTGGAGGTGAATAGTGATGGATGCTAATCTCTCTGGACTCAGTCAGGCTGGTTTAACTCTTGTTGCCAGATGAAGGCTAAAGCAGAGAACTAATAGCAGGCTGCTTTTGGAGCTGGACTGTTGTCTTTTGGGTTGGTCAGATGTGGATGAAACCTCTCGGACACACAGATGAGGGCTGTGTGAATCATATCATTGTTTTTAACCCATTGTTTTTAATATGAAGACTAAAAACAGAAAGCCAATAATGGTAGTGAGTAGATATTGGATGGTGTTTGTAGCAGAATTAGAGGCTTGTAGGTGAGTGAAATCACTCTGGTCAGTGAAGGGAATGGCTACTATGTGCGGTGATGTGTGAAGCATTTTGCTTTTTTTAACACTTTAAGTTCTGGATCCTGGGTGATTTTTTAGGCCATATTACTTAATGATGTTGACTTGGCAGCTCACTGTCATGCTGGCTGGTCAGGGTAGGGTTTTGTGAACATAGGAGGAGCATTATTAAAGTTTTCTATACTAGACATTGCTATGTTGGCATTGCTTTAGGGTTCTCTGTTTGTACATGTTAGGCTAAACCCAACTAAAGCATTTAAACTTCATTAGCATGTATTATTTGTGTTAGCTAGAAGATCCTCTGACTAAACTGTTTTTGTAACACTGGTTCAGGTTTCTGTTGATAGATTGATTATAAATATCAGTTTATTTGCATTTTTATTTTTCCCACTTTTCTAGCATGTTATGATGTTATAACAGAGTTGGTATTTAATGTAAAGCATTTAATGGTATTTCTTTACACTTTTTCAGAAGTACAATTTTTTTTTCCCATCTACGGTGCTGGTTAGCCAGTCACCTAGCTTCTAAAACACATATGCTGGCCTTTGTGGTAATCAGCATAATATGTCCCGGTACTGCTGACCAGCATTTAAAACACACGATATGATTAGCTTTGAAAGTGATGAGCCATGTTGGTCTATGTTGTTTTTTTTCTAGGGGGAAAGTTGCTAAAAGCATCATAGAAGACAGGAACAAGGTGGATAGTGTGTATGTATGTATGTGTATGTATGTATGGAACTAAAGAATGCTTTAGTAATCAATTATCTTCTCTCTTAATGTAAATAAGGTTAGGGTGTATCTTAATACTTGATCAGGCCAGGACCTGACATGACTCTTATCTTTCAAAGTTATCAATCTTTTTAGATTCTCCGTGTGTGTTTTGTCACTCTGAGGGCAAAATAACTAAATGGGTGGGTTGGTGTGAGTGTAGGTGTACATAAGTCACTGGACTGGCATACTGCATTTCATTTTTTCACACATTCACAGCACCTGAATACTGACCACACATCTTATTTGTATACTATTGTACTTTGCTTTCATATAACCACTTAATCTTTTTTAAAAAGACCATACCTGATTTTTATTCGTGCTATTATTATTATTATTATTATTATTATTATTATTATTATTATTATTATTATTATTATTATTATTATTTCCAAACCAAGCAGTGTACAGTACATTCAGGTTGACATGTAATAAATAAAAAAATGTACAAGAACATTATATTGGTTGTTTTACTATATTTAATGACTACAACACATTCCAAAAAAGTTGGGACGGAAGCTTGTTTTCCATTTTTCCTTTGTATAACTCTTCAGCTGTGCAAATTTACATGGTCTTAATTGTCATATATTTAGGGAGACATGTGTGGACTGCAGACGGGTCCCAGACACCCACCCTCTCTGATTATACACCTATACAGGTAACACTTTGAGAATGTGAGTTGCCATTGACTTTTTGATATAAACATGGAGTTCCTGAAGATGTTGTCTAGAAGGATGTTGGACTCAGAGTGGTCCTTGATGTTACAGGGCTGATATATGTAAGTGACTTCTATTCTGATTGGTTAGTTGATTGGTTTTACGGTTTGGTTTCTGGAGTCTTTGAAAGGTTGTGGTTATACTTTGACAACCAGAAATGATTTTCATCGTGTTATTTATTTTGTCAAATTTCTCACTTACATTACTTCAAGAATAAAATCAAGATGGAGAAACAATGTAATACTGATGAAACAGATGTATTTTTATATTTGCTAATAATCAGGTAATAATAATAATAATAATAATAATAATAATAATAATAATAATAATGCTCTGCATACTATTTCTGTTTTTGTGGCAACACATTGAAAATGTAGAGAAGCAGAACAGACAGACCTCTGTTAGTGACTCTTTGAAGCGCTGAAAGAGTGGTGCAGTCCATTTCATGCAGCTGGTTTGAGGACCATGTTCTTCGTTCCCGAGGGCCCCAGTTCAAGGTAACCGTTGGGTTTTAACTATGACTTGGAGTAAGAAGATCCAGTGGACTGGTTCAGCAACAGTAACTGTAACCTTCTTTTCACATCTAGACACTCAGGTCAAGGCCAGTAGGATATGAGCAGGTGTTAAAAGCACACAAAGTCGAAAGGAAACATGATTTTCAAAAAATATACTTTCTAAATAAAGTGTATTATAAATTCTTCACTTTCAAAATATAGTGAACCAACAAGTGAAGCACAAAATGTATTAACTGTGGATCTTCCAAGAACTAGTCTCTCTCTCTCTCTCTCCCTCTGGCTATATCTACTGCTAATTCATGGAAACTGAAGAGTGCCATCTAGTGGTCTAGTAGCTGTTGTGCCAATTTCTCAATTTTCATAACAAACTCAAAAAACAGCTCCATCATATTTTTTTCAGAATTTTCTATAGTTCAGTTGCTGAGATTAGATAGACCGGGTTTGTATCTACACTCTTCACCCATTTTATCATCTTTACTTATCATATAGGAGCACTTTGCACAATCTGATATCCCAGCTTCATCCCATTCATCAAAAGTCAAGACCCCCAGAGGACCACCACAGAGCAGGTATTATATGGGTGGTAGACCATTATCAGCACTGCTGTGACACTGACATTGTGGTGGTGTGCTAGTGTGTGTTGTGCTGCTACGAGTGGATCAGAGACAGCAGTGCTGCTGGAGTTTTTGTTCACTCACTGTCCACCTTACCTTGTTATACTACTTTTTATAGTGCTGTTACATTCATTATGAGATAACAATAAGATAATAGACTATATTTATTCACAAAATTATTTAATTATTTGGTGCCTGCTCAATCCTCAATTGAGTCAAGAGGCTTTTATTGTCATTCCATCTACGTACAGTACACAGTGGAGTGAAATTAAGTTCCTCCAGTAACAACATGGTGCAACATAGAACAAAGAGTACAAAGTGCGACCATGCAAACATAAGTTTTTAACTATAAATAATAAATATGATAAATTAACAGGCATTAGACACAGCAAACAGACATTAGACACTTTAAGCAGACAGGACAGTAAACAGACAGCACAGTAAACAGACAGCACAGTAAACAGACAGCACAGTAAACAGAACAGTGCAGCACCGACACAGCACTCATTTCTGAGCATGAAGTAGTGAATAAAGTGCAGCGAGATTAAACATACTGTGATCTGTGAGCTATGCAGTCAGATAACACACACACAGCAGTTCCTGAGGTGGTTCTTGGTAGAGGTAGAAGTAACAGTGTAAGCACAGAGACAGCAGCAATGTTCCAGACAGTGCAAGTAGGCCATTAAAAGAAGTGTATGTGTAAGTATAGGGTATTTGTCTGAGGGGGTATTTAAATCCGTCCCTGTGACTTTAAAAACCTGACAGCTTGAGCAACAAAGCTGTTGCAGAGCCTGGCAGTGGTGGCACGTATTCTCCGGTACCTTCTGCCGGACGGCAGCAGTGAAAAAACTTTGTGTGAGGGATGGATGGGGTCGGCTACAATGCTGGTGGCTTTGCGGATGCAGCATGCGGTGTAAATGTCCATGATGGAGGGGCGAGAGACCCTGATGAGCTTCTCAGCTGTCCTGAAGTGTCATGCGGTCAGAGGCGGTGGAATTCCCATACCAGGCGATGATGCAGCTTCTCAAGATGCTCTTTACAGTCCCTCTGTAGAACATGGTGAGGATGGGAGGGGGGAGATGACCCCCTCTCCTAATAGGTCAAACTTTACAGTTAGAATATTTATCATTTAACCTGATGAGAAATGCAAAATAAGAAAAGAAATTCACACTTTGGAATGATGCACTGCTGCACTGTCCTTTATTGTAGCTATTCGAAACTCGAAATGACTATGACCAGTTTGTGACCCTGCTAACGTTAGCTGTAAAAGGTTACATCACCACCGCCTTCATATTATTTTGTAAACAAAATAGAAAAAGACACCTTCATTATTTTTTGCTGACAAAACAAAGGATAAACCTAACCTGTTCTGTGTGTTCTACAACATTGATGACAAATTGGAGAAACTGATAATATAAATGGTAACCAAAGTGAACTCCAAGGTACATCAGTATCAGATTGCACCATCCGTCGCTGTTTTAGTGAAAGTAGACTTAATGAAAGACGTTAGAGGAGGAAAACACTTCTGAATTAAATCATAAAAAGTGAGACTGCAATTTGCCAAAATGCACATTGACAAGCCACAAAGCTTCTGAGAGACTATCCTTTGGACAGAAGAGACAAAACTGAAGCATACAAATAAAAAGAACATTGTACCTGCTGTGAAACATGGAGGAGCATTCGTTTTCTTTAGGGCTGCTTTACAATAAAAACTTAAGACTATCAAGGCATTCTGGGGCGACATGTGCTTCCCAGTGTCAGAAAGCTTGGTGTCAGTTGCAGTTCATGGGTCCTCCAAGTGGATAATGACCCAAAACACACAGCTAAAAACATCCAAGAATGGCTAAGACCAAAGCATTGGACTATTCTAACGTGGCCATCTATGAGCCCTGTATTAAACCCTATTGAACATCCGTGGAAGGAGTTAAAACATGTAGTCTGGAGAAGACACCCTGCAAACTTGAGACAGCTGGAGCAGTTTGCTCAGGAGGAGAGAGGGCAAAATTCTTGTGGGCAGGTGCAGAAGTCTCACTGAGAGTTACAGAAATTGCTTGATTGCAGTGATTGATCAAAAGGTTGAGGCATTTCTATTAATTAAATATTATTAAATATAAATGTATGTTTACCATCATTTTTGTCCAGGACAGTTTCATTGATTTGTTTTTTAAAATGATGCTGTTCAACCAAAATTCAAAAGCAATGTCTGATTTGTATTAGCTGATTTTCAGTAAATTTGTATTACTTTTGTCAGTTTGAAGTCATTTCAGTAATTATTGTGGGTTTTTCTTTCTTTAACGGAAGGGTACCAACAGTTTTGTCCATGTGTGTACAACATAAATATCAATAAACAACTCTGTTGTGATATATGGACTGACTGAAAGAGATATTGCCAACATTTTATTAAGCTTGTCCAGCCTGGCAACGGTTGCTACGAAAGATCGGGCGGAGCATGAATGGCTCGCGGACACACAGCTATATTTCCCGTTACGGCCATCGCGAGAACACAAACGAGAAAAAAGACCAAACCAGTAACCGTTAGTTGTTGTTAACCCACAGCTCACTAACTAGCTTTGTTAGCTTTTTCCTATCACCAGCCTCATATTAAACTGTTTTCCAAAGTTTTTCGGCTGTTAGAAATCACAAGTGTGTCGCGATGGAATCACGAACGAAAGTGTTTAACCAGAACAAAACGTGTCGGTGAAGCTAATGACGATGAGCGAGGTGGAGACTGTAGGATGATCTTGTAGCGCTAGCGGGCGTAGAGAGAAAGCTACTGCAATGGGGAAGGTAGGAACTGAACTGAAAGCAGCCTGAAAATACTTCATTTGGTAAACATTACAATGGCCAACTAAAGTCTTCTCACAGTAACGTACCAGGACATACTGCCTCTAAGCATTCTGTAGCAACTCTCTCTCTCTCTCTCTCTCTCTCTCTCTCTCTCTCTCTCTCTCTCTCTCTCTCTCTCTCTCTCACACACACACACACACACACACATTCAGACACAGACGCTCTCCGGGATCAAGAGGGCACTGACACAAAAAGACTCAGGCCCCTCCGCAGACAGATAAACACACAGGCGAAAAACAGAGTCTACTACTAGCTAGCAGAGTACAAGCATCAGAAAGGCTCCCATTCACGCACAATGCTGTTTGTTTCCAATGCTGAAACAGTTTAGAAGTAATTACTTGTGTTTTCCTTGGAGCTTCCCATTCAGACTAGTGGACCGCCACCACAACGGGGCGAAGTGCTCAATTGATGACAGTCCTATTTGGGCCAAAGGAAGACGTTAAAAGTGCTTGTATAGAGCTCTTTCAGGAGATTAACTTGCTATGAGGGCTACCTGCCATGGACCGTATTCATGGAGGCAGCACAAAGGCTTTTTTTTTCAGCCAAGGCCACAGCTGTGTGAAAGCCATGGCTGAATAGGGTAATGGTCACAAAAGACAACAAACCTCAAGTGTAGAAAAATAAAGTGTCTTCTTACACGTTGGCTTTCCATTCACGCGAAGATGATTCCCTCTATTTAGCACTGAGGATCTGCAGCACGACCACCAAAGCGCCTCGGCCTAATTAATTTCAGAGAGGCCGTGTTGTGGTGCAGCCCGCAAAGGGAAGGCAGCATAAAGGACCAAAGTAGACTTTAATTAAACCTTTCTGTCAGACAAGCGTCTCTGAAGCGGGACATGTTATGGAGCAAACTTCAACATGCTGCGCTGATAACACAGAACTGTGAAAGCAGAGCTATTTTTCAATTAGTAACAGTGTGTAGTTCATGTGTAAATACACACACATTTGTAAATATGTCAGTGGTTTAGACACAGTGTGCAAGTATGTGTTTCATAATCTTAAAGATGTTTTGTTCCGATGTGTAAATGCTAAAAACCTTGACCTTAACAAATATAAGACATGCTGATTATAGCTAGGGGTGATGTTTTTTTTTTTACAAATAAATATTCAAAATGATTGTTTTCAGTTTTGTAGTGCCACTCAAAAAATAGTTTGGAGCAGCCAATGAGGTCTTACGAATGCCAAGGGTGCATGAAGTTGACATCAAAGCAAAAACGGGCTAACTGCATAATTCCATATGTGTCAATTCACATGATGGCGTCTTCAACAAAATGAGTTTAATCTTCACCTAAAAATAAAGAAGGTCCTTCTCTGAGTAAGTCTTAACTTATTATATAGAGTTCCAAATGTTGCGGCCCTGTTCAAATAACATACTTTGTTGCCTTTCTAAGAAAAAAGAACAAAGTTAACACATCGGCTACAGAGAACTCTCTTTACATTTTAATTTAACATATTAAAACATAAAATATGAATTGTGAAAAGTTATGCTACATTTTGGATTTAATGTTTTATTTTTTTCCGACATGTTAAACTCAACAAATTAAGAGAAATTTTTCCTTTTTTTTAAAAGAAAAATGTTGGTTTGTTTAATGCAGTACTTATTTTACTTGACTTACAGAATCAACAGAACATAATCTCACTGGAGATGTTTAAACTTTTGCATGACTGTATATATTGAACTATGCAGAAGTCTGGGCACCTAAGAAAAAATGTTTAAAAGCAAGACTATAATTGTGTTTCTGCTTGTTAAAAATATTAGAATATTAGAATACATGCAATCTAACACAATAAACGCAGTAAAACAAGCTAATTAGAAGAACAGAGGTTTGCCTCCAGTTTTCTCCTGAACATTTCTCCCAATCGTTACATGAATTGGTTAAATTCCATCACCAGCCCTTTTGATAACTTTAATGAAGGCTTTACTGAGCCGAACCAGGTATTACATAAAACTACAAATAATGCTGGGCTTCCTTAAAGAAAGAGTTGGAAATGAAAACACTGACAAATATGAAATTAGTTTGTTATTTGAGTTTATTGTTTTTTTTCAGGAGTCTAAGACTTCTGTGCAGAACTATCTACATATACTCTGATTTTGCTATCCTATGCAATCCAGTACTGAAAAAAACTGTATTTGTTTATGTTAAATGCACATGCACACACAGATTCACATATGTACTCATGTTTGTGCCAAACAAAAAGGTCTGAAAAATGATACAGACTAGCAAGGATACACTTTGTTTATTTGTGGTATTTAGGCTAATTTTGTGTGTGCTAAAAAGCAGCGGTCAGGATGGTGTGGCTGTAAGCGATGCGGATATCAGAACATCAGAGAGGTGATCAGAAGGATTAGAGCCGACTGGCCTCCACCCCCTCACACATAAAGACTGTGGGCTGCTTTGTGCCGAGACGCACAACTCCATCAAAGCTCTGTCCGCCGTGTCCATCTTTGCCTCCTGTGGGGCCTCTGTGACCGCCCTGACCACAAAGAAAACACGTCCCGACACACACACACACACACACACACACACACACACACAGGCTCACACATGCATACATGCACACAAAAATGTGAAGCACAGCCAATTTCTGACCACGGTGAGAAAAGGGTGTGGGTGTGCGAGCGAAAAAGTGGAAAAGAAAGCACATGTATAACAGAGAGAAAGACAAAAAGACTGGAACAAACACATGAACGGAGGAACATGGAGTGAGGCCGAGAAAAAAGGGAAAGGGTGCTCGTGTACATGTGAAATTGCTCACACCATTATCTCAGGGTTATAACTGAGAAAAGCAAGGCGACTGAATGGTTTTCTTTCATACACATGGCATGCTGCACCACATAGAGAGAGGCGGCAGAGGGAGGGCCCGGGCGCTTTGCTTGTGCTTACTGAGTGGAAAGGCTCTGACAGGTGTGCCATTGTGTGTGTGAGGGTGGTGTGTGAAGGAAGAGTGGTCCAGGGGAGTTTTGTGTCTGCTGGTAATGTGTTTATCAGCCATGATTTTTTTCTCCTTTTTTTTTTTTGTAAAGGGTCCATTTGAACAGTTGCCTCTCCTTCTGTGTACTTCCGCCATGCCCTCATCACCTTCCTGAGGAGAGAAAGCTCCTCTCTCACAGTTGGCTGAACCGCCCTTAATGAGCCAGAGAGCCAGCACCGGTCTCCATTCTGCCGCCCAGACAGGTCAGAGACGGAACATAGAAACATAGAGGGAGAAAGAGAGCAAAAAAAACTCTTTAAGAAAGGAGAGGAACCAGGGTTATTAGCCACCACATTAGAAGGGAGCTCGTCTACACCTGGGGCACTCATTCTGCCAGACCAGTTGAGTGCTCTTTTCTCCAAACTGGTAAGAACGTTTGAAAATATCTTCTTAGCTAACATTTTATGTAGTGGTCTTTGACTGTTCCTGGTGGTTATGTCATTAAAAAAACATAAATGCCATGGGGCATTTGTGTGAACCAACCACAGTTCAAGGTCGAAGGGCATTCTTTATAATGGACAGTTCAGATTTGTTTAAATGTGTGATAGAACAAGAAAGTTTGGTGTTCAAACAGTTTGAAACCACATCTGCTTGTTTCTGTGCCACATTCAGAGGTCACCTACTATGTGGTGGCCAAGTCTGTAAGAGTAAGAATTGCAATGCTTCACTTGGCCACCAGATGTCAGTATGCTCCTGGCTACGGAGCCTGGGGCCTCTAGGGGAACTTGTATGTGCACGCACACACACGTGGTGTGACAGCTTCCCCAGGAAGCTAGGGTGACATTTGCTTCACTTAATGACACAAACTAATTAATCATTAGCGATCCCAGAGGTATTGCTGTTAGAGAGGCTTTGTCGTGCCGGCTCTCAGCAGGAGGCCGCAGCCCCAACATGTTATGTATGCATATGTTCAATGGCCTTGTTCCATGCTAAAACGTCTTAATGATCGCCCGCTTATGCATTTAGACTTGACTCAAGTTCAAGTTCTTATCATCCCCTCCAATGAAGTAGCGAAAATGCTGCATTGAAATGTCCTTACCCTTCTGGGGACTTACCGAAAACTACTAGAGGACCTGTGGCTTAAACATGGTTTGGGCCTAATATGCCATCATGAGAGAAGTGGTTACCAGCTATGGAAGTCTAATTAATGTTGGTTACTGAGGTCAAGGGTATGTCACAGATTTTGAGTGTGTTGTGTCATGTAGAGAAGAGGGTAATATGAATGAACTTTTCAGTTGTGGTGTAGTATTTTACACCATGTAGTTTTTGTCCAATAAGCTAGCAGTAGCGTTTGCATGTACTCTCTCGTTTGTTTTGTGGAGGTTTCTTTCACATGCCTGAGGTGAGACACGGAGGTGTCACTGTGGTAGGGTTCGTAAGGGTGTTTTGAATGGAAAAAGCCTGATGGCAGGGCCACTGGGTTGTGCCTAATTGTCTCTCATGGGGTAGAATCCTTTGCTTGCCTTTGAACATCCCTGAAAAAAAGTGGAAACCTGAATACAGCTACCGTGGCATTGAGGGGAGCTGAAGAGACCCCATATTGGGGTGTGGCGGCCCTCTGGTATCATTACGGGCCCCCATCTGTGCAGACTGGTGGCCTGACAGGAACAGGTCACTAACCCGACATGGTATTTGAGCTATATTTTGAGCTATATTGCCTGAATGATTGCCAGGCTTCCATATGGAACTTGAGGGGGCTGGTAGGGTGGACGCACAGCAGGGGTTCATTTTCTGGGCATACTGTAGGTTTTCTTTGCCCTCCAGAACCCCCTGGTTGTTGGCGGAACCTGTCCATCTCCCCCAACAGAGGAGAACATGTTTTCAAGATGCCTATTCGGCAAAAGCAATTGAGGTGCTCATCAATAAATTCATTTTTAGCCATATTAGCAAAGCCTCCTACTGATCTGGGCATACCATGTCCAGATGTTCCTGGCTGAAGAAGGCTTCCAACATGAGAATTAATCATTTGCGTTTTCGTAGCTACACCCCTGGCCTCTGCACTCCATATCAATGTCTCCGTTTCTTGTTCGCGACTGCCGCGCCGTCCTTGAATCGAAGATTTGTTCGTGAGTTGTTTTTGCCCCTCATCATGGGACGACCCACCGATTCTCTTTGTCACCGTCTTCTCGTGGGTCCGCCATTTTGTGTGTGCGTGGGTCAGGGCCGGAAACAGCGCCACACCTATTGAATTTGATGCCGACTCCACTGCGCCTGTGCCGCAGGAGGATGAATTATTCCATTTCATGGCCGCCTTGTCATTGATATGCAAAGCAGAGTCAGGGCTGCCCCAGTCTGCCAGGTGCCATTTAATATCGCTTGGATGTACAAGGGATCCTTCATTTCCACTTTAATCAGGCTAAGATTTCACTCCATCACAGAGATAGAGTAATTGTTCCATTCATGACCAGCCCTGCAAGGGCACATTTAGCCAAATCACTTCAGCCATAGAAGGCTAACCTCTGCACTTGGAAAGATTTACTCTAAAAGAGTCTGTTCACAAATGTTAAGATGAAGGATCTTAACGTTTACATAATGTTAGCATTTAACAGGCAGTTCTCAGCCAACAAAACCTGTGTTCTGCCCAATGTATGCCAAAGAATATCTAGTCAAGTCATGACATACTTTACCAGCAGTTGCTGTAAGTTTGGAGATATAGGTATTATCGGAGTGTTATAGCTCAAGAGATTCCTCCCCAGAGTTTGGGTGTGAGCCTACACCTCAGTGTTGATCAGAACTGATGCCAACTGCCTGAGATGCCCTCGGTGTCTGTAGGCCCACCCCAGTGAGCCGGATGGAGCTGTTCCAAGAAGTGCCAGCATGGGAGAAACTGGAACTTTTGCCGCCAACAGCGCAGGAACACCTAGCTCCTTGGAGAGCTCCGTCTGGGAGCTTTTGTAACCCCCTCGGTCTTCTCACCCAATGCTGGTCACCTCCAATTATGCGTCAGTCGGTCACACAGAGGCACAGAGCTTGCTGTGTACCAGCCCCCTTCTCAATTGTTTGCGCCCAGAAACATATTCAGACATGTGCGCCACATGTGCTTCCATCTCAGCAGGAAGCCACTGTGCGACACATCAAGACGAGTAAGGCTTATCTCTAACAGTGTGGCCTATACGTCCCCTCACAATACCCGAAGACACTGAGCAAAGAGGCAGACTATCAGTGGCAAATCAACACCATTGGCTGTCAAAAGTTCAATTCAAACTTGAAAGAGGCAAACATAGAAGCTGATCATGCTGATAGTCAAAAAGTGGGAATCGGTTTTGAAATCGCCTGCCGCTCGGTGGAGCTTTGCCCTTTCTGAATTCCGGTGGAGGCCTCCATTCACTCAGTGTATATCAAGCTCAATGCGTGAAATTGCCTTTTGGAGTCAGCAAGTGGGAGGATTTGTAACGGTGCCCCGAAGGATAGCTTATTTACGCCCTTGTTTATGGTTAATCAAACTACTGCCAACTTTCTCTCTCTTTGGCATGGGAGCCCTTTAGTGGCGGCTTCTTTCATGGCGTCGCGGGGCGGGGCCAAGCATTGCGTGTGATTCACTATCTTTGAGAACCCTGCAATTACATCTGGCACGACTCTCCATGAAGTAACGCTTCATAAGCCTTTGTGTAGCTGAGCTTTGAAGCACCCCGGCCCTGTGCAAGTTGCCTTTTTGTCATCCCCCCCCTCCGTCTCTCGCTACCCATAACGCCCCCCTTCACCATCGGAGACAGAAGACCGAATGTGATGTGTCGCACCCCCCCCTCCCCACCACAAAGACTCAGTGCATTGGACACACCTTGGCCGGCACAAAGGATGAAAAGCGAAGGAAGGCTCGAATGGACAGGATGCCGCTGCCAGGCCGATAAAGATGCTTCAAAAAGTCGAGTTGCGAGTAGCCTCCTCTCCTCTGTTTTCTTTCTTTCTTTTGTTTTTTATTTCTTTTTCTTCCCAATGCCCTGGAGTGTCAGAGAAAAAAAGGCAAAAACAGAAAAAGAGATTCTAATTCAGCTCTCCAGGCATTAGTCCATGGCTACTTCTCTGAATGTAAATGTAGCATGCTATTTACTGCCAAACACCAAAGCATGGCCATGTTTTGGGGTACAACTGTGCGTCTTTAGGAGAGGACTTGCTTTAAAAGGTCTTGGAGAATAGTATGGCCGCTACGATGATGGGGCTTAATGGTCTCTACCATGGCTTCCTTTTTTTGTAGCTTGGCCTCACAGAATCTGTCAATCCTCTGCTGCAGCTCTCTAGCTTCATCGATCTGTGTGGTAGAGAGCGAGCCCCAGTTTTACAGTACCTTCCCAGCCGATCAATCGGCCCTGCCCCATCATTCCCACACTCGGTGGGTTTCATAGAGAGACAGGGTGACATTGCGTGCTATCATAGACTCCATCCAGTGTGCACATGTTTGTGTGAGTATGTGTCAGGTGGTGTCTTTCAGAACTACATTTCATGAAGAGAATACTATTTGGAAACAACCTTTACTATATAGAAAAGATCTGGAAATTTCTTGCCACGGATCTAAAGAAATTAAAAAAAAAATCAAATAGTTCATAAAAACGGTTCTGCTTCTAAATGTACACACAGCAACCTGACAATTCATGTTGATGAAGAAAAATGGTATTAACAGACCTGCCATTTAGTAAATTAGCATTAGCTCCACTGAGGCTACTTTTATTCAGTTTTTACTTCAATTTACTAAATCTCCAGAATGCAGATGGGTAAAAAATGTGGCTTTCTGCCATTTTCTCTCCCTCTCTCTCTCTCCTGCTGAAACAGATGGCGATTTATGCTGAGCACAATCAGGACTATTCAGTGTGGGGCTGGCAGGCCCTCCCCACAGGAGCAGGGCCCAATCACAGCCCTAATGAACACATTGGGAGCTGTCAGATCCAAATGAGTCCCAGTAGGAGCCTGCCCACAGGTACCCCCGCCCAATGGTACCGCCGCCTGCAAACACATACACTCCACACTCGTACCCTGGCAGCGGCCTTTCCACTACTACCTAATTCAATCAAGATTTCTATCTCTATCCGTCAACATTCCATCAATAGATAGTATAACAACAGGCTATAGGTTACTCGAAGAAAGATGTGGATTGACAGGTTTGCGTATCTCCACTTAATATAAGCACAGGCTTCATGTAGTTATGGCCACTGTGTGTGTGCATGATTGTAATCTGTGTTGGCTGGGTGTATAAATCTCATATTTGTTTGTGGGTTCTGTAGGCTGTTTTTCTAAGTGGTTCCTGACTAGGAAAGAAACAGTTGCCTTTAACTTGAACATTCTGGGTAATTTATTAGCACACTGTCCGTAACATTCCTGGCCTTAGGTGTGCTGACTTGACACTGAATGGTAAAAGTTTGTTTATGATAGGTAGTTATGATAATAGTAAAGGTACTTACATTAGAGCTATCAAATGATAAAAGTAATTTAGTATTCATTTGTTGTATTTGCTCAAGTTTGTGTTTATAGCTATATTAATCAGAGATGGAGTACCGACTGGGCAAATAAAACCAGGGCCCAGGGGCCTCAAGGGTGGCTCAAAGTCTCTGGACAATTCACTAAAAATTAGCTGACAGAATAAAAAAAGTAAATATAAATAAAGAAGAAAACCTACAACAAACAAAATCATTTTTCATCTAGAAAATTGACAATATGTAAATTGACAGGGAGACCAAACTATATGACTATATATGATACAGACATCCTTATATACTTAGACACCTTTGCACATTTTTTGAAGTTTTTTTTGTTTTTTTATTGGCATGGACCATGTTTTCATCAGCATAAATAAACAACTATTGTAAACATTAACAAGATTTAATTAATTTGGAAAAAATATTAATTAATATTAATCTTAGTTATAAAAATGAAAAAATTGGTTCCAGATTTCTACTCCCTAACATGGATTTGCATGCTAGATTTAACATAATGAAGAATTGATTCCCCGGTATTGGATGATAGCTATAAATAATGCTGGACAGCTATGAAGAGAAATACTATTTGTATTTATCGTCATTTTAGTGTTTTGCCCCAAAATATGCACAGAAACATTACAGCGTTGTTGTTGGTGTGGGTAGGGGGCTTCTGAGTGGGCTTACAGCAACAGATATGGGTGGACAAAATAAGCTTCATATGATAATTACAATAATTGAAAAATGTTATTGTCATCATGTGAATTTAGGGTTCACCTCAGCCTGAACATTAAGCTCATATGATTTCCATATGATGCAGAGGTTGCCAGTCTTTATCACCAATGTGCAGCCAACCAACCAATGTCACTGGTTCCCCTGTAGTTTTTCACTTTATTGTTGCATTTCAGTTATTCTTGGGTGCAGAGAAATTCATGTAGCAGCCAAGTGGCATCAAAGTGCCTTAAAGGTTTTTTTTAACATATCAATAATCAGGTGAATATGTACTTGGGTGGCCTTTCATATATCTGGGCACACTTGCAAAGTGTACATTATACCTTGCAAGCACGCCCTGATATATGAAATATACTACAATTCTGAGGTCACATTTTCAATAGAAACATATATATGACCATATTAAGTTTTTCATTTTCCATTGAGGCTTGTGTTCCAACAACTCTTAGATGAATTTGATCTAGTTTGTGGAGCCCATACTAGCTTGAGTGCTCACTGTCATTAAAGCAAATAGGGGACATACCAAATACTAAGCAGTTGTTTATATGTTAAAAGTAGGTAAGTGTCTATTTGTTATGTTGATAATAGAATGTGTTATATAAATATAAAAAATATTAAATTACAAAAGAATGAAAAATAATATAATTTTCGCTGTTGATCTTAGACTTTTAGAACCCTTTGTATATGTGGGAAGCACTAGCATTTGTTAGTTTGATGCTCGGTGGTTCTTTTTCTGTGAGCACTATCCATTACAGTTTGCAGGTGGTGCTGTAATGTTATTGCCTCAGAATCCATTTAAAATCCATATTTGAACAAGAGGGCTACAGTCAGTGAATCTATCATATCAACACTTGTGCAGTTAGGCTTCAGTTTCACATTAACATGGCAAGACTAAAATAAATAGTGGTATTAATAATTTTGACACATAAATGTTGTTAATACGTTACTGTTAATGGACCAGTTTAGCATATGTTTAAAACTTTTTTACTTTGCCCTGAACGTTCTAGGTCTATAAAGTTACCTGTTTAGAGTTTTCTTGTGACAGCAATGATATGCAAAACACTTCATAATGCGTACAGTTCTCCCCGTGCTCTATTCAATTTCATGTAGCAGGACTCCAGTTCCAACACACTTCTCCCATCTGTCAGTCTGTCTGTGTATGTGTGTGTCCAATGCTCATTCAAATGGCCAGTCCATTGCGCTGTGCAGACAAAGCTCAACATGTAGCAGCTCCCTCTGAACATCTTTGGCCACAAAGGTAGAATCCCCCTCAGCATCGCCTGGTCGGCGACTTCCCCGCCTCTCCTTTCGCTCCCTCCATTCGTCAGGGAGCCTGACAGGAGCACGACCCCTCATGCCGCCCCAAAATCTGCACCTCAAGAGCTGGTGGCCAAAGTCCAGGGTCCTTCTGCCGCATGTCAAAAACCCACCCGGGCCAGCGGCCTCTGAGGAAGTGCAAATATCCTCTAATGGCTTGGATGCAGATGGATGCGCACATGACAATAGCCCCCGTGCCGGCGCTTTTTTGTCAGCGGCCAGCAGAAAGGCCATCACAATTACTCAGCAGAATTATGCATGCAGGCAGGAGCCATTCTCATGCTAAGGGACCTCCTGATAATGGATGCATGGCCCATTCCAGAGAACTGGCGGGCCTTTTTTGTTGTTGTTTTTTTTTTAACATGTCCTTAAAGGACAGACTTGGAAGGCCATAAGGTCTGTTCTGAGACAATGGAGGTGAGGAACATAATTAGATAGAGGGGACATCTTTCAGGACCTTCTTAGCCATTACATTAACATTAACATAGGTCATATATCTCCCCAGAGACTGTGACAGGCTGTGTGTTTGATGAAGTGTGCCACTAGTTCTTGCCCCATGCTCTCCTTGCCTGAGATTGACAGCGTGCCACTGGAGAGCTGGACAGGTCAGGCAGGCTGGCGACTGCCTGTGTGTGGTATCTGAAATGTTCAGCTAACTCTTCTTGTTGTCCTTTGAAGTGCGGCAAACGTGAAGGGTTCTGTTGTGACCAAAGGTTACAGAATGAAAATCACACCTGCCTTCGTATGAGTCTTTTGGCAGAAAGGCAGCGCAAATGGGTTTCTCCTGGATTCCCAGTTGGGTTTAAATGCATGTGTCTTTGGCCATCTTAGACTTCATAGTGTTCGGTGGAGAGTGCTCACAGCAAGCTGCGTGTTTGCCCAGTAATCTAAAACCAGGAAGTCTTTGAAACATAATGAAAGTCTCTGGAGGAAGATGCTGGTGTTCTGCGTCTTTAAGACACTCAAAGCCTTCTGTTCGGACACCCTGGGGCAGGTCACAGCAATGGCTTCTTGGTCCTTCTACACGGTATAAAGTGCCTCGTCGGTACAACTTAGTTACTCCATGTGGAGGCAACTGAATTAGTTTTATTCAACTCAAAGTGCTTTGAAAGAATTGTTAGTTTAGCCTTTCTTAAGTTAAATAAAACAAGTTCAGTTGCTTGTTACTACATTAAGTAATTCTTAGGTTATACCAGTTAAGGACTTTTTACAGTGTACAGCTGCAATTCTGATCTGACCATTGCAGACACTGGCCTTCAAAAATCTGGGCACTCCTACCTTTTAAAATGTTTTAATATGCTAGCAGTCAAAAAGAACTGCTCACATAAACATGTCATTTAAAAAGTTTTGTGTTTTTTTCTTGTCTGTTCCCTTCAATGAGTAGTATACTACAAGTATACAACAAAAAAGCCTTACAAGTCAGGTAAAAGTCAAACTTGATTTAAAGCCCATTAAGATTTTGTAGGGATAAATTGGGAAATGTGTGTAAAACAGCATTTTGTAAGTCATCTATGCTCCCGGGCAATATAAAGAAAAGGCCATGCCCAAAATGGCAAACCATTAAGTTTTTAAAGGTCCTTACAACAAATCATTAAACCAACAGATAAACTGAGTTAGTATGGGAAGTTTTTTCGGGTAAACTTGCAGTCCATTACAGAAAGCAATGTCAATATTGTTCTACTCAACACTGGTGGCTTCAAACAGTTAAGAAAACACTGCCAAGCTAGTTTGTGTTCAGTGTGAGACGAATCTGGACCCTGACCAGACCAAAACAATCAGTAAAAACCATTGTCCTTTGGGCTTGGCCAATTTTTTTTTTGCCTGGGAGTTTAGTCTCGAAGACAGCCTCATAATACTTCATCATACTTTCCATCCATGGTGGATTTTGGTCTCCACACATTTCTCTACAAACGGCCACAAGGTCTGGGTTTAAAATTGTGCTTGAAAATGATTTAATTAACTGTGTGGCATCTTGCATTGTCTTGTTGGAATGTTTGTCATTTGTTAGATTTAAATTGTCTTCTATAATTGAACAGGCAGGATACAAGCAAAAAAAAACCCAGCTGTTTGACATATACTTACTAAAAGCCTCTACAAAACCGAGGTCACTCAGTGAATGACTTATTCAACAAGCCAGTATATATAAGTGTGATTTATATGAACACCATATTTTTCAGATGTACAGTGTGTCTTAAATGAATTGGAGTGATATAAAAATCTTTGAAACACATAATTGAATCTGCAAATTTATAAAAACCACAGTCATCATTGCCCTTTGTAGTAGGCACAGCCACAACATTGTCCAGTACACACTATCTGCACATGGTTAGGTGGAGCGGCCTGTTCTGATTAGGGCTCCTGTTGTATAAAGCAGCTGTGGCAGATTGAGCAGGAAGGAAAAATCCCAAAGTGCGGCAGCAGCATTTTTAGACAGGCTCTTAGCATTTACGAGTTAACAAGGTGGCTCTTACCACGGTGGCCACACACGTAATTAGGATGCTGTTGTATTTGCCATAAAAATGTGAAGGGTGGGGATGTTGTGGAGGCAATTTTGACTTTGAACAGTGGAAAATCCAATCTGTCAAAACCTCAATGTGTTATTTTGACATAATTCCAAAGTTTATGGATTTTTCCTGCGTGTGGCGAAATTGGGTATAAAAGGTTTAAGTGTTGTATGTGTAGAGGAACAAAGGTTGCAATGTTTGCACAATGTAGATTTCCTCCTGGGAGGTCTGGCCTCAGGTGATAATTCAAGCGAACCACGTTGGTAAAGCACTGTAAATTAGAACCTGACGATTCTCCTTCCTGAATTAGTATTTTTTTTATTATTCTTCCAAACGGCTAAACATACACAGACAAACTATTTTGTGAATAGCCTTAATAAGTTCCACGAATAAAGGCTTGCTCTGTTCAGGATGACTAAATATTTGTTAACGCGCAACAGGACTGTAAATATACATCTAATAATACTTCAGGGACTCCATAATGCTAGAATGCTTTTATCACCTTTCAACAGATCTGCTGTATCAACCCAAGAACCAATATCGTTATACATAGAAAACATGTATTACAACCAAACGTAGTTTTCAGGAGTTTGCATACCATATTGTCAGTATGACCGCTATCCCTTTGTTTTAAATCAATTCTTCTGGGTGGGACATCTGTGTGTGCTCTATTTAACTATTTAAGAATCAATTTTTTTTGGCTGCAGAGCAACCATTCTACAGATTTCCGTAGTTATCTCTGCTTGACTCCAGTGATGTGGAAGAGAGATTTTGGCTAAAAACAACTATGGCCTGCTGCAGACCCACAGGTATCTATGGAGATGAGGGATAATTCTGGTGAATGTCTGCTGGTGCTCTCCAGGTGTTCCCTCATCTCTCCGTATCTATGCAAATATAGAGGTCAGCAGGCTGGGCGCTCGTTCAGTCTCACCTTATCTTATCATCTTATCAGGCTCAGCGTGTGAGCATGGTTGGCAGCTGATGCCAGTCTCCTCAATCTTCTCCCGCCTCTTATCAGTCTCCTGCTGCTAACTTGTGCTCTCTCTCTTTTACCTCTCCTTCTCTTTTTTCTCCTCACCGTCCAAAACTCACATCTAAAAGTGCGTCACTGTAAAGAAATTCCACTGACGCTTTATTTTAATGGCAAATTAAAGATGTTTTTAAGATGGTCACGTTGTGTTGACCTATGTTCAACAAAATATCCGTGAAACTTGTCTTAACTTCTTCCAAACCGAAACCGAATGGTTACTGTAACCTTAACTTGACCCTAACACCAACACTGTCAAAAAGCCATGTTTCAGTTGGTCAATGTTTTGACAACATTTATTATAGAATTTATTGCAATAAAATAAAATCTTGTCATATTGCGCAGTCCTACCCCTTAGCTTGTTTAAAAATGTTTGAATCGTTAAACTATCAGGTGGAACATTTTTAATTGCATGCTTCATTAAAAAAGCATGACAGGATCTACTCAGTCTAGGTTTCAACTCATCAAACCTCAAAAAGAACCTCAGATATTGGGATATAATGTGATATTTGTCCTATGTTGTGCACAGCAAGCAGACCATCAGGTTAAAGTTTGACCATAATTACTCCCATGATTTCCAAAGTTTTATTTAGCATATGGCTTGATCAGGAAAGATCTAGAACTCAAGAACAGAAGCTTTCCGTTGATATTTAAGGGGCTTTTTTAAAAATTATTAGACTCCAAAAGTCTTATAATGTCAAGTGGTCCCCAAAAAAGTTGCTGTTTCCTAACTCCTTTCTGGTCCTGGCCAAGACTGTAGTCCAGACAGTAAATCCGGGGTTGACTTAGCCAGCCCCCCGACTTACCCCCTTAGCCTCTTTGTCTCCATTGAGCCCTACTATCCCAGCATGATTATTTCTTATCATGTATTTATTTGTTTAATCCACCCCTCCCCCCAGCAGCACTCGGCTGCCTGGTTCCCTTTGCGCAAGGCACGGCTGTCTGGCAGAGAGGGAGAAACCACCCCCCCTTCATCATCCCAGATACACCCCCACAGCAGCCCCCATTGCTGATACCTCAGCCTTGCCACACAATGGGCGGACATACCCTCCTCGGCCTGGGAATTCCATCCAGGGGCAAACAGCCCTCCCTCCTTCCTTGTCTCTCGCATGCCGCCATTGCTAGCCGAACCGTGTGTGCGCACTATAAATAATGGATGCATTAGCATGCATGAATCTTTTTTTTGGTGGGTGGGGGGTAGGGGGTAAAGGGGTTTGGTGGGTGGGGTTTAGATGCCTTAATTCATTATTAATCCCCTTCACAGGCAAAAAGGGGTCTGCCTGCTGCCTGGGCCTATAGTCCTCAGCTAAACCCTGCTTTAGGGGCTCTGCCTCAGACCGCAGACTGCCAAACCTGCCCCCCTCCTGCCCACAATCCGTCCACGTCATCCAGTCTTAACACAACTCATCATGCCCCTCTCAATCTCTGTAGCCAGACTTTGCACCCAAATTTAAGGTCCGAAACCCCATTACTACTCTGCTGCTACTTTGTATTCCAGCACCCAAAACATCTGGAAGTAGGGGATAATCTATGGATTGTGAGGGGGAAATTAAGAGAATATATCTGGGGCTACAGTGCAGAGATCATGCATTCACCCTTGAGGTGCACTCTTAGAAAATAATGTTCTTAGACAGATAAAGTTGTTGTAGTATGTAAAATTATAAATGTTCTACAGCATACAATTCACTTAACACTGAATATGTTTAATGGAAGTTACAAAACATCCTGTTTTAAAAAGTTTCTGTGGGGTCATGGAAACAAACACATGCTCACTTGTTCTTTTATGTCTTCAAAAGTTTAGGCAGTCCATTAAGGACGAAGTTATAAGGTGTATTTCAGCCTAAATGGTGTTTGTTAATGCAATGCAGTGCAATACAACCAGTCAGAACAGTTGTCAGAAGTCTTAAAGACACAGTAATTCTAGCATGCTATTTTGGTACATAAACCCAAACAAACATTATAATTGGACCAAAAAACTGAAAAAAAAAATCAATAATAAAAATTATAATAATATTAAATGTTCCATTTATATAGCATCTTTCTCATACCCAAGGCCACTTTTCAAAATAGAGAGAGAGACAGGGAAAAAAAAAATAACGAAAAACAATAATGTGTTCTATAGTTTGGTGGCCATGATGCTGAATAATCTGCCCCCAGCGGTGACCAATCTAGATTTTAGGACGGACAAACAACCAGTATCTGAGGACCTAAGAATTCAGCCAGTAGGGGTGCAGGAGCTTGGCTAAATAGGCTTGTATGTGAGCAGGACGAGTTTAAATTGGATGCGCAGTGTAATGGGTAGCCACTGTAATTGAAATAGGAGCGATATGAGCTGATTTTTGGCATGAAAAACATGTTCTAGCAACAGAGTTTTGCAAAAATTGAAGTGGATGGGTGGTTTTGTTTGGGATAAGATGGATGTTACAGTAGTCTAGGCGGTATGACATGAAAGCATGAAGCAGAGTTTCAGTATGTTTAATGGAGAGCGAGGGCCAAAGATGAGCAATATTACGGAGATGTAGAAAAGCTGTTTTGACTAGAACCCTAGTCTGAGGTTTGAAAGACATGACGGAATCAAAGAGTACACCCAAGTTATAGACTACTGTTGAATAAACCAAAGATGATTCTTCTTTGTCATTGCTTCAGATGCAATTTTTCTTTCAACCACGTTTTATGTTGATGATGACCCAAACCGCTATTGACTTTGAAGATGCTTCTAGTGACTTCTAGGATAGGGCTTTGGGGTTGAATGGGGTTGGAAGGTTCACAAACCCTACTCTGATACTAACAGAAGCATGAAGGTCCCCCAAGTGAGGGAGGGTTCAGTGAGTGTTATATGCCTGTGTGCTATTTTTAGAGCCATGATCGTAACATAAATACATACTGCATCATGGTATTGTGATGCTGAAATAAGGAGAGGGATGCGCAGTCGCCTGCAGCGTGGTTCCCACATAAAAGAGCAAGCGTATTGTGCTTTCATGACGCGCTGTATGCCTCAATAGGATTAAGACATTCTGTCTGGCTCTCTAGAAGTGTGTAAATGCATAAATTTATTCTGTTAGCTATATGTGTGAATGTATGGATGATTCGTGAAGCACAGCAGCCTCGTTGACAGTGTGCTTTGCAAAGGTTCATGGTCTTTTGAAGCTTTAGCCTCAGATCAATCAGCTCATGTCTGTGTTGTCATTATGTGAAGGATGACTGTTCTTCTCTATGTATTTGCAGTCAGCATTCAAACTGAGAGAGTCTGTTTTCATCCTCCTCTCCCACCACTAGGGTGCACTGCATCCCATGAGCCCCCCAAATTCGCTCCGTCCAATCACAGTACACCAACCAAAGGCTATGCTGCCCCCCTCCCCCCATTCTACAATCTACAGAGACAAGAATAAAATGTGCTCAACCCCTCACATACATACACATATGCAGGCATACACGCACTCTTACGAGGCATCATGCTGATTTTGTCACATAAAATGAACACGCATAATCGTATTTCTGAGTAACACCATGATACTCATAAATATAACTGACCCAGATAACAATGTCAAAATATAAGATATGTAGCACAGTGTGATCCATGACTTCATTCTTGCGTGTATTTTTGTCTCCGTTTCCCCTCCCTTTCTCTCTCTTTTTCTCTCGTTCAATGTTTGCCATATGTGCTTTGGGAGAGCGCACATCACTGGAGAGGCAGAATCCAAAGTAAAGCATGCTTTCTTGAAAAGCCTAGTTGCGTATCTTTTGTGCCGGGGAGTCTCTTTCAACCGATTTTCTTTTTGCCTAATGTGACACTCTCACATGTTCCAGGGCCTTTTGATCTTCTGCTATTTTCTTTGAGTTAGCGTGGTCATGGCACTGTGAGATTGCTCGCTGGATTATCACAGTTCATCTGATGAGATGAGATGAAATAAATTATTTGGTTAATACACAGTGGGAGGGAAAAATACCCCTGGCATAAACTCTTGACTGAAAAGGTCATTTTTTAAACCCACTTGTAATATGAAATGATATAATAATATATTTAATATGTAACATATGATATAATATGATATAACATATTTATTTGATTATATAGTAATGTGGTATAGATTTACATGTAAGTTTCAGTGATGAAACTTGTGAATTGTGAATATGTGAAGGATAAAATTACATCTGATATCTCTGCGGACACCTTGTTCCTTTTTGAGAAAAAATACAATTAATTCATTCAATATATATATATATATATATATATATATATATATATATATATATATATATATATATATATATATATATATATATATATATACTGTGTTTAGTCTAAGTGCACAGTGTCAGGTGGTTTTGAGCTGTGTTATTTGCTTAGACCAACATCATGTTCTGTACGACATGTTCTGTTGTCCTACAGCATGAGGCTCATTTTGCTAACACAGAGAGAGCCTGTGGAATTTGCTGGAACCCTGTGTTTGGGTCTGGGGGTCTCCACTTTGGGTACTGGTGGGGTTGGAGGCGGGGGTGGCGAGCAGGCACCACACTGTGCTGCTGAACTCTGCTCAACCTCTTGAATACCTCGGCCCAGGCAGGAAATTGAAATATTGTGCCATATTGGCAGGCCGATGGCCATCTATCATGGCCGGCCGGCACATTGGGAGCCACTCCGCAGATCAGAGATGGATCGCTGGGGCCACAGGTTCAAAGGTAAAGGAGAAAGAGAGAAAGCCAGGCTTGAGAAAGGGGATATGGTGCCGCAGGGGTCCACTCCTTAACCAGCTCTTCCAAAACCCAACTACACAGCGTCCAGGAAAAAGTGAGCAGTCAGGCAGGGAAAGAGTGAACTGCAGATAATATTCCCACAATTAACTAAAGGATATCAGCTCAAGATAGGTGAACTAAACAAAACACATCTGAACGGTTTCATTTTAAAGCTGAAAAATCAGGGTGTCTGGTTTAAAACCAGCATTTTTACATCGCAGTTGCAATTTAACAGGATCACATTTTTAATTCACAAGAGCTGTATTGTTTATGATAGTTTGCATTATCAGCTATGTTTCCTGAACAAATCTGAGGTGGGAGAATTTATCCTAATGACACGGCACTTTTGAAGCACCTGTAGATGAGTTAGACCAGTCAGAAACGTCCCATGTGCTGTGTACATGAACACCTACCATAATTAATTGCCAGTCTGGTTGGTTATCAGGATAAGTTCATGCCTCAAGCCAAAGTGCACTAGTCCTCTTGGCCTGGACCTGATAATAACTGCAGTATTGATCGTAAGAAAAAAACGCAATTAGAAATATTGCCCAAATCATGCAGCCCTGTGTTTTATGAACTCTTAACAAAGGTAACTCCATGGCTGGGGTCCTCTTAGTCACTCACTCGGAAACTTAAAAACAATGGCAGTGACTACTAAAGTGATTTACAGTAGTTTAAAGCACCTCAGCGACAGGAGACCACAGTCTTCAGTACGTCACTATAACAGTAGACGACAGTAGATGACGTACTTACTCCAACATTGACTTACACCAGAATTAACCAGTTTTTTTTTCTTAGAAACGCGAGTCATAAAGTTGAACTGACGGAGAAATTAAACTATTCAAGCGTTTTTTCATCCGTTTCAGAGGAAGAAGGTATTAAAGTCGCAAAAGTTGTCAAAAGTTCGAGTTTACGAAAAGTCCCTGAGCTCTGATTTAGTCAGGCGCGGTGATGAAGATGTTAAGTGCCTCATCTTCAACGTGAACCGCACTCCAACGTAAACATGCTGAACTCCGCCAACGTCACGAAATAGGAACGGATCAGATGATGATTATGTAAAAGTGAAAAAAGCGGCTCAATGACAGCGGACGGACGAAGCAGGATGTTGTATATCACTTTAATCTTTTTTATATTCCTCCAGGACACCTGGGACGACAGAGACTCCTCTTCGCCTCTACGGGACTTCTGACCTTGTGAACCTCCCTGAGCTAGAATGACCGGGAACATGCGGGGCGGTTCGGGGGGTGAAGTCGAACCCGTCGGCATGGAACCCGCACAGGAAATGACATCAACGGGTCAAAAACTGAAAATATGTCGCCGGACGGACCGGCGGGATGAGGCGGCCCTGACTGCGAGCACGGTGCGGGGATGCTCTACCTCAGGTTAGCCGGTTAGCACTGCTTTATGTTGTGGCGCAGCGACTGTTGAGGGGACGAAACGACGGGAGGGACTCGCGCGCTGACACGGCGCTTTTTTAAGCCACGACTTCCATCCAGCTACATCAAGTTTTCTCTCTGTCTTTCTCTCTCTCTCTCTCTCTCTCTCTCTCTCACACACTCTCTCTTTCTCTCTCTGACGCTGGCTATACGCAGCAATGTCGGCTCGCGTGTAAAACGAGCAGAAGCTATTTTTAAACAAAAGCCGGTGCTGGTTTTCGCTGTGGCGGATGACAGAGCGGGGCTTGTCAGAGTACAGTAGGGCGAGCGCAGCGAGGTTTGGACCTCAGCCGCCTGGCTGGGAAGCGATGGGGGGTAAAGAGAACAGAGACATCAGTGCCGGTGGAGACTGAAGGGTTGACATTTTGTGGCGTATCCTCCCGCTTGGTGTCTAGAACTGTGCTATATTGACAGTCCTGTTCTTTCGCAGCTCTCTCGAGGAAGACCGTCGCGGGAATATATATATATTTCTGTTGTTGTTGTTGTTGTTGTTGTTGTTGTTGCTACGCGCTGGTGCCGGTGGGCGCGTTCCAATCCGAGCTACAGCTGCTTAGCGCGGACGCGGAGTGTGCGTGTCTTTTTAAAACCTGCGTGCGCCGGTCACGTGTTGTTTGTTGTTGCTCGTCCAGTAGGATCGCGTGGAGATTACACAGGGGCGTGTTACGTAGATCGCCTGTGACTCGGAACTGTGTGCGGAGGTGCTTAATTGTGGCAGTGTGGCACGTAGGCTACGGTCACGCACAGGGATTAGTAGACATATCACTGTGGAGCTTCTTGCACATTTAATAACCCGTCCACGGCCGCATAATCAAGAGTGCGCGTATGTGTTAGTGATCAATCAAAAAGGAGATTGTGTACGTTTCGTTTCCCCACGCCTCTTTCTTGAAACTATTTTTTTATTATTAGGTTTCAAAGCCTGCTGAGTAGTTCATAGTAGTCTGTACAATACATTTTGTCTTTCCAGACTAGATCCATCTATGGCAGCTGAGAGTTTCTATTTAAGGCAGCATCCTGCCGGGACTCCTGCGCGCAGCTCTGAGCTGCTGGGTAAAACCTCCTGCCTGTGTTGCCTGCCTGTCTAGAGTGATAACTCTATTATTCATGCTTGCGTGTAGACAGCACCGTTAATCTCTCGCCACACTGTAGTGCTTCCATCAGCTGCTTGTAAGCGGCCCACGTGTGTGCGAGGTATGCATGGATGTGTGTGTGTGTGTGTGTAGGATGCTCAGGTCATAGCAGCCACTGGCTGGAATGGTGGTGCTCTGGTGCATGCAGCGTATCACAGCTAGACCTTTGGGGCCAGTGGTAATTAGCTGGGCGGGGACATTCAACATGGCCATATATTCACCATGCTGAAAGGGTAGTGGGCAGGGGGTCTATTGACGGGTGACAGGTGCAGTGGCGGAAGGCGCCGGGAGCTGGGGCAATCGCAACCAGAGCTGGGGAGCAGTGCCACTGTGTCCGGTCCCTGGGTCACAGCAGGGGCCCCTATTGGGGGTCAAAGTGGAATGCAAGTTCAAGACCCGCTTCCCACCCAATTTTGCTCACAGTTGACAGTGGCTGATGGTAAGCGGCTGCCATATTCAGAATTGTCAGCCCAGTTTTGCCGCTCTCGTTTGTTTCAAGTGGTTTCTTCCTGTAAAATAATCGCTAATCGATAGCGCTTTACAGTTATTCAGAAAGGCTGGGTTCATGCTGAACAGAAAGGATGGTGTAAAAAGTGTGTGTTGTTGTGATGCCTTTCTTTTTCTTTGCTTGGGCAGTTTAACTTGAACTGGCTAATCCAGGTTACAGCCATCACAAATCCCTCTGCCGTGGTGAGTAAGAGCCAGACAGGAGGCTTTCTCTGAAAACTTGCTTTTATTTAGCATTCCTCCGAGGTTTATGACCAGGTGTTTAAAATTAAGGGCAGGATATTTATTGGAAACTTCTGAAGGCAAAAAAGCCCTATTTTTGCTTACTTTTTCAATTAAGTGCATACACCCCAAACACACGTACAATACAAGGCACACACACATACGGTAACAGTTTAGATATATCCGCCAACCACTGCAAACTACAGGACAAGCAAATAAAATCATTGTCACTCCAACACCTCTGCCTTTACCTAAGGCCAGTACGTACAAGATGTAGAGGTCAGGAAAGTATTACTGACTTGTAATTATCAGGGATTAGATGGACCAGTAGTGCTTTGCACAAATGAAGGAGCCCTGCTTCAGGTTCTGATTGCAGGCCGCAGGGCTGGAGATGTCAAGTGGGAGGGGTGATGTGAAATCCCTGTTAAAGCCCAGAGCCCCTAAGAGCCATGAAGCTTCTGTAATGAGCAAAGTGATGGGGTTTGGGTGTGCTGAACTTGCAACCTCTGAAAGTGTGTGTGTGTGTAAGTAAGAGACAGACAGAGAGAAAAAGAGTCTGGATGTGATTGAGAGAGCTTCTCCATGACTGTTGTCCTCCCTAATCCTGGATTTAGAGGGGAGGACTGACATCATTTAGCAAGGTAAAATCAGTAGTCAGGTTAAGGTACAGGAGCAGAAATGGGGGGACTCACCAAAAAATCGAAAACGTTAGATGGCCTACAAGCTGTTTTTCCGTGTAATACCCATTTCTATTTTTCTCGTAATAGCACTTGTAGAATCACTAATGATCATAGTCAAAGTGGCTAATAAGTCAGCAATGCATCTGCCCTGGAAAAGCTGAATAATACCAGTTATTAATGGAGTCAGGCCCTGGATGATTCCCGGGCCAGCATGGTTGTAAAACGCATTCCAGTTTTTGTGGAGGCCATTATTCCTGCTTCTTAATCACCACCTCGGCTTTTATAACCCCTGAAGCCTCAGTGTGTGGCTCGCGGAAACCACATGTGGGCATAGGCCGGGAAATGTCGAGCAGACAAGAGAAAAAAAGAAAGTCTCCCTTTGCCTTTAAAAATAATGGCCTTAACCAAACGCTTAAGGCAGTCTACTGCTAACCAAACTTTGCTGTGCCTGTACAGTAGTTTACGAGTTATTAGATATGATCAGAAGGCACTTGGTGGAAACTGCGGTGAGCTGTTTAAAGAACAGTTATTTTTTAATGAATTAAGTTTTGGGGTATGGAGTCAAGGCTGGACTGGACAGTACTTTTAAAACTTGCTCATATTCATCACTAGTCCTTCCTGCAAGTTTACCTGAACCAGACAACTTGGCAAAAAATGCGTACAGGTTTCCCAGGTTACGAGGCTAATATAAACAACAAGTAATGGAAAAATTGACTTGGCTTATTGACTTCATTTGATTTGACTGTTTTATTTTTTTCAGACGTATCTCTGAATTAAAATGTGTAAAAAAAAAACAACAACAAAAAACGGAATAGTTTTATGTTTGTGTTATTTTAATGCATATTTTAACGTCTTTATGCTGGTGTCAGTTTAGTACTTGACTGGCATTAACACTCTCTGCAAATTTAAATCAGAAATGCTACCAGATCTTTTGCTAAACGGTGCTGATAAAAGTATTTTTTTTTTTTCAAATTTGTCCTGGCATTTAAGTTTGCATTAAAAGGCTGACAGTTCTAAGCTTCTTGAGTATTCTTACTCTATACAAAAATAATATGTTAAAAACCTGACATGGCTCGATTTGAATTGACTGTTTTGTAACTTTAGGAGTTATACTTAAATTGATACCAGTAAAGCAGCAGGGCGTCCGGTAAAAGCTGGTATTGTTAAATGACACCGGTATGAACGATGTATCGCCCAGCACTAACTGGATCAGGGCCTTGTCTCACAAAGCAGAATTTCTTGCCAGCTTACTTTGAATTTGCTTGATTTTATAGAAACTTTTTACTAGGCTATGTCAAAATGACAACTTCAGCAGCTGCTGCTGCTGCAGGGCAGGTTATTTTCAGTATTAGGAATTACAAACTTCATGGAGCACTTTGCATTGATGTTCTGTTGGAGGAATATTTCCATTGTTTAAAGTCATTCCAGTTTCTGGAAAATATCTGCTTGACTCCTGCCTGTGTTTCAGAAGATTAGCTGTAAACATCACACTTGCATGTTTATGCTTATAGGGATTTTCTATGCTTATAGGAAGTTTCTAAACCTGTGTTAAAAGAGAAATTCTTTACAAATGTTAAATGTAGCTTTGTAAAACTAAAAGTCGATCAAAAACACTAAACTGAACATGCTTTGTGAGACAGGCTATGGGTTGTGCTTTTAGTGTGGCTTACACACTCATGATAATGAGAGAAGAGCAGTGCAGCTCCAGTTAGCTGTGGATGAATGAGTGCTGTCTAGTCATTGGCACTGTTCATCCATCAGTTTACACCAAGGACCTTTCTGTAGGGTTCACTGCATGGGGGTTCCGGTGATGATGGAGAGGAATAATTAAGTTGCTGTGATGTTTTGTTTTAAAACGGACCTTGTTTGAAGTTTTCAATAAATCTTATTAGCATGGAGCGTGTTCCGAGGAGGCTGGCTGGAGGTGTGAAGTGGCTGTGGTGTTTACACTGGGCTTAACAGCTGCATACTTGAGAGAGCTTGACAAAAAAAAAAAAAGAAAACAACTGCCCCTATATCAGTGTGACTGGTGACACACACCGCCAGTTAATGCCGTAATTCACGTGTGTCAGCCATGCAGTGTGTGTGAGAGAGTGTGGGTGAGTGTGGCTGTATGTGGGGAAGCGGGGGTGTGGGGGGTGGGTTCTTTTTCTCCTCCTGTTTACCCACTGCCTGATGGCCCCCTGTGGAGAGCAACAGCAATTATCACCTTGGAGGAATGTGGGACCCTCGTGTTAAATTCCCTTTGACCCCCCTGGAGGAGGAGGTCAGGAGGTGGTGCTCCCCCTGGGGGGCAGCATGCAGTCAGGGGTTTTGGTGGTGGTGGTTGGGGGGTGCCATGGATGGGTGCGCTTGGGGGTCTCTTCTCATGCTTATGAAAACCTTGAATCCGCTGCTGGTTCAGAGCTACAGGCCGGGTGAAGCTGGACCTCCAGTTTAGAAACAGGATTTTTCATGCCGCGTTTGCAAATGGGTGCTTGGCCCCCTTGATTTGATTGTGTGCCGGCAGGCTTCACACATCGGATATAGGTATGGGAAGTTTAGTACATCCACTGGAAAAGACAGTGCTCCCATGTGCACATACACATATGCAGGCTTGTATTTATACAGTATCAGGTGCGGGGTCATACATTTACCCAGTATGTATTCAGGTGGCACAGTGTTTTAGGTGATTTAGGAAATATAGGTAATAGATTGATAATAAAGATAATATTTAATTAGAAAAAATTATTTGACTTTTTATGTAAAGCATCAGCATCGGGTTGTGTTTTTTTAAGTGTAACAAAGCACCTAAATCTGCCCTGTACAATGCAGTGCAAGTCAGAGACCCTTCATTCATTACATTTCTGGTCAAGAGCACATATTAGGTACAAGTTATTAATTTCTTGAGGAGATTATGTCTACTTGTTTAGGAAAAAGAAATGTTTCTAACACTTAGGACTTCTAACAACTGTGCAAGACCAGTTTTACTACTGAAACTGTCACCCTCAGATAAAGTGTACTTAAAGCCTTTATCTTTCTGCAAGCTCTGCTCTAGTTTCAGTTTCAGATGTGCTTCTGTCTATCCTTCCACTGTGACAAGACGACTTAATGCTAGGGGTCTGAAAGGACGTGTGGCTGTCAAGATGCTGTGACTGAAAAAAGAAAAAAAAGAAAAGAACAAATTGCAAATAAAAGAACCAGTTATTGTTTTCAGATGAAAGAACTGACCTACCCAGAGTCCATATCTCACCATAGTTATGTGTTTGCAATTACTCACATTGTGAGTAGCATAAAATGCAAGCCGCCCCTGGAAGTATTCCTGCAGATTTCTTTGTAAACTGAAAGCAGGTTAGAAGCTTTAATAAAGCTAAGGACCAGACATACGAAATGCTGATTAATGAATAATAAACTGATTTGTTTTGTTTGAAAATGAAATAGATTAATTGCATGACAGTATTTTTGCAACTATCAAAATATTATACTATCTAAGCCCTATTCCAAAAGACAAATTTCATTTCTTTTGTGAAATATGTACCCATTTGCAATGAAACTCATTTTGTTGGTCCTGACATTATGAGATGGTTGACTTGTTCTCTGAAAATTCATGCATGCCTTTACTTTTATCTAACTTTCTCAGGAAATTGTGTTTGTAAACGTTTGAGTATCTTTTGGACCTTGATAAATTCAGAGAAGTCTTTGCATGCTTTTAAAATCCCTAACTTGTGTTTTTTATGTTGTTTGTTTGTCTCAAGCTGTGTTTAGTGCACACATATAAATCACAGCTTCACAAGTAACAACTACACCATAAAGACTGGTGGTCATGGGTGTTGTCTTTGGATTGGTTCAGTTCAAAATAAAGAATGGCCAAATGCCAAATGGGCAAGTGGAAGAAAATGAAATGTATTTATTTAGCTCTTTTTTTTATTTCTAATGCTTAAGGTATTGTTCGCATTAACAGTGTTGCCAGATGACTTGTTGTTGAAAATGCCATCCAAAAAATGTGTATTGTCTCTGGTGGCATCCATAAAAAACTTGAAAGAGCTTTAATGGGATAAAAACAGGAGATATTGACTATATTGTGCAAAATCTCACTCAAGTACGAGAGATTCAACCAATCAATGATAAAAGAAAGGAAAGGATGTTTCAAGTTACCTTTTCTTCCCTCTGCAACTAGCAGTGGCATGGGATTTAGCCTTCTCAGATTTTACATTTCGCAGTACGCATGAATGATGGTCCAAAGGGAGTAGCTAGCTCACAAGGTTGCAGAAGGCAGATCATATACTATTATTGTCAGATGTTGAAAGCTGATGGTCTTTTATGTTTTCTCTCGACAGTGGCACGCTGAACTTGCCCACACAAGACACATATCAAATCTGGTGGAGCTCCAGGAAAGGTAAGAGACTGTATTGATCCGTTCTATTGAATCTGTTCTCTGTTTATATGGCTCTGAGTCTGTCAACAGTTCTTGTTGTTTTTGTGTTTTTTTCCACAAAGAAGATTCTTAAACCCGTCCTGTGATTAAGATTAGTGCTGTAATTGTAGCTGTTTCTAAAGTCTGCTGCGCATCATCTTGCTATCATTTCCCTCACTTCCAGTGCTCACTGCAAGGCTGCTAGGGTTAACGTTAACATCAGGCTTTAAACTCGGTCAGACTCTGTGACCCTCCGGTCCTCCATTTGCGTTCTGTCCTCAGCAGTTTGCATTAAATGGTACATTAATTACTGCTGCTGTGAGCGCAGCCATCCTTGAAAACGAGAGCCTTACGCATTATGACAAAGTAGAGTATCCCTACAGTTTCATCAGATCACCTCGCCACTTTCGATTAGTGCCAGTCCAGGGCCACCATCCTGTGGACACGAGGGGGCCCCAGACCAGCCCAGCCACTCCCTGACCCTGTCCCCCAGGGACCTCTGTTCCATGATTTATTTAATGACATCAGGCCTACACCCAACCAGGCAGGCCTCACACTCACACGCATGTCCAAACTGCCCCCATCTTGCCCCCAACAAAAGCCTTAGTAACCAGTTCTGGAAACCTTCATGACCCTAGCTCTGCAAAACATGTTTTTTTTTCTTTGTTCCTCATACAGTACGTGTAGAATTCAGTTTATTAAGTCAGCCCCTCAGTCAGATATTTTAGTTAATTTGAAGTTAATCATTAGTCCCAACTATTTAATTAACTCAGTTTCATTAGGTTTCACTGATACGTTTAAATTGTTTATAATCAAATTTAAATCATAAGTTGTACTATATTAAATGATTGCACTGTCCTGACCCAGCAGGTGGGCAATACGATAATATTTATCTTTTTGTGATAAATGACTTCACGATATAGATTTCTGTTATTTCATTCCATCGTACTAGATTTACTACACACTGATCTACTACATTATAAAGTGAGTATAAAGTTGTGTAAAGTCTATGACATTTATAACGTCATTCTATGAGTAGCCTGGTATTGTATTTTAATGTGCCGCTTATTAATAAGTTATTCAACTTCTTAAATGTCAGGAAAACTAAATATTGAGATGCATGTTGTGTATTGTGAAAATGTGAGATACAGTACTATGCAAAAGTTAGAGATCTGTTATTTATTTCATTTCCAGTCAAAACGGCCATTAAGTGCAAGTTCAGCAGCAGAACAGAAAACAAGACAATTTGCATTTAATAGAATGTTGCACAGAAGCCTCGTTAACAGGATACATCCTTTATTTAAGCATGTAGTGCGTCTGTTCTTTGCCTTTATTACAGATTCCATTTTATAAAAGTCTGCAGAAATATTTTGCCACACCTGTAAAGTCTTGAAACGTGGATGCACCTGATGTCCAAGTAATTGCAAACACATCAGTGATGCTGGGGTCTAGACTTCAGGGTGGCCAGTCCAGTGATCTGAGAACACCAGCAGCTTCTTTGTTTGTTCTGTGAACAGTCTATGTAAATTGTCTACGTAGCAGTTTCTTGTCAGCCACACATCCGTGCACAGCCCTAGCTTTGTCGTCTAACAGCAAACGGATAAACAGAAACAGCTGTGGATCTTTTTTTTTTAGATCTGAATTAGCAAATCGGTTAAATTTCTCTAAAAAGTGAAGCCAACAGCAATGTAATCACAGCTTCAGAATCACTCTGATGCTACACTGACCAATCATAGGACGAACCGGTTTCGCTGTCATTGCCATCCTGGTCCTGGAATGCCTGCTGATTTGCTACTTAACTTGGAGGAGCGTACGCTTGCGAGAACTGCATAGTGCTTTACAGCACCACATTACACAACAACAAACATGAGTCTTTAAGTTAGCTATAAGAAGACGCTAGCTCAGTATTCCCAGCATGAACACCATGACAGAGGCTACGAAGAGAGCTAAGAAGATGATGTTGAAGAATCTAGTAATGGATGCTGTCTTTGCTAGTGTTCTGAACCCCCTTTGAGCATTTGCTCGTCATGCAGATTGATTACACTTATGATTTTCACTTATTAACATATATAGTAACAACAGAAATGTACGAGTGTGCTCTGTCCACATTCCTACATGACGTGTATTCTAGCAGGATACAGGGGATCATCCTTTAGCTCGTCAGCAAATGCACGTGTGTCCGTTAGTGTAGCTTACCACAGTGGTGTTAAAGTGAATTACGTTCTGCAACTGTTGGTGGGCTCCAAGTACAAAAATACTAATTCTTGCTGCTTGACTGGAAACTGAAGTAAAGAAGAGTGATCTCTAAAGTTTGCGCAGTTCTATATTTAATCTTAAATTTATTCTGACTGGTTTCAAGAAAGTAGCACTTTAGAAGTACTCCTTTAGAAAAGTTGCTGGTTTTGGGTTTGAGGTTATTAGAAAGGGTGTCATGAAGAACATCTATATGTGGATGGTATGAGTTCAGTTGTGCTTCAGAAGTGCCCCATTCTTTTGTACCAGATGCCTTGCAGTATATCCTTGGCTGTGATAACTCAGTCTTGATGAAGGAGGTTCTTCAATCTTAAACATTTGAGCTCTGAAATGTATGATTTGCAAAACTGCAGATTCCTGACTTGCAAAGTGGTGGGAATGAAAAGGAATGGAATAGTACCGTGGACAGACATCAAACTAATATTCAGATCTCTTTCCTGCTGACTGCATTTTTATTATTGATGTAAGTTTCACTTGTATCACGCGCTCCTCATTGACAGACGATTTTACTAGTGTTCATGTGGAAAAATAACGTGCAGGGAAAAATTCCGACTGAGCTGAATGCCGTGGTGTACCTCTCTATGGAGTCAGTAGCTCAGGAGTCTGTGTGTGTCTGCTTCTCTTTCTGGAACTAGGACTCTAGTTCCACACACACTTTCACGCTTGACCTCACATACAAACGGCACACTGTGGTGCTCGAGCCCTACACGCACACAAGCTCACGCACACTCTCACACTCAGGCTGCAGGGAAAACTCGGCCAGAGAGAGAGAGAGAGAGTGAGAGTTGAGGAGATTTCTGAATGAACTGTAGAGTAGCTGGATGTGTAGTATTTCTGCAGGCTTATTTTAGACAGTGAAAAAAAGACTTGCCAGCGTAGCAGACTGAGATTTCCTTTCACCACACTCTGGCCTGTCTAATACTAATCTGCACTAGTGCCCCAGCACAAAAGAAACAACACGCAGAGCCAAGTCTTTGTTGTTTTTTTTTTTTGTTTGAATTGTCCTATAGGCTGGAAAAAATGTAATATATAAAGCCCGGTCGTCTTTGTCTAGAGCCATCCCAATCTTTCACTATTCAAAGGAAGTCTTGGAGGAGTCTAGATTGGCTGAAAAATGAAAAGTAGTGAAGTATGGGTTTTGTTTTCAGGATGTGCAGTGAAATGTTTTTAAGACAAGATACAATCGTCCTTTATTAGTTCCACAGTGGGGACATTTACAGAGTTACAGCAGCAAAGGCATAGCAAGATAAATAAACAGTACAGTGTATACAATATAAATAATAAAAGTCAAGAACTCCTAAAAATATATTTACAAATAATTGCACATTGACTCTTAATTGCACAGGGGTAATGGAAAAATATTGCATGTTATGTCACATTAAAAAAATCTTTATTTCCTGTAAGTGTGTAGAGTTTAAGTGTGTGTGTATGTGGTCTGCTGGGAGCAGTGCTTGTTGTAGAGTCTCACAGCAGCAGGACGGAAGGACCTTTTGCACATCTTTTGCAAGAGCATTAAACAAAATAATAAAACGGGTGAATCAAAACATCCTCATTTTCTCAAATCTGTAATTTCAAGTTTCACAAATATACACCAACTGCCCACTTCCTTAAATACGCCTCCTTGTATGTGCACTCATTGTTCATTTGATCAGTGCCTTATCATATTGGGTACACTGTGTACAATTGTAGGCTCTGGTTCATCAGTTCATCACTGTCTGCATACTTGCCACTCAGTTTAACTGCCAAACTAGTCCACCAACCACGATTATCCAACCAACAGTGTCCTATAGGCAGCGCACTTAACCACTGATGAAGGACTACAGAATGACCAACACAAACTGTGCTGCAACTGACGAGTTGGAACAACAAGGTATCATAAAGTAAAACATCAAAGGTATTTTTGTTTTTAATCTAAGAGGCAAACAAAATGATTGGCATTTTACATGCTGTTCCAGTGTCTTTGGAACTAGGGTTGTAAATACTCCAGCAGTACTACTGTCTGATCCTTTAGTACCACAGCAACACCATGTCACTGTCACTGCTGTGCTAATAATGATCCACTGCCCATATTATACCTGCTCTGTGGTGGTCCCGTGATGATCCTGCACAGAAACAATTGGACTATAATTGGTCTATGATTGTAGAAATACAAAGTGTACATCTTTATGATAAAATGTACAACAGGTGTGACACAAGGAGGTGTACTTAATTAAGTGGTCGGTTAGTGTTTGTACCTTTTCATGCACTTCTGCACTTGAGATAATATCACATCAAACTTACACCCTTTTCTCAAAAGTAGCTGATCAGTCAATATATATTTGGTGTCCAACGTTTGTTTCTTTAGTTTTGCTTTGCAGATAAAAGGTAAACAAACAAAAAAAGAAGTTGGACTTTACTAAAAATAACTGTTGTGCAAACTACATAAACTACATCTCCACACACTTGCCTCTAACTACTTACTTTTTTACTCTGAATCCTACTGAGTAGCTAACGTCAAATGGCTGGTACATGTGGTTTCTGTCATTGTATGGCAAATTATCTAAACCAGTGGTCACCCACCCTGGCCCAGAAGAACTATGCTCCAGATATTAAACTTCTTTAGAGGTCCTTGATTAGTGTTATGCGAGTGTAATAGATGCAAGTACTAATCTCTGTAGGAAAATTGATCTTCAGGGTCTAAAAGAATAGATATAAAAGTGCACTGCATAACTTAAAACATATCTTTTTGTGTACTGTTTACAGACATATAGCGTCATCCTATACAATCTCATAAACCACAGGTATATTGGACATGGTTTATAGTGAATGTATGGTGATATTGCCATGCACTCTAACTACTGTTTGGTGGTGGTATACTTTTATTCCTTGTTGTCCACAGTTGAGTTTAGTCATTCAATAAGCCTGAATGATTTGGGAAAAAGTTAAATTTACAAATTTTTAGAGCAACATTGTGACTGCTATCGCGGTATTACGTCCAAATTAAGGTCCAGACCTGTTTTGTTTGCCCAGGAATACGTATCCACCTTTTTTGGCTTTAAACTTAAGTGCTGAACACACTGTGCCAGACTGCCAGTCAGTTGGGTTTGTGTTGTCATGTTCAAATCATGTAGTTGCTATGGTTATTTTTGCTGGGTCTAGCTAATCTTCAGACAATTCACAAGCTCCATGTTATTAGGTTAATTTTCCCAACACACAATTAAAACATTGTAGATAATGTAGTACTCATACTATGATTGAAACTTCATATTGTAATTTTGTAAAAAAAAAAAAAAAAAAAAAAAAATCCATCTTTCAGCCCTAGCCTGTACTCCTTTATTATTCATCACTTTATTAGTAGGTGCTACCTCCCAGTTTCATTGCTGGCACAGACTAGTTGTTTTCACTTTTTTCGACGTTACCTTAGATGCCCCCAGCCTGCCAGATGGTGCAACATCACCCCTAGAGATGCGACAGGGATCCCGACATCAGCTCCATTAAGGAAAAGCAAAACAAACATGTGCCGAGGAAGAGTGAGACAAAGACCGTGGGAGGAGAAGGGTTTTGTGAGTGTATTGGCCTCTTCCTAAAACTTATGGGTGCTGCTTAAAAGCTGCACTGTGCTAAAAGCACTGTAATGCATGGCCAGTCTCTGATGAAGTAAGGCATAATGTAATATTTCAATGTGCATAATTCAGCTGATGTATGTGGTCATGTGTGCATATATGAAGCTCAACTGTAATTATATACATTTTAAATAAACCCTTTAAATATACGGGACACTTTTACACAAAGACTGCAAAAACTATTCCCGTTACAGTAACAGCATATTACTGCAAACCAGTGGAGGTTTGGATTTTCTGTTTGGTTGTACTACAAGTCATGTAAGGTGCTATAGCATGGAAGGCTGTTTTTACATTGATTAAGGAGAGTTTGGTCCAGCTTCTTAATCAAATGTTTTTATCTACCCATAGCTTGTACAGGTGTCAGAATGTGACCGTGGTACAAGTGAAGGTGCAGTGGAAAATAAGAAGCCAACTTCAACACCTAGTCTTTAACAAGGTCCTGGAAAAGTTCAACTCAAAATTAGTTTAATTCTACTTTAGTTTAGTTAGTTTACTTTGTACATTTCACTCTACAATTTCTCAAACCTTGAACATTTAACTCTGAGGAGACTGAAGAGTAGAGCAGTTTATTAGTATCACAACCCAATTGGCAACCTGTAAGGAGCAGCCATGCTGTGTGATTTCTTTCCACTGTTTGATGGTTTTTGCAGATAATCTTACACTGAAAGTTTCATAAGTGCGCAACATCTTTAATTTACTTTGTGTTGACTGTTGTGTTGCCTCAAGTAACTAACTGTAGCATAGATAACTACATAGACAACCAAGCTTATTTACACAGGTTCATTTTTGTTTGTCAGTTTCGGCATATTGCTTCTGTGTGATCATCGTGGTGTCTCGCTGTAAATCTGCAAATCAGGGCAGAGCTCATCAAATTATTCATGAGCTCCCAACGTTTCATTCTAGAGCCAAATTATAGGCTGTAAATGGGCGTGTAAAATCATATTCGGGCATTTTTTGCCCCTATGAAGTCTCATACCTTCTATGTAAAACAAATGCATTCTATGGACCTTTTAAACATGTGGTGTTGTGTTGGTTGTCTCTTGGTCTGTTCTGTACGTACACAGTGCCGATGTGCAACACGCTTCTCCACCTGCTCCCCGTCATCAAACAGCCTCGGTACAGGAACGCTCTGAAAACTGAATCCAAATCTTTCCCAGCGCCAACTCTTCCTCTCCGCACTCCTCCCTCCGCTCTCCCCTCAATCCATGTCTTCCTGAGCATCTTCCCCAGGAGAATGGAAGCAGGCCGAGGAGGCGGTGAAGCCCCAGCTTTGACGCGTTTGATGGGGGCCCTGCCGGACAAAGCCCTCTTTGCTGCTCGTCCATGTGGAAAATGGTGGCGATAGAGGAGGGAGGACAATTAGTGGGATCTGCTAATCACGCGGGCAACACTCATTTAATTGACATGTGAAATTTTGTTTAATCTAACATGTCGATAGGCAATATGACAATGGGCCGGCAATCAGAAAAGCACTGGCCTCGAAGCCAAGGACTTGACAGCTGATTATTGAGGGACAGCCATTGTGAGCCTGTCTGTGTGTGTGTTTTTGTGGCGCTAGGCAGAGCGGGGGCAGACGTGGAAGGATTAAATGCCATTATGCCCGCAATGCTTTCGGACAAATAGCTACGCACGCTCTTTCGTAGCTGTTTTGTCGTTTGCTTTTCGTCTTTTGTGGCGGCAGAAAGTACCATTATTTCATTAGCATGATGCTGATGACACGGAAGGTTTAACAGGAAAGAAAACAAGCTGCGCTCGGCACAATAGACCCCAGATATATGAGAGCGGAGGCAAAATGAGTTGTCTCTTTGACATTCATAGAAATCAATATGCCATTCAAGGTCACTGAAAAAGCAGCAGCCCCCCTCATTTTTGAGTGGCTTGTGTGGTACAGGTTTTATAAGTGCAAACAATTTCTATATACAGTTTGTTCCCCTCAGAGATGAAGTTCAGAGGTATGAAAAGCTGTAACAAAAGAGATGCCACTGAAAATTTGTACACATCCTACCTCCTCTCAGGGTTAGGCAGCAGGTTCTTTCAGAGGAGGTGCCCATCGCACATTGTGCTTTTTTCTCTCTCATACAGCTGCAAAATTAGATTGGACGGTTTGCTCGTCCTTTGCTTTTAATTGGAAGTAGTTCACCGTGATTTGTGGTATTTTGACGGGTCAGAGTATACAGTGTTGCACAATCATAAAAAAACATGCATGTGCTGGATCTGTGAATGTTATGTGGTCAGGCACGGTTGTTTAAAGCTAAAGAGTTTTTACATCTCTGTTTCCTGGTTTCCTGCAGTGAGCACCTGCTGGAGCTGCCAGCACCATCAGGATTGTGACTGGAGAGGAGGTAGGCACAACTGCTCTCATTGCTTGTTCCTCGGTGGATATATAAAGGCCTACTGGCAGATACTTTCAGTGGATACAGCACTAGCAGTTAGTGGCTGATTCTATATTGTGAAAAATAGGCACATGGAGACGGCTGAGCTGACAGGTATGATCTACTTGCGTCTGTGCAGGAAATGGAGGGTAAATTTGTAAATGGTTAAAATAAGAAAAATGTAAAACGCATACAACATCTAATCTTTGGCCTGAGGATAGTGTTGAAAATCACACACAGGAGTTCAAGAGAACTCGTGTTAGAACAATAAAATCAAGTGGCAGTGCTGTGTAGGCGTCAGAGACGACTGTTATATTTATTTGATTACAAGTCAAAAGAACAATTAAGTTCTAGTCCTTCATTTTGCAGCATCAGAAAGAATATATTTCTAAGAAAACAATAATTTTGCGTGCTAACTAAGGTGTAGTTGCTTGTATAACTCCATTGCTAGGACACCACTGTAACTTACCGGTTAAATGATTGAAAGGTTTGTTATTGGAGTTAAATTGGCAGAAGGTGGCACAAACGTAGAGAGTGGGCAAGTTAAATCCTCGTTAGATATGATATCTAGTGTCGGATTGTTTTGTTGAATGTGTTTTCCGTCTTCTTTCCTGACAGGAAAACTGAATTACTTGTTTTGAGCTGTTTGGACTGGAAATTTTTGACTGGAGTTTTTTTTTAAATTATATTATTTTTTAAAGCCTATGGATTTCCTCTGTGTGAATTTAAGAAGTTTGATTAGTAAAAACAGACATTTGTATAACACGCTTCCTAAAGTCAGTTTTCATGTAAGTCTGGATCTGGATTGTGTAGGATGAGGCTGATATGTAAGTCATTATGCTGAATTGTTTGTATGGGCTTGTTTCAGTCAAGACATTGCCCTACTGCCATTGCTTTCTTGTTGCTTCTGTGGTTCTGACCTTTGTGCTGTTTTGTAACATTACAGCGGAATGCAGTGAATTGCTTTCTTTGCAGAAGTTCTGCGTCAGCAGCTCAGTTTAGCGGGGATGGAGATTGGGAGGGTTACAGAGGTCTTTTTTAAGAATGGATGGAATACCCTCTTAGTTTTCACATCATTATCATCATATGGTGAAATTGCCGTGTGAATGAACTTCTCTCTGGTTTTCTGATTACTGGAGTTTATTTCGAGATTGGAGCCAAGCTGTAGATGAGGTTTGAGTGCTCTGTGCTGTAGATGCCTGGCGCAATCTGTGCTATTGTATTTGTTGCAGAGATTTCCGCTCTACTGTGCCAGACAGTTTGGCCCTTTGCCAAATCTCACAGCTGGATTGGCCCATGCTTTTAATGTGTGAGCTGGGCGGAGTGGTGGTGGGTGGGGGTGTCTGGGATTTGAGATTGGGATGCACTGGTGAGGCTGACGGTGCCGTGGACAGGGCATGGCGCAGTATTTTGGTGGGGGCAGGGGGTCAGCTGTACATAAGTCTGGCAGCATTTTGGTTTTAAGCATGTGTGCATGGGTGTGTGTGTGTGTGAATGCGTGTCCCTGAAGTTTAGCTGTGTGAGACATCTTAATTCCTTCACGATCTTCACTATTAAACAAAACGCTGTGGCCGCGCTTTCCCCACATGATCCCGGAATGCATTTACCTTGCTCAGACGGGGGATTAAATATTGATGGAATATTTGATTTTCCCTACAATTGATTCAGCGGGCATCCTTACATCAGTGCTAGCTCCTTCTCAAATAGAATCGCAACTGCAGTCCAAATCAGCAGCCCGTAGCCATGTAGTAGGTGAATAAAGGCTTTTTTATTCCCAGTAGAGTGCCATGGAAGATATTTTTGTAGCTTTTGAACCCCTTGTGCACCTCCTTCCATACAGCACCTTTATTAGACACTCAAAATCTTCTGTAGTAGCTTTCATATGGAAACGGAACGTACTATAATATATCAATATATTTCGAAATACAAATAGAATATATATATATATATATATATATATATATATATATATATATATATATATATATATATATATATATATATTTTTTTTCCCTTACATCTGCATTGTAAAATTTTACCACGCCACTTTATTTATCTGCTTTACATATTCTGTCCTACTGATAGCTTGCTGTGAAATTACCTTCACATATGCTCCACATTATTTGAAACAAGAGCAGGAAACACAGTCTGACTGAGCAACTCTGCATCAATTGCCCGTCAGTCCTGCGCTATTTTGACAATACTGATACAGGGGCTCTTTATGTAGTAGCTCTTGCGGCTCGGAGCAGCGGGAGGCTGAAGCTAGGCCGGCCCGCTGAGGATGAGCGCGGGAGGAAGGTAGTTTTACCACACTCTGCACTCACTGCATCCCTCCCTCTTCCCGTTCCCCTCCACTTACACCCTCTCCACCCCCCTTCAGCGGAGGGCCTGCTCTGCCACTTTGCCCTGACAACTGACTGCTTGAACGAGCGCACCAAAATAGGTGCCTTGCTGGTCTCCATGACAGGCCGCGCATAATCAGCGGCGGAGGTGTGTAATTACGGCTGTCAGGCCCATCCGCTGTAATTGATGCGAGTTGCGAGCGGACTTGGCCAGGGCAGCCCCGTATTGCGCACATGGCAGTGCTGCTGCTGTGCCACCACATAGGAAAGGGCTGGGAGGAGAAGTGGGGGAGAAAAAAAACATTACCTGTCGGGAAGCTCACTAGTAGTGCCATGTTAAGCTCTGCCACCTGCCTTGGTGACACCAGCATATACTCTACTACTCTTAAGAGTCTGTTTTTTTTCCTTCATTTTTTTTTCTTTTGCTTTTTTCCCTCCCCCTGAGTGTGTCAGCACGACGGATGGTGCTCTCAGTTTGTCTCCGGGCTCGGGAATTCTCGGGCTCGGTTTGATGCTGCCTGGGTGAATTCGCAGATGGCAAAGGGGGGTAAACGGGTGTGATGAAAAACACTGTCGAAGCCGTAGCTGCTTAAGTGTCTCCAAGGCGAGGTGGTCTGCCTGTGGGGTGTCTGCGTTTGGCTTATTGCTGCTGGCTTTTTTTTCCACGTGCTTCCGTTCCTGGCTTCCTGGAGAGCATGCGGTGCGGCTACGGAGAGAAATGATCACTTAACTTCAGGGGCGTCACCTAATGTTTTAATGCTAGAGCATACAAGGGGGAGAGGGGCAAGTGATGGGGCAAACGTTTGGCATTTGAGAGCTCACCCAGAGACTTTGAACAAATGGCTGAGGGCATGTACTGTGTGCTTTGACCTGTTATCCTTTGTGGAGTGCAAATGAGTGGCCAAGCTAGGGCCTCAGGTGTTTGGTCTCCACTCAGCTGCTCTGCTATTGATCTGAAGAAGATTCACCTTCTTCAACTTTCTCTTGTGAATTATGGGTGAAACGAAAACAGTTCAGTGAATGTTCAGTGATGCTGACGGTAGAAGAATCTCTGGAATAAGCTTTACATTAAATCTACGAATGTATGCGCTTGAAATTGGCATGCTAGTAAACTCTGTGGCATGCATAGTTTTAGCTTTCAGCCATTTTACCCGCTTCTGCTGAAACTGGTCATTTGCTGCGACATCAGGGCTCCCATTTGCTAACATGTTTCACATTTACATTTTTGTCTTAGAACCAAAAATGGCATTTTTAAACTTGCGATGGGGACAGTGCTTCATCTGTCAAAAATGCAGACTGCCGTCGTCCAAGCTGCACAGCTTTTTGACGAAGAGTTGAAATATAAGCCCATTTCAAAGGTTTTGACAGTTAGCCTAGGCACCATATAGCTCCCAAAGCTTAAACGCATATGTCTGTCCTTATACGTAATTGTAGATTAGGGTTGTATTGCACTGAGTTACATACACCACACACCACTCTCACTGCCTTGTGTACTTGCTGTTGGTATTCACAGCAATCTCTCAGCTGCTTGTGTCTCCCACAGTAGCATATCCAATAATAACCATAGGGAAAGGTGGTTATCTTTGTGGTGACTGATTGGGAAGAGGAAGTGCCTCTTCAAGCCATCAATCCTTCTCTCACCCCCATATGCTCAGCCTTACAGAAACAGACTGGGGAGAATTTCATCAGACATTCAGATTGACAGCAGTGGGGAGGGCACTCTGCAGGGGCTTGCAGTGATTTGATCGCAATTGTTCCAAAAATGGTTGTTTTTTTCTCAGAGGAGAAAAAAAACCTTTACCTTAATTTTTTATTGCAGTGACAGATTGAACATAATTTGTGTTTTTGAATTTTTAAAGAAACACTTGTGCCTTAAAATTGTGCTTTTTGTGTTGCATGGTGTAAACATAGTTTTCATTTGAATGTAACTTAATAGTACAGAGAGGGTAATCTCTGTAATCAGACTCTTTTGTTTTTGTTGTTTTATATATGTCCATGGCATGTCTTTTGACTTTGTGCTTATATATATATATATATATATATATATATATATATATATATATATATATATATATATATATATATATATATATATAAACAAATAAGAATGTATTAATAGTAATAAACAAAGATTTACAAAATGTGTAGAGAAAAAGGTATTTGGGCATAAAAAATTAATAACATTAGTACTTTTGGGGTTTGGCCTGTTTCTCTTGGAAAACTATCTTAATTCCCAAGTGTTCCCAACTATGTGGGCCCCTTTGATGGACTCAAAATACATCCATCTATCATCTTCCACTTTATCCCACTAGTGGCCCGATGAAGCCAATCCCAGCATCATCGGGCGAAGGCGGGGTACACTATGGACAGGTCACCAGTCCATGCACACCTACGGGCAAACCGGAGTACCCGGAGGAACCCCACTCAAGCACGGGGAGAACATGCAAACTCCACACAGAATGTCCCGGATCGGGAATTGAAGCCGGATCGTCTTGCTGTGAGGCGACAATGCTAACCACTACACCACCGTGCCGCCTTGGAATCAAAATCCATCAGTTTTCAGTAGAGTTCATGTCAGAGTGTAGGCACCTTCCTCATGTTTTAAAAAACGTCGAGTGTTATCTTGTTTAAACACCCATCTTCTTCTCAGATCCAGTTATTTTACAATGAGTGTAGAAGTACAATGAGTGTAGAACAATGAGTGTAGAACGTAGGACTACGATTAGAACGTAGAACTACGATTAGCCACATGTGTTTACACACAGCGGAATTTGACCTCCGCATTTAACCCATCCGTGCAGTGAAACACCCACATATACACACACTAGTGAACATACACACTAGGGGGCGGTGAGCAGTATGTACTGGTACATCGTTCTATTCATGCTTCCTTCTGGTGATGTGTAGTGCTTCAGTACTATTGGCAGAGAAGCAGCACAATACCAGGATGCTGTACTTTAGTATGGGGATGCTGTTCTTGGGATTATTTACTCAACCTTATGTGTCCAAACATAGCTAGCTAGCTAGCTAGATAGCTAGATAGCTAGATAGCTAGATAGATAGATAGATAGATCTTGATCCCTTTGGAAGGGTTCCCTCAAGGAAATTAAGATTCCAGTAGCATCATCACAGTAAACACACCAGAAACATATGAAAGGAATACAAATTAAGAAATCCAATGTACAAAATAAAGAAAAAGAAAAATGTAACTGGGGAGGTATTGCACACTATTATTGCATTTGTTTAATGTTACCGATGTTATTGCACTTGTTTAATGTTAACTAGTGTTATTGCACTTAGTCCGGTTGTGTCATTATCAATCTACTGCTCCATCCCGTCCTCTGTCCTCCTGTGACCCCTTCTCCCCTGCAGAGAGGAGTTGTACAGTCTGATGGCATGAAGGACAAAGGAGTTTTTGCGTCTGTTGGTTCTGCACTAGGGTAGGAGCAGTCGGTCACTGAACAGACTCCTCTGGTTGCTGATGTCGGTGTGCAGAGGATGACTGGCATCGTCCATAATGTCCAAATCAGAACTGAGAAGAATCATTCCTAAAGTTATATTGTTGTTTTATCTAAAAGAGAGTTCTGATTTGTCTAAATGCTCTAGTACATTTTAGTCACAGACCTTTGTGCTACTTTTCTAGCGGAATCATTTTGCATGAGTGTAGTAACGGTGACTGTAGTGCAGTTTGTTGTTCATGATGTAACTGTTGTTCCAGCTGCTTTTAGGTTGCCCAGCAAGTATTTCAGAGTGACTGCTAGATTCTCTCTTACCTTTCTTATCAACAGTTTGAGAGCACATTGTGGGGTCGATCAGTTGTGGTTCCATGAGCCTTTTGCTTATATGTCATCAGACCAGTTTTACTGTAATGTAACAGGTCAATGCTGTGGTTCTATAGCTCCTGTCCATTTGAGTGCTGTCCAGTAGTGTCCGTTAGAACTTGAAGGCTCACCTTCATCTTCACCATGATTTCTGCTTGTTGTGTGAAACTTTCCATTTAGTAGCAGTGTCTTTTATCTGGCATCTCTCTTCATCTCTCTTTATATTTTAATAGATAGAACATGATTTATTTTTGTGTAACACCCACACGCACTGCGGCATCAGGGCACCCTGATCAAGATTTCTGCCACTAACAAGTCAAAGATGACCTGATTTGCAAAAGGCAGAAATTGTTTTTTAAAGTTTCAAAAAGAAAATAAATAATAAATACAATAATAATAATAATAAAAAGGAAAAGGGCCTAAAGCAAAAGTTTGGACACCTTCCAAGGTCAGTACCTAGTAACACCCCCTTTGGCAAGTATCACAGCTTGTAAACACGTTTTTTAGCCAGCTAATAGTTGCTCTGGCAATTTTCATTCTTTTTGGCTTCTATTTCCTGGGTCTTGCATCCAATGCTATTTTTAGGTCTGTCCAAAGATTTGCAGTGGTGTTTAGTTTAGGTGACTTTGAGGGGTAGTCCTCCTTCTGAGGTAGTCCATTGAGGTTTTTGATGTGTGTTTAGGATCATTATCCTGTTGCATAATCTATCATCTTTTCATCTTCGGCTTCTTTACAGGGTTCACTTCCAGAATTTATCAGACTCCACTTTTTCCTCTGCCAGTGAAATGTTCCCCCATGCTACTGACTGCAAAACCTACCAGAAGCATGATCGATCCACCACCCACCTAGTCGGTGGAGGTGATCTTTTCTGCACCCCATTTTCTCTAAACATACTTTGCTCATTGTGGCCAACAAGTTTTATTTTAACTTCATTGAACTTATTATTAAAATGCATCAGGCTTGTTTAGACGTTCTTCCGATGCTGCTTTGTGTGGTCAGGGTGCAGGTTTTCTTCTGAAGGCTCTTTCATGAAGGTCATATTTATGCAGGTGTCGCTGCACAGTAGAGCAGGGCACCTACTTCCTATAGCTTTCCTCTGGGCATTGTTTATGTTTACTTTCAGAGTGCGAGGCAGCTGAGTGCTAGACTGCTGATTGTTGGGACAAGGTTTGAGGTACCAGAGTAACAATGATTACAAACAAGCCATAGCTCTAACAACCTAATCAAAGGGGACCTATAACGATTTTCCAGTTTTTCTTTTTCCTTTAGTGTGTTATGTGGCCTTTTGTCATGTGATCGGTCTGCCAATTTCTAAAGCTCAGAGTGCACACCAGAGGGAACCTCAGAAAACACTTTTCTCAACTGCCTAAAACACCTAATTGAAATTCCAGACCTGTACTTTGCTATAAGGTTACATCATCTCGTAACACAAACCTTATTTCCCAGCTACTGGCAAGCTTGCCACACTCTCACAAAACTTACAGCTACTATTAGAGGCCATGTAGGTGTGGAACAGTTCTAGCAGTTGACCAGTCAGAACAAAGAGGGGAAGATGACTAATCAGAGCACTTTGGGCCCATCAAGAGGCGGGGCTTATAGACACACAGGCATTTCAGACAAAGTCTGGTGGCACAAACAGTAAGAAAAATATTGTTATAGATTATTATTATTATTATTATTATTATTATTACACGTTTCTAACAATGAAAATGACTTTAATATGTCTTGAAAAGGTTATAAAAAACTCTTGGGCCGTTGTTTCTTTTTTCACACTAAAATTTTACAAAACAAAGTGTTGAAAATTATTTTTCACCTTTAACTTAATAGGTTCATCTCTTCATTTTCTACTCCCTTAGCTATTCACAACTGTGCCCAAACATTTGCATGCCACTGTATATGCTAAACTGTGGTAATCCTGTGAAAGGGGATAAACAGTGTATTTAGAGAAACAGATGAATCACAGTGTAGCTAGGAACTAGGATATGGTCCTGTATGGGAAGTGTCACTGATAAAATGAATAAATGGTGTAGAAACAATGAGATGTATGTTATAAAATAATAAAGCTGGCGTGTGGGTCCATGTTATGTAAAAATAAATCAAGTTCTAGTTATAAAATGTTGAAGAAACACACACACACACACACACACACACACACACAGACACACACACACACACACACACACACACACACATATATATATATATATATATATATATATATATATATATATATATATATAATATGCTAATGTGCAAAAGCTCCTGAATAAGCAAATATACAATTCTTATAAAAAAGTAGGCATTTTTCTTATAAATAATAATATTAATGTGTAAGTACAAAACTAAAAGTTGTGTAAAAGTTTAAAAACTAAAAGTTGTGTAAAAGCACTGAAATAACTACAATAATAACTATTTGAATAACTAAAATAAGCATGTCTTTGTGCTTGTTTATCCTAACTGTAAACTTCTTTTTTACATGAAAAAAGATCAATAAAAAAAAAAAGTCTAAACACGTATCCTCTCTTGAGCTAAATCATGGGTTTTGAATGGCAGTAGGTTTTCTCTGAGTGCTCACCAGACTGATGGATGTGTTTGTGGCTAACCTATTTTTGGCTTTCAACACGTCGCTTTAGAGGAAGTAATGGCCCTCAATTGGATTAGTGCTAATTAAATATATATATATATAAACGCGCTCACAGGTAGAATCAACATTGAGAGGTGTTATTTTGCACGTGTCTGGAGCCCATAGGCATTAACTTATAGAGTCTGTCACTCATGCTCCCAGGGCCGGCTGGTGCAGCAACACAAGGTGAAGTGTGAAAGTTTGGGCAACGCGAAAGCCAATCGTTGTGCAATTATACAAGCCAAAAGGGAGCCATTAGTTAAGTGCTAACTGCTGATGGTGGATGCGCTTGCAGTGGGTGGAGACAGGACGAGCAAGGCTTTTGACAGTGCTTGAATAGGCCTCTCAGGCCCTGTGATTTGGACCATCAGCTTCACTGTTCTACTGGCATTCATTAGCAGCATCGTTTAAAGCGCTGCGATGACATAATCATGCCCAGATGTTATTAAACATGTCAAAACAGCATTTGAGAAATCGCCCCAGCTCGTCTGGTAAGGGCAGAGCGTTTGGTGAATGGTCTTTTCGCATACTGTGCAAGCCTTGAAATATAATGCTCATCTCTCTGGGGGAAGTCTGGATTTAATGTGTTTCTCAGCACCGATAGGTTTAGAGATTGGGGATCATTTTATAAGGATCTTTGCAAGGATGCGTAGCATTTATCTTTATAAATAGCTGAGCAGATGCTCTGGAAGAGAAGTTTGTATTATGCAAAACACTAGTCCAGCTGTTGCACTGTGCTTACAGTAATGGCACGTTTGTAAGTTTGTGTCATTAGAATTAATCTTTTATGGAGGGGATTGGGAGAAAATAACAGATTACTGTCTGGACGAGCATTATGGTGTGTGTGTGTGTGTGTTAGTGATTGTATCTGCTACAGTATGTGCAAAATTCAGAGACCACTCTTTATTTATTTATTTATTTATTTCCAGTCAAAATGGCCAAAAAGTGCACGTTATATTTTTTTTCTGTATTTAGTATGTTCATTCTAAGTCTTCATTAAATCTTCCATCCTTTTTGTGATTTTTTTTTTTTTTTCTTCAAAAAACATTTCCACACAGTGTTCAGTCCTAAAGGGTTTTTGCTTTTCACAATCCAGGTAATCCCAAACACATTCAGTGATGTTGAGGTCTGGACTCTGGGGTGGTCATTGCATTGTTTTGAGAACACCAGCCGCTTATTTCTTTGATTGGCACGTGTTCTTTTTTATCTATTTCTTTTTTTCTCAGTAAGGGGTTTTTGACCCGGTTTACACTTAGTCAGTTTGACACATTTGACAGCCAAACTCCTCCAAGTACAATCCAAACTTCTTCCTATACAGTACATCACTGGCACATAATCCGTGTCTGTGAGGAAGATATTGATGGAAGATGCACGTGGTTGGGGACCGGACAAAACATTGCTTTATAGCTGTATGGACAGAAGCTACAGTGCAAAACCAACTGACGATGGAAGTTGATCAGATTTGCATATTACATCCCACACAATAACCAGAAATGCGTTTTACTAGCGAGTGTAAATGCATGTGGCTCCAATGTTATGAGAATACAATCCAGGTAATAATTATGTGAGGTGACCAGCTGTAAACGATGTATTTGACAGCGACACATCCTTTCAGACCCATGGTGTTGAGTTGACCTCTAGCAGTGGAGGGATGGACAGAAACACTGTGGAGCTTGATTTTGTCCTCTCTCTCAGAGACGAACGTTTTAAGCTCTGTTTATTTGATGGTGACTGTTTAGTTTTTATGGTGTACTAGGACATGTGCGTTTGTTAGGAGTGGCATGTTCTTTATATATTTAAATTATTTTGGTACTTAGTTAGAACTGATTATATTTTATCAGGTAATAATTTCGTTGGCATTTTGACTGGACATAAAGTAAGAGAAGGGTGGTCTGGGGCTTTTGCACAGTACTGTATGTGTGTGTATGTGTGCCTGCCTCTGTATTAACAGATGTTTTCAATCCTGTCACTCAATGAGAACGAGGCCTGAATTGCCTTCCATAGCAACAGGCAGTGTACTCCAAGCTATGACATTTCGTGGAGTTGTTATTTTGTGTTTTATTTATATATTTATTTATTTTTACATATTCGTCATTTGCACAAGAGTGTTGCTGAAGTGCGGGGAGCAATCCTTTCTGACAGCAGGTTATCTTGATCTTCAGAGTGTGTGCAAGTGTGCGTGCGCGTGTGTGTGTGTGTGCTGCAACTGAGAGACTTGAGCTTCAGATTGAGCCCCTCAGCTGCCTCCATCAGAGTGTGATTCACCTAAAATGCATCATGTGATCTCTGACTACAATCACTCTCCCAGCTGAGCTCTGCCGCTGCTCGGTTCCCTCTGGGCAGGAGTGTGCGAGTGAAACACTTCAGACTGAAAAAGAGAGAGAAGGGGGAGAGTGAGAGAGAGTGATGGGGGTGGTGTAATACAGTACAAAAACCGACCTACTGCATGTCCCTCTGTACATGACCGTGTGTTTGTTTATGTTTGTTTGTTTGTTTGTTTTTTTTCGCCTGCTTGCACATACATTACGATCCCCTATGTATGCCTGGATGATGTATACGTGTAAATGTACGTCATGCATGTGATCGTTTTCTTCAGTGAACAGCTTTATTTTCTCCTCTCAGCGTGTGTTCCACACTCTCTCTGAGATCAGACTTTTGCCATGTGGCAGACACCAGTTACTCCTCAGCTCCTCTTGGCCGGCGCCCTGGCCGCAGATCGCAGCAGTGGACTGGCCTGTGGTCAATGGGCTTCTGCAAAAGAGCCAGGCCAAGCTGGGCTGGGCAGACGGACAGAAAGATAGATAGACAGACAGAAAGTCAGACAGACAGACAGACAGAGGGAGAGAAAGCATTAGAACACCGTGGCTGGATTGCTTTGGACAGGCTGCTGGCAGGGTGGCTGATCTCTGGCCTCCTCCACACCCAGGCTTTTGTCCTGTCTGGCTAATTGACCGATCTGATGGACCTTTAGGAACGTGTCACCGTTAGGAGGGTCAGGGCCTTGGTGTCATGTGGCATGATTCCTGTGACCTCAGGTTGGCAGATGTGACTGCACAGTGTCCCAGCAGCCTGCTGAAGAAGAAGAGTAGACACAGTCAGGTTAGGGCTGTCACAGTTACTTGATTATATTGGGTTCAATAAATTGATTGATGAAAGGCATACTGTAATAAATGATTGTTTTAATCGATTAGTTATGGTTTTGCGTGGCAGTATTGTCTCTTTTAAGTTCTCCATTTACAGCCTGATGGACATGTATACATTTTTACCACATGTTTTGTATTTAAGGCGTTAAAGTAGCACATGGTTCAAGTAGCACATGGTTCAAGTACTATTATATCATTTAGTATTTTTTGAAAACTCTTGTTGCTAGGGATGGACGATGAAATTGGAAGGTATTTGCTCCAAAATTTAATTGGCAGTGGGCTGATTTATCATGTTGTGCCAAATAAATGCGCTTGCACTGTAGTTAAAGGCTGCTGCTACACCTGTACCAAAATGCATAACCAAGTACCAGCAATGAAAAACACATTTGTAAAGAACAAATAGGGCAGTTTTTATGCCCCATGTTGTTGTTAAAAGTAAATTAAGCACAATTTCCCCCTTTTTATGTCAAGTGTTGTACAAAATAAATTAGAAAACAAAATAACTTATAATCCTGAAATGGTGGATTGGTTAATATATTGTTTTATTGTGCTAAATGTTACCTCTAGCTACCTTATTTAATTAATGTCATTCAACAACATGAAAGAGCAGATAACGTCATTCATATTGCTAATTTAACTAATTGAAAGTACTAGAAATGCGCTGGTGTGTTTCATGTGTTTCATAAAGAAATGAGAATTAAAAATTGCCTTCTTGAGTGACGCATCTCGACTGTGAGAATCTCCATTACTAACGTAATTGATAGTAACTGCTCTATACCATGTAACAGTAACAATTTGTATATTCTTATGCTTTAAATTAAGCTGATGAGGTGAAAGACGTGTTTGTTTACTGGGTATCTCTAGAAATAAGTGGAATTTATTGGTGCAAATGGTTGCTAACCCAGTGTTGCAAATGAGAGTCTGTTCTGGAGATTTTCTGGAATGGCACATTGAAGAAACGATGATTACGATACTCCCTTTGTTTTCCATGTGCATCACTTCTGCAACACCGTCAGCCTTCTTGTATTGATTGGCATCCTGAAATATCTTTCTTTATTCAAGCAAGACATTCATGCCATGTTGCCTAGTGACATGATGACACCCGATCAGGAAGTCAAATGTCAGCCCACTCTAAAATTTGCAGTTTATGTTTCAATTGACTGCAGTGGCATCAGTATTCAATATATTTGACTTAATATATACTTGCATAATTGTTAAATGTATTTGATTTGAATGTTCTTTTCTACTGTTGTCAAGTTGTCCATCATGGACAACTGGAGAGAAATTAAACCAATTCCATTACAACCTAATCTACACAAGCTTATATATAAAACATGCTCAGAAACATGCATGACTAGAAAAACTTTAATGGCATGAGCAAAATCCCTGCACTGCTCTATATCTAATTGTATATTCAGTAGTTAAGACAGGGGTAGTAGCTTATTTACTCATGACTCCAGAGGGCAAACTCTCAGTAAGAAGCTATTTTTTACTGACACAAAAGTGCATACATTTTTTTCTGGGCGTTGACATGTTTGCAACCTCTAGCATATTGACTTCAGGTGCTGTTAAAAGATTGTTTCAGATTTTTGTAAGATCTGTTGATCTAACTTCTTAATTTCTCTATTAGTGTATGTTGTAGTTTTGTATGTGTTTAAGGGAGGCATTACCTTATTACCATAAGGCTTAAGGTTAACTGAAAACACATTGTCTTTATTACCTTCTCATCTCAACCTGAGTTTGATTTTTAATGCTTGGTTAATTGTAGAGTAAACTTGAACACCCATAAAACTAGTAGACAGTGTTTATAGATGTGCTTCATTATTTTGTATACGCTCATAAAAAAAAGAAAATCCAAAAAAGGTTCAAACTTTCTTTTGTTCCCTAAAGCCAAGAACAATATAGGAACATTTGTGGTGTTGTTGAGCTCTTGTTCTCCTTTCAAATGAAATGTTGTTGTTATTATTTTCTAAAATTATTTTTGAATCTAGGGTTAGACACCCATTTAACACTTAATGGAAATGTGTTGACTGATTTTACATTTTTACATTTTTTTCATTATTTTTTCTTTTCTTTGCAGAGAATTCCAAAGAGTTTCAAGGATTACTTTTCTTTTAGCATAGAATTAGCACATACCCAAGATTTTGGTAACTAGCATCCATGCCAATGTCACTGAGGAGTTACATGAATTGATTTTTTAAATGAATAATTTACACTGAGTGTATAGTAACACTGACATGTCTTAATGCTGGATATTTTAAAATGGTAAATGTGTTTAGATCACAGATGTTAAATAGATTTACACATAAATGCAAAAATAATCAGCTTTTTGAAGTATTTCAGTAATGTGCAGTTGGTTTATGTAGTTGGGTTGTAATGGTGGGCTGGGTGAAGCAAATAGATTCCGATCGTTTCATCTCGTTACGGTCTCCCTGTGTCGGTTGACCCTTGTTGCTTATCAAGGCCGTGGCTGAGAAGCGCCGAAAACTAGTTTGGGAGTATCTGTGAAAAGGCTCCTTCTTAATCTGTTTTATTTGCTCTGCTACCTCCAAACCATTTGTCCACACACACCCCGCTGGCCCATTCCTCCTGCTCCTTCTAGGGATTTAGTGTGGAGGTGCAAGAGCCCACAGACAGTTAAAAAAAAAAAAAAAAAGAAAAAAAAAAGAAAAAGCCATCTGGCTGGAGGGAGGGTGGGATCGAACAGGGGGAGGAGGGGTTGGGGGGGGGTCGGTTGGGGTGGGTGAGTGCGGAGGGAGTCGTGCTGGGCAATCAAAATGACAGACAGCAGTGAAAAGTGTTTTGTAGGCTCCCACATATATGTGAAGTAGCCCAACTCGTGAGCTTTCACAGCTCCCTCTGGTCAGCAGGTAAATACTGACTTAGCCGTGCTATGCTTTCCTCACGCTGCCTCATTCACAATCTGTATGTCCAGAAGCTGCGTGAGTGGTGAATGTATCCATCTCAAGTGCTGTATGGTCCTGACGATTTTGGGTTCTGCTGTAATTTGGTGGTTATGGAAACACCTTAAGGATGCAACTGATGTGGCATCCCTCATACGCCAATTGAAGACCAAGTTGGCACAACAGTCATTTTTTAGCATCTGAAGCTACAAAAAAAAAGATCCTCTATCAAAACCTTTTTCTCTTTCCAAATATTATAATCCCTCGTTCTTATGCGTCCATTTTGCCCACCCCATCCCCCAACGGCGGCCCCTTTTTCCCCTTCAAAAAAAAAATGTGTGGAGGCTTCATTTTTCACCCTCCCTGAGCGGCTCTGTTGTCAGAGAGGAGCCCTTAGGAAGTCTTTATTTCTGCCAGGCAGGGCCTCTCGCGTTCCTCCAGCCTTCTCCGGCCGTTCTCATGGCTGTCCCCCCACCTGCTGGGACCCTGATCCCAGGCCGAGCTGCGCTTCAGCGGGGGACAATTACTACCCCACTCTGCCTTTGATCATCTGACCACATGGAAGCACAACAGCTGACCACATGTTTCAGCAGACAAGAAGAGTAAGGCAAAAGGAAGAAGAAAAAGGAGAAAGAGGAGAAGAAGAGGGGCGAAAAAGAAAAATAGCCCCAGCCTTCTATTCTCGCTCTTGCTCTCTCTCACTCTTTCTCTCTCTCTCTCGGCCTCGTGAAAGGGCCTGTTCCAGGAGTCGTTTGTATTTGCCTCGTATAATGCTCGCAATTGTTGGTGTGTCGTAAACAGTTGAGTTTTTTAATCGCCACAATTATGTCTTTGGAATTGAGAATGGGCTGCTTGTTACGGGCATGGGCTGACCTCAAATAAAGTTGCTTTTTGAATTTGCTTGTTTCGTTTAGTGAGAGTGGCTTAGAGAGTGGGTGAAAGTAATTTGAGGCTGGCCTAATAAAAGTGAGTGCTAATTCTTCTGTCATTGTCAGCCAAATTGTCCTCGGGCCAGCTGGGGCTCTGCTCAAGCAGCCGCTCTGGTCAGCATTCGGAAAGCTCGTACACAAAGTCAAAGCTGCAGCCGAGCTGTTATTCAGACGCTCAGTCACTGTAAGAATGTGTCAGAACCTTTTGGCCTGCTGTGTTCTTAGTAGTTTCAAATCACAGTTATTAAAAATTATACTCGCTGACAACAGACAAAAGGTTAATTAAAGTTTGCGTGCAGTTCTACATATTAGCCCAAGGAGTTTGCATCACTCTTTTTAATGTTGAACATGAACAAAACTCTAGCGTTCATTTCTTTCTTTTTGTGAACTTGCATTGCATAAGCACAGAAATTGTGGGAGAGTGTCGAATAGTAAATATTTCCGAAGATATATGGGGAAATGACCAAAACATTGAAAACATTTATATAGTGTCTGCATACATTTATAATTAAACACTGTGAACTCAAATGAACTCTATATTAACCAAACATTGTGATGCTAAAGATTGGTGATACTTTAGAAAGAACCAATAATCAATTCCATTTGTTGCACACAACAGCAATGTTAATGAAGCAATTATAGCTTCAAAATGCTTTTAAAACAAGTTGTTTCTGCATTTTCTACAAGTTTATTTAGCAGACAAACAAATGTGTATGGTCATGAATTACTTTGCAGTGGCGATGTACATATTAAAAGTGTAAAGATTGACAAAATTCATACTTCAATTCAATGTGACAAAGATCTGTTTTAAGTTTCAGTTTTAGTATATTAAAACATTTAACTGTATAAAAGTGCAATACTTTATAATAATGTGCTAGTTCTGAGCTAATTTGTTACCCCTAAGCTAATGCAGAGTTTTCTTATCTTACCTCTTTATTGTAAAGTAAAATGAAAGCAATAATTGGAGTGAGGGTCTGTCTTCACTGTCGATTTACTTTTTTTATATCATGCAGTATAATTAATATAAAAAAACCCGAGTGCCTGTCTGAGTTGAATTAAGATGTTTGTATTGAATGCTGCTGCATGATACAATGTATTTTTGCACTCCTAATTCTTAATACGTATATGTGTACAGTGGACAGTAGAATATGTGAATATGTTAAATGAGGTCACAATACATCTTTGAGCTGATATATTGATATATAAAGTTAGGAGAAGGCTTTACACATACAGGAAATCAGTCAGTGCTACTTTATGTTTAATATAACCTTTATAAGAGATAGTAATGTGTGTTTATGTATTTATTTATTTTTTAATCATTGCATCTAAAATATTTGTGGAAATACAGAATAAACAAATTAAACTCATTCATTCATTGCACTGCTTTCATTGAAGTTGTGTTGTAGCTGATTGGATGTGGATTGTGTGTATATATATATATATATATATATATATATATATATATATATATATATATATATATATATATATATATATATACACACACACACACACACACACACACACATATATGCTACCATTAAGTATGCGTGCATGTGTGTACATGGTGTGCACTGCCATGAGTCCAGTGAGACAGACCTGAGAGGTGGTGAGCTCTGCTGGCTGGGGTGAGATGAGGGGCCTGGGGGAGCTGTTTGTTTTGGCCTGTTTGCTGGGGATGGCCTCCTTGAGTGTTCCTATTGTGCAGAAGATCACTTTACCACATTAAGGGCGCATGAAAAGAAGCTCTTCACTAGCACTTGGGCCCAGGCTGGAATAACAGGCAGTGTTTTGACTGGCTGCCACCACCTATTCTGACCGCTCTGCCGCCCAGCAGACGGCCTCTGCCTCAAAGGAGCCCAAGAGGGCAGACATGTACAAGACAAATGCATATCCATAGCATAAGGATGGGCTGACAAATATGTATGGCTGTCACTAAATAGATAGTCTATTATATATAATAGTCTTTCAGAATGAGATAGTGATGCAATTACCAGGTACAAGGATTTACACAATTTGTCCCTTTCCCCAAGAAATGAATTGAGATTTTCTTTCTAATTGGCAATTTATTTTCCTTTCGAGGTGTTCAAATTACATCTCCGTGTGATTATCGAAGCTCTACACTGATTAAATGTTTAGTGCAGTTTCCAGTTTATTTCAATTGTTTTAATTGTAGATGTTATTTTGTTTAATTGATGATTTTGTTGAGAAGTGAGACAATCTAACATGGAGCAGGTGTACTGACAATACAATATGCTTATTAAAATCTGTTTATTCATATAAAACACAATTAAATAGTCTTATTTTATACAAGAGACAATATTCAAATCTCAGCAGAACACGTTAAACGTGAATGATACTTGTTCTATAAACAGAGAGAAATAATGTCTCTAATTGTTTAATCCTTAATGATTCTGATTGTTTTGATTAATCTGTTGTAATGTGTTATTGTTGTAATATGACATACAGTTTTGCTCAGACTATTTTTTAATTTTTTTTTGTCTACAAAAAAAGTCACTGATGTCTTTTCTCACACTAGTCTTATTCTTGTTACTGGCCCTTTGTGTATTTTACCCAGTTCATAATCATTTTATCCGGCAGTTAAAAATAATTAACAAGTCATGCTCTTTTGTCATCCGCCAGTATGAGTCTTCCGTCTAGCAATGAAAGGCTTTTCCATAAGCATGCTCTCATAATAGTGTCAAAATCTATTTTAAAGTGCAGTAATTCAGTGGTTTACAAGACTCCATAAAACCCCAACATGCCCCGGTAATGAGAAGCATGAGTGGAAACCTGGAGAGCTCCTGCCGGCCCCTGCGAGACGAAGACAACCAAATACAGGACACTCGGCGCAAAGCGTCCGGCCAGAACAAAGGAGACTGTTTTTTTAGAGAGAGAGAGCTGAACATATGGCAGAGACACTTTATTTAGGGTGACTAAAAGAGGTTTAAATGCATTGCATTACAAACCGTCCCTCTACTGATGTGCATTTGTCAGAGATTTAAAGGTTTAAAGGTTTGGAATCGACTGTGCGAGAAGAGAGGCTCCTTCCACCTTTTTCATGCAGTGATAACCACATGGGTTGATGGCAGGGGTCAGACAGAACCCATAACTCTTCCCTTTCACTTTTAGAATACTGGGCCATGCAATCATAAAGTCAGCAAATGGACTTTCATCCCTGTTACTTCACAAACCTTTCTTCAAGTCTCTCCTTCCAGCACTCATTGTGCAACATGTGTCTGATAACTTCAGTTAACAAGACTCAAAGGAACCCGAGGAAAAGCAACAGTTAAAATGCGGCGGTGGGCCTTGTAGTAGTAGCACTGCCTCCTTGCCAAGTTCACACTTGTTGGAGAACTTGTAACTCCACATGCGGTCGGGGCAGGGATTAAATATAACCCTGTCATTCTGAGTAAAACTCAGGCTGCGCACACAAATTTGGAAAAGTGAGCCAAGGTGCGAATGGTTTGGCCAATATTTTCTGAATCTGTTTCAGTATGTTTCAAGACGGTTCCTTGTGGTTTAAACATGACCAGGTCTAAGTGTTCCTGCTCGGTATGCTAACGTGGTGCGAATGAAAGGGGAAGTGACCAGTGCCTTGACCAGTTAGGTCTTTTTCTATTTTTTTTGTATGTGCCAATGCTCCATACTGTTTCTCCTGAGCTTGAGGAAGACACTCCAAGAAATCAGCATGTGTGGAAGAACTAGAAAAGACATTTTGGTAACAGCAAAGCACTTGGGTTGGACGTGCAGTAAAGAATGGAAGTTGAAACTAACAGGTTGCTACTACTAGCTGTGATGTTGCAGTGGAGAGGAGTTGATTGGCAGTGTGCAGTCAGGTGTACATGGACCTCCACCATTTAGCCTAATAAGTGTGCAGTAAACGGTAGAAGACGATGTTTGATTTACTCTGTATAAATGCCAGGATTTCAACTCCCAGCCAAGTATACCAGAGGCTGTAATCCATCATATATCACTTGCTGAAAATGCTATTTCAAGCAACATCCAAAGTTATTACTAGGGATCGTAAATGTTTTTCTGTAAGAATATCTTCACTGAAAGAAATATAATTCTGGCAGAGGCTTCCTTAACTGCCAACTGCCAATCCATAGGGCCAGAATCAGTGTAACAGCTATATAAGAAACCTAGTGTGAAGTCAAAGCAAGTGCCAAAATAATTAACTGAAGGAGTTCTTTCTATTATGGATAGAGTCTTTAACATGTATATTATTGTACACATTAATGGCAGTGGAATGTTAATGTTTTCTGTAACACAATAATGTTCTAGCTATCTTTATCATGTCACTAAAGATTAAGTAGATATTTTTTGGAACGTTTTGATTATTTTTCAACATTTTGATTTACACTTGGATTGTGGGACATGAAAGGTGTACCATTTTAGCTGTATTGGAAAATTTGTGTGTCCAGCTAATGGCAGCCACAGTTTATAAATATTTTATTTACTGTACATGTGAAAGCAGTGATGACACAGCTGTCTCCTTCTTCAAGTCCCAGTGGGTCTGAATAAGGTGCATGTCATATTATATTAACAGCAATGAATTACGCCATCTCGTTTTTCATATTAGGCTTAATTAAATCACATTACTTGTAGAATGTTCCACATTTGGATCATGATGCTTAAGTCATCTCTTGATATTTCCTGTGCTTCTAGTCCAGCGTGTGGACTGGGCGTGTAATGATGCACATATTTGCAGGTTCCATGTGTCTTTCAATTCTGAGGTCAAGATTTAAATAATTTATACATTAGAAATGTCTTGAGTCTATGGAGTTGAAATTCAATACAACACAAGGACAAAGTAGCATGTACTTGTGAATCTGTAATCTTATAAAACAGGGCTATTAAATTATATTGTAAATATGATGCACCGCAAATGTTCTGAACATTGTTTTTTTCTTGTTCGTTCTTATTGAATAGTGTACTGAAATGGTTACATCCTTTATGTGGGCACAAAATATGCCGGGTAGCCTAAAAAAGGACTTAAAATTTGGTATTTTTTTCTTGAACTCTCTGTCCACGGGTGCCAAACTTTCTCCTGGTGTGGTTTTAAGGGCAGGAGCGCTGGTTCTGTCTAATCACAGTAATTTTCCATCCACTGTTAGAATCTGGGCACAACAACTTCCTGTGACATTAAAAGAAATAAATAAATGATTAAATAAGCGACTCCACAACAGTTTCTTTTGTTCTGTCAATCCACTGGCACTCACAAATCATCATATGAGTGGCCAGATGGAAATAAAAAAGGCAAAATTAAAAGCATGGATGGAGGGATGCTTTTTACTCATCATCCTTTGATTACTTTTAATTGGGGTGCAATTTTCTGCCACAAGAGCAGGAGTGTATGCAGTGTGGGAGATGACAGGTCTAATGGCTGTCTAAAAGAAAAATGTGGCAAGAAGAAATGGAGAGATATGCACGGCCATCAGCGCAACCGAGATGGGCATAATAAGATACAAGTACGTTAGGGGGGTCCTTAGTGTTTGGGTTCTCTGGGCTTTGGGCTTATCTATGCTGTCTACATAACCCATTAAATTTTTGGTCTGCAGTGAATGTCACTGCAATGTAATTCTGCTTACATGTATGTTGGATATATCTCAAAGTTTGGTTCTTCTTTTTTCCCCTTTTTCCAGAAGTAACACCTTCTCAGCCCCCAGGGGCATAAAAGAGGAATAAATGAGGGACATAATACAGACTTTTGGATTTAGGTATTCATTCATCAGAGCGAAACGACAGATCAGTTTCCTGAGGGATTCTAGCTGTTACTTAGTGCAACTGACATGCAGTACAGTGAGAAGTGAAGTCACACTGGCTGCAGCTGCTCCAAATGTATGTTATTAAAGGCTGCAGTCATTTTCCTGGTGCTTGCACGAATGCCGGGTGGAAGTCACTCGGACCAGTTTTGCAGTCTGTAAAATCAGTAACAGCCAGTGATTGGTAAAGAACTTGGTCATTGGTTACACTGTTAGAATGTGCATTGCTTTAGTAAACATGTGCTTTGGTTAATATGTCTGTGTTCTAAACCAATTACCTGTAAAACTGCCCAAAACTTAAAAATAAAATGTTTATCACAGAGAGCGTTCTAGGGCAAAATGCTTTTTTTCAGATTTATGTCTAATATTATATTTAAAAGCTCACCAGACATATATGGTGATGTAGGTTGACTTGTTGTTTTAAATAAGAAAATAAAACAGCTTTATTTGTCATATGTAACGGTGGAAGCTCTGGGTTTTATTACCATCACTGTATAAAAAAGTCTGTAGCTTTCTCTGCTGTAACCATTCTCATGAAACAATTCCCAGCATTTCTCCAGTACATTGCTGTTTGCTTACAGTACCAACGCTGCAGTTCACAATTATTCCACATGGCTGTAATTCAAATATACAGGTTGTTACTGTATTTTTTAATTCATAAAAATAGCTGCACTGTTTTACAGTACTATTTATATACAGCAGTATTTAAGTTCCATTCTCAAAGTAAAACAGTAATTATGTTATATAGGAGTCTACTGTAAAAACCTTACTGTGTTCAAAAGCTTTAGGTTATTATATATTACTGAATTTCACCTGATTTAAACTAATTTAAATCCAACAATATGATCGTGGTACCTGACACACAAAACATAATAGGAATTAAAGGCGCAAAGCTTAATGAAATGAACTAGTTAACTGAAACATAAAACATGTAAAATGTATTTAAATATGTATGTCGGGCAAGAATAACTAGACTACAAAACCACAAGGAATCCTGGGAGGCTCCACCCCCAGTGTTATAGTATTTAGAGACCAGCTGTTAAAGACTGTACAAAATAATGGTGAACATTTAAACTTCTTGACCTGTATCTGCTAGTATGCACTATTTTTACAGCAATGTGCTGTACTTTGGGAACACGGTACATTAGGAATTTCCACTGTATTTTTTTTTTACAGTGTGTCAGTTGGCTAGTTGTGCAGAGCTTTGCAATCTCAGCCAAACCAGTAAGTGAACAGTAAAGATCTTTAGGATACAGTCAATTAGCACATTGTTAAAATGTGGACGTCTTATGCAGAGGCATCCTTCTACAAACAAGTGGCAGGGTTAAGGAGAAGGATGAAAACAAAAACAAACTCTTAAAGAACTTCCATTTCATTCTTGGTGAAAAGTAAAAGCACGGCACATGACCTTGCATGGACATTAATGGCTAATAAATAGCACATAAAAGCACAGAAACCCCCCGAAAAACACTTCTCCCAAAAGGAAGTAATGAGGCTCTTCCCTGGTGAGACTTTGCAGTGTGTGTGGGTAAGACGGGGGGGTAAAGGAGTTTTTTTTTAATCAGTGGTCTGCTGGAAGCACAGTGGACGGGGGCAAGCACACACCCCTTTCCTTCAGCCGGATCTCACAATGAACGCACTGATTTTTTTGATAGGGTCCCTCTCTCGGGGGAGCCAGCTGGAATTAGAAGTGGATTAATAATTTTAAACAAGGTTAAACCTTCTTAATCTACACGTGCTGTCTGTCTGTCTGCACGCCCAGTGTGCTTAGACAGGACCCCGTCTGCTGAGAGCACTCATCACTGGAACAAAACAACAAGTACAAAGTGTGGCGCTCTATTAGCTGCGTTGCGTGCAAGACTTGTACGCCATTTAGAGGAAAGATCAGGATCACATCGTCCAGAATCATCTTCATATCTGTTTCCGCAGCCAAGATCATGTTCATAACACAGTCTGTGGAGTCCTCTCAAGTGTGGTTGTAGCTAAGGTCCATTAACAGTGAGGTAGACATTTCAACAAATGGTTCCTCGGTGTTCTTGTGCTCCACCATTTGTTTTAGATGTCTTATTGATGTGTTTGAGAAACTCTTTTGACTTGTTAACAACGTTTTGAAGTGGATTCTTAGTACAATTCTTCATCCTAGACTCCTTTGTTCTCTCTAAAACAGTTTTCTTGATGGAAAAGTTCACTCCTTCACAGAAGCATTGGTGACTTAAGCGACCTGCGGCCACTATTGATTTGCCTGGCCGTCACCTTAAGGGAAAGGCCCGCTGGGGGATGGGACGAGCTTAGTTGAAAAACAGGGATACTCGCAGTTATTAATTTAAATCGCTCCTTCCTTCGCTGACACGACAGGGAGCTTGTACGTGGCAGGGGGGCTTCCAAAGGCCCAAATTACAAACCTCATGTATCCCAGCTATACCCATTTGATTTCCGCCTTCTTTCTCTAACCATGGGCCCTTTTCCTTTTAATAAGCATCAGGCCATTACGTGGGACCTCGCTGAAAGAAAAGGGCCAAATGGAGGGAATGAATGGGAATTTGAAACAAGAATGCAAAAAAGAAACAATGAATTAAAAAGAAAACTCAGCCCAGAATAAATCTATATTTTTTTTTTCTTTTAATTTAGCCATTATAAAAATGTTCTGTGAATGTAGCAGGAACATTAGCCCCCTTCTGAGCTATTATGCTGCCTGTCTGGTGTTGCAATTTCACACTTCACTGAATCCGACAACCAGTCTACTTGAGTCTGCCTGCCCCAGATTTCACCTTATTTAGGTAATGTAACAAAATCACTTAGAAGACAAGCTAAATTAAACACAATACTACACACACACACACACATACACACACATGCCAGCTTTCTGGAGGAGTCAACACATTTGTTAAAGTAGGTAGAATGACTGCAGACATACATCAGCGCAAAGTGTAATGTTGATTATCATGGGCTATGGGCTGTTTTTATCATGATGCTTTATGAGTGCTCACCCGCACACAGAGCTTGCTTTGCTAATCTGTAGGCCATATTGGACAGTGGTTTTCTGTGAAGCTCGTTGTTTCGTTAGCGCCATTTTGTGTAATGTGTTTGTTCTCGTCAGGAATTAGCAGGTGCTAATTCATGTGTTACTGCTAACACACTGCTAAGTTTCGCTCGCTGCTTGTGAAAGTAAGGGAGTCTCCCACATCATCTGAGCCCAGCCTTATAATATCACTGCTACACGTCGAGCCACCCGTTACTGATTTCCCATGCTTGAACGAGTGCATATAAAATGTGAGGCAGTCTGAGAAGCTGGTGTTTTATTAATGTCTGGCGAGAATAACAACGCGACGCCGTCATACAGTAGAATTAGCGGTTTCGGGGCTGAAGGTCAGGTCACTTTGTCGTTTTGAGTCTCATCTTCTAGACTAGAGTGTTTTTTTACATTCTGAAGGCACGTATGAACTTGCAAAGCTAAGCATGGATAAGCTAGAATGTAGTTTCATACAAAACGCTCATTTTTAGCGCAGGAAGACGTTTCATCAGCAAAAAGCGCCTCAGTCTGGGTTCACAGCGCGCGACTGAGCTTCCCTTCAGGTTTAACCCGCGAGACGTCTTAACAGACAGGATGAAGACTTAATAATAATAATAAAAACTATAATAATAATAATAATAATAATAATTATTATTATTATTATTATTAGTCGTCGTAGTAGTTAATCAATTAATTCAAAAATATTCACTAAACGCCATATGCAGTAAACCTTCAGTATAAATGTAAATGTAAGTTTTCCTAATTAATTGTAATATTTTAGTATTTATTATTATTATTATTATTATTATTAATAATAATAATAATAATAATAATAATAATAATAATAATAATATATTCGTCTTCTTTCGAGAATAATGTAAAATGTCATAATAATAAAATAAGTTTTGCAATGATTTCCTAATTGACATTTTATTTCCAGAAAGTTATGATAGACACCTTGTCATGTGTTGTTTAAGCCTTTCAGAATATGCTTTACATTAATGTTACCGCATTACTTACTAAATATTCATATATATGTTTGCAGGCCTGCAACAGCCATACAGGAATGAATACAATAAATACAAATATTTTTTGTGCATTACACAACCAAATTGTGCCTGAATCTTTACAGACAGTTATTAATTCAAACCAATAGTTGTTTTTAAATAAGATGTCTGCTGGCATTGATCACAGAACAGTTGTGAAGTAAACACAAGCAGCGAAAGATATAGAAGTGGCGTGAACACCTCATCTTTTCTCGGACAGAAAAACTGAGGGAAGACAAAGTGAATAATCCTTTATATTTTTTTTTCGGGAATGCCCATCGAAAGGAAGAGATGAAACAGAGGAAAAGCAATTACTGTGGAGATTGGCCCTCAGGCATTGAAAGGCTATCAGCATGTGGGTTGGGACTGACTCAGGAACACCTATGGACCTTGTATTATCCTGGCATGAGGTCGCTTTGGCAATAGTCTGACAATTTCCACTAGGCATCTGGCCTATCCCCTCCCTGAGCCCCCACCGCACCCTCACTGCAATGGTCAGCCTACCTGTGCTTGCTTCCATACCATCTTCTGTCTTGTTCAGTGTCATCTGTGTCTAGTGCTTTGCTGATCTTTTGTTAATTTCACAAAACAACAAACATGAATAATTAACAAATAATGGCGATACTTAACAAATGTGTATAAACCATCATGTTTGAATATAGAAGTGGTGAGCTACACTGGCCATGTAGTGAATCACAGGGATTTAATATAGGACAGCAATTACCAAATGAGGCTTAAATCATGAAGAGTTGATTGTTGGAACATGTTCTATTCCCAAGGAATGTAAAACACTCTACATGTTTGTGTATCAAGTTGAAAAGAGATTTTAAAACATTGTTCACACCCTCAAGATAAGACATAGATTAAACGGTGGATACTTTTTGTTTTGAGGCAAAGACGGACAAACTGAAAAGTCTGGAAGGGCTGAAAGTCTAGAGGGTGCTTTTGCAGCTGAACTCCTGGTGTGAATGTTGTGTCAGCTGCTGCAAGGACAAGGTGAAAACTCTCTCACTTTGTTAAGTGCATCCATTTGTAGTGTAGTTGTATTTTGTAGGTTGGGTATGTATGGAGGCTTCTACAACATTGAACCAATAGCACCTGCTCCTTCACTCACCCTGCTATTTATGTACATGTGTTGTATTGATGGCTCAGTTTGGACCAGGCCAAGTGGATCTTCACTCCCTGGAGTGATATCAGTGACCCTGTCTGATGACATGTCACTGTCTCATAATGGACTGCCTATTGACCTGCTCTGCCAACCACTGACCCTTTGGCCTGGATTAGCCCTTCATGTCCAGCGCTGGACTTTCCTTCTCTGACATTATCTCATGGTGTTGTGACCCTTTGAGGTTGCACTACTTCAAAACCACTTTGTGAGTCTTAAAGAGTGGGAAAAGTAGGAGGTTGACATAAAGTCTTGTGTTGTTCGTGTGAAATGTTTGTCTAACCAACAGACTTTTTTGTCTTTGTAGTAATTTGTCTTTGTAGTCATTGTATGATGTTAACTAAGTTGTAAGAATTCAAATTAATTTAAAGTCTTTCATAGTGGTCTAACATGAAATTCATTGGTCTAGAAAAAGTAGGAATTCTTTGAAGTAGTGGGGATAGGATGCAGCGGTCATGATATCTATAATAAAAATTATTCTATTGCTTACAAAACATGATGATGCATATTTCACCATGATCAACATTACATCTTCTTCCATGAATTAATGAAAACATTAGGCCAAAACTATCTCCAAACTGAAAATAACCCATATCTTGGAAAAGTCTGAAGCAATATGTTAACAATAACATGTTAAAGCTTCAACATTTACCGTTCACTTTCCAGTCCATAAACTCTATATACTCTGCTGCAAAAACAGCCTGTTTAAAATTCATTGTTTCTGCTACGTCACAGGAACCAGCTTATGTTTTTATTTTTTTTAGCTCTGTCCACTCATTTTGAAGTTCTATTAAATGTTCCACCTCTTGTGTGCTTTTCTGTATAAAGCACAATACAGGACAGCCAATCAGAACAGAGTTCATTAATCTTACATCAGTCTTAAAGGCACAGTAACAAAAACAACCTGTTTCATTCAGGGTAAAAGGGAAAATAAAGATTGGTATGCAGTATAAATTCTGGTAATTAAACCTACACAAATGTTAACTTATGCTTGAGGAGAAAAAATAAAATAAGAAAAAGTAGGATATGGGCCCTTTAAACTCTTAGATGCCTGGTTCCTATCACCACCACTCTGAATGGTTCTAATTTGACAAGTTGCAATAAAATTAATTTTAAATCAAACCGCTCTCGATGACGTTATTTACATCTTAATGACTTAATCATGCAAATAATTCTCTGGAACAATATATGAACGTTCCAATCAGTAAAAATGAACTCTATTAAGTTTTTCCATATCAGTGCTTTTACTTTTTCAGTATCTGGCAATTAAGTGAAGATGGATGGTGAACAAGGTTTTTAGGGAACAGCCTTGAAATTGCTGTTTCTAAATTCTTTTCTTTTACTTGGCTGGGAGGAAATCCACTGCAGACTGTTAAATGACTGGAGCGTCAGGGAAAATCGGGCATATATATTTTCGGAGATATTATCTGATCAGCACCATAAGAACCATAATGATAACACCTTTAACTTAATTTGATGAAATGTGAAACATGCAGTGCATGGGCCCAGAAGATATTTGTGATTTCAGTGCAGAGAAGGAAAATATTTCAAGTCACAACACCAGTGACCAGGACTGTTTTTGTTAGCTTGTGATAGTATATAGGAGAAAAGGTTTCAGCTCAATTCATACAGTGTGAATGGCACTTGGGCAGTGAACAGGGATATTGTTACCAAAGCCAGACGTTACTACAGCCTTTAGGATTTCTAAACACAATGCAGTTAAGTGTATGATAATAAACACAACAAGAATTGTACAGACACCTCATTGCTTCAACAGCCCTCTATATTGAACAAGTATGGTGTTAAAAGTGTAAACCACATCTAGGTTTACAAATCACAATAGGCAAAGTGGTTGCTGCACTCAAGAAGTAAACAAATTGTGGTGTTTGACTTAACAGTATTTTATATTAAGCTCCCAGAGTCAGTTCATGCTGACTGTTCTCTCTTTTATTGCATAAATATGTATGATGCAATTAAATTAAACTTATGCAATGACTTTATATCTTTGAGTGTAAATTTGTATAATTGTTTGGATTTTACATCTCTGATGTACCATTTGACCAAACAATATAGTTAGTTCAGTGCATAGAGCCTTAACTTGGCTCATAGCAGAGATTATTACCAAATTCCCAGTGAAGGACTTATACATTTACCTACCCCCTAGACTTTCCCCAGTAAAATATGGGAATTAACATGTTTGGATAGTTATGTGGCCTATAAAAACTCTTCCCCAAATCTTTCCTGTTAAATAAATACATTGTAAAATCACATATATGATTTTAAGAGTTTTAATCCAGTCTTTCGGGTTTATTTTCATTGTTCTGTTTCCAGTCACACTTGAGGTGGAACAGAATAAACATGTGAATTGACTGAAGGGTTCCTAGTATAATTCATATCACATCATTAAAAGACAGAATTGTCTTTTTGCTCTAGACCTCTTCTGATTTTTAACCAATTAACCAATAATATCATGTTCTCCTCCCATCAACTCCACCAGTCTGTTAGCTCAGACTCTGATTTCTGATGTTACTTAATAGAGAATCCCACCAGTTTTTAAAAATGTTGGTAGAATTAAATTTAAATAAAGTCATACAGCATGGTTTTATGTAAAATAGAAATAAATGTCAGCAATGCAAATAGAGCTCTTTTATTTACTGTTCAAAACCACCAGTGAACCTGCACATGTCCTCTGAGATTACTATGCAGTGCTCATACTGATGGTAAAGTAGTGGTAAAATTGAAAAACAATGATTTCTTTGGGTACTGTTTGACCTTACAGCACCCAGCAGGTACCTCTCCCACGTGAATAACATTTTAAAATATGTTTTGGGTTCAAATCTTTTCACAGAATTTCAATGAAACAATGTCTCAGGACCATTACAGTTATGTGATGTAGCTTTTAGGAGCAAAAAATGCATCAGATGTCTGGTTCCCATCACCACCACTGTGAACTATCCTGGTCTGGTCATTTTCTCTAGAATGAAAATATTTCACATAAAACCGCCCTAAATACCTTTGCTTACATCCCAGCCACTAGTTTATAGAGACGTTTGGAAAAATGTGTGAAATTCCCCTTTAAGTGACGTTGTTCCTACAGCATCGTGACACATCTAACTGGTAGTATAGTACACTAATGACAGCATTACACGTTTTCTACACGTTTCTGTTCAATCCGAGTTTTTTGGTGACAGTTTACTTTGCGTGACTCATCATTTGTTCACGTGTAACTTCATACATAAAGATCCGAACAGATGGACTCCAATGTTATTTTAGGCACATGGCAAATGGTAAACACGTTGTAGGGCGACGCCTGCCTTTCGGCTTCCATGTGTGGGCTAGTCTTCATTTTTAATGAATCATTCAATGTTTTATGAATAGGATTTCTGGATATTTCTGTGCATATTTATATAACAAATTTTCATCCATATGGGGCAGTTTGAAGGCAGTCCATGAACTTACCTGAAGTAAAAGTAGAGTGGTTTGTTACCTTATCTGTTGAAGAACATAAGATTGTGCTTTCCGTCTGGATTCATTGTTTTCGTTGTAAAGGCCGGTGAGGCTGCTTTTCAGGAGGCGCATTGTTTCAGTGGGATATCCTTTCTTCATTCCAGACCAGATCTATTCACAAGCAGCCCGTCTTTGATTTTAGACGTCAGTCTGAGCTGCACGTTTAAAGAGACTAAGACGTTCGACGACATTAATAAGCCAGTTCGAATTTTCCTGATCAGATCTGGAGCTGGCAGGACAGTGAAATGGCTAGCTGGGGCTACTTTCGCCTGGAAACATTTGGATCGGTGTGGATGTTACGTTAAACTGCAGTTAAGCGACAGTCTGTCTTTACACACCTTTCATTCGTGTTTGAGATAAACGTGTCAAAACAGTCGCACCATCGCAGAACATCTGCTTTACTGGAGGGGGGAAAAATCACGTTGTCAATTCACGTTCACCCTGGAGACCCATTAACATCCACACACAGTGAATGGATTTGTCAAGGGGGAAAAAAATTGTTGTCCCAGATGTTAAAGCGTTAAAATTGCCTGCCGTTGGACTTGGACTTGATAAACTTCCGTTTTCTGTTTGCTGGATAATGACGCAATTGCTAAAACATTAAGTTTGCTATTATCGCATTGTCATGAATTTGCTGCGAAGGAGGTGAAGTGAGATTCTTTATTTCTCAAGGACTAGCGAGAAACTAATAAGACCCCAACCGAAGGACGAGTGCATATCCAAGTAACGGCAAACTGAGCATTTCTAGTATAAATATACTTTAAATAGTATAAACAGACTGCTTTCACTTGGAAACATGTTTGAGTAAATATGAAATGAGGCTGTGTGTTTATTTTAATATCAGGAAAAAAAACACTTCAGGTTAATTTAGTTCCCCAAGATACATACAATATAATTGTAACCTCAAATGCACAGCATGGTTTTTCATCTACATTATTAAATTATTAAGATGTAACCAAAGTCATTCATAGAGGTTTGATATGAAATGCAGGTTGCCAAATTACAATTGTCGACAGTGGTGGTGATGGGAACCAGACGTCTGAAGAGTTTAATGCTTCTTAAAGCTCCATCACAGGAGGTTATTTATTACATGTAACTGTTATAAATACGTTTTGTTTTACGACAGGTTTGTTTGTAAAACGGACGATTATTAACACGTTCACAGTGGAGAGATATAATCCTTTACTGTTTTACCGTCATCAGTATGACATAAAAGCAAAAGGTTCATGTGCGATTTTGAATAATAAATGAAATAGCTATATTTGTAAACACTGTGACCCCCTGGTTCCCATCACCACCACTGTAGAGAAACCTGAGACTAACGTTCTCTGTTACTAACCACATCACTTCGGAATTGTGAGAACGGAATCCTGCAAACGTGATTCCCCTTTAAGATCCAACTGGATGCCTTAAATGAGTTAAGGGGCATTTTTACACAATTTTTAAGTGAAAATATTAAGATAACAGCCCTCTAGTCATGATAGCGATGAGGTTACTGTAACATAAGAAATCAAACTGCAACAGAATATGGTGCAATTATGGTCCCCGATTATGGTCCCACCCTAGAGACGCCCTGGAACGTGTGGGCTGCTTATATTTTTTCCTGCAAGAACTGATTTACTTTGTCAATGACCCTGTGATGTGCTCTACTTGTAATTCCAAATGAAGCCAAGTGAAATGTAAATAGTCTTAAACGTTCAATTTACGAATTCCTGATGCGTCCTAAATAACAATACTATTGTGAGCGTCATTTAACATTACAATTGCCTCGCATCGCGTCCTAAAGTAGACCTTGAAAGGGTACATCCTGGATTACCTTCCTCATTGAGCACCTTTGCATATTCAGCACTTTTTCTAGCAGGTGAATAAGCATCAATAAGAGAGTCCACTTCGCTTAGACAAGCCGAGAAGCCGTTGAAAGCACGGGCCTTTAGCTGGAACAGAAAATAAACTTTGACATAATTGGTCTGAGTAAGCATGTAAAGAACAACCGGGCCAGGTTAGAATTAACAAAATCAGACTCTATAATATTGGAAACATTAATTTAGTCAGTTCGCCTAAATCAGTCGGGCACATCTAATTTATCAGGGTAGTTCGACAGTTATTAGCAGCACCTACATCTACTATTAGCATTAAAAACACAGCAAAGGAGCTGTGTTCAGACACTGCATGCTCCCTGCACAAGAATCTGCCAACTCCTGCCTGCACGAAAAAGCCTCATCTCAACATCACATGACTGACATCATTGTGTGTTGATATAATAGAGCTCAGACTGTGTATGCGCGCGTGTTTGTGTGTGTGCGCGCGCGCGCGAGAGAGAGTGTGTAACAGAGGCGTCGCGGTGCTTCAAATATTTAAAAGAGGGAAAAGGAGAGCAGGAGCAGTGGAAGAATGTAGGTTAGTGTATCGCAGACAGCGCGAGGGGGGATGTCTCGCGGTGATGTTGCTCGATATCCCACGTCACGCACGACGTAATTTAGCCACTGACTTTATTTAAGATGGCAAATTGAGTTGCGTGACAAAAACAGCGTTCGAGGCGTGCTTGTGCCTGTTTATCCTCTTAGACTGCGCTCCCCTGCTTAGACAGCAAAGCTGGGAGATTGTGTAGGGCTTCGGGGAAGACTGTGGCCGCTAAACCGCCGGCCAGAGCGCAGAAGACTCTCGCCCCCTTAAACAAATCACTTCTGAGCGACTTGGCGACAAACGTCGGGGAAACTTTCTCCGTCACATTCGGTACAGATACAGCTCACGTGGGTGTTACTTCGAGCTCTCAGAGAAGTTCTGACGAGAGAACCGACGAATGTTCAAACCGTTCTTATATAATAGTGGACATTTGAGGGTTTAGTCAGTGAAACAGGTCCGTAAAAGCTTCGGTTCCTCATCACCTCCGTGTAGCAGCCGCTATGCTAGTAAGCCTACAAAACTCCTCCCACGTGATCGCCAAGGCTGTCTAATCCTTTTGAGAATCCACAGAAAAGCAGCCTTTCATGGTTTTTCTTTAGGTGGTATGATCCGAAGACCAAGCCTTTTCATGTCACCGTCGATATAATTTCGTTCACACGCCGCAGTTTTTTTTTCTCTTTTTTTTTTTTACCCGGAGTCTGCGCGCGCGCTCGCTCCCGCCGCTCAAGTTCACTTGCTAGTCTACTTTGACTAGACTCGAGAACCCGCGCCATGTTGTGACGTCACCGCGCGTGTCAGGGCTTTTGGAGAGATTCGGGTAAGAACAGGAAAAAAAATGTTGGGGAGAAATAAAAGACTGCGCTTGCGCGGGAGAGAGAGAGAGAGAGAGAGAGAGAGAGAGAGAGAGAGAGAGAGAGAGAGAGAGAGAGAGAGAGAGAGAGAGAGAGAGGATGCTGTTTAAATGAATTCTTAAAACTGTTTATATTCGAAGATGGGGGTGGGTTGAGGTAGGGGTGGGGTCTGTGGAGATGGCGCCGAAATACTGAACAACATAACTGCTGCATATCTGAGCCGAATTCCGAGCTAAGAACAGTCCACACATGTTTCAGAGTAAAGTGGCAGACCGGTTATAAAATGATTGTATAAATTATTTTTCATGCACTGGAAACACAACTTGTTTATTATTTGTCTTATTTATTTTTTGCTTTAAAAAAAATAATCTAGCTCCCTCGTTACTTGCTTTGATATGGTGAAGAGCACGTTTGAGTTCATTCAAATGTACCCTGACCTCTTGTGCCTCCAATAACAGTAGCCTCATGCTATGTTTTGAATTTAAGCTTCTTGAGTCAGCATGTTCTTAAACACGCTCTGTCAGTCCAGTGTAGCCGCAAACAGAGCAAATAAATAAGAGCAGGCTGCTTCTCATACCGCATACGGCGCTAAACAGTTTGAGAAAAACGGTACACGACCATTAGCAGTACATGAGTGTGGTGAGTATAGTGTAGTACGAGGTTTCAGACGGTCTCCTTTTCTTCTCTGCTCTGCTTTTAGGCTAAACTCGCTCGTCACAGGCTTCTGCAGCCACATGGCTAAACAGAACTTGCTAAACAGTCTGAAGTTAAGCTTGCGAATTCCACTCTTTGCTCGTGTTGGGGTAAGTAGCTGAACGCTTATGTTACAGGCTGCAGCTCATTCCGGCCCTTTAAGAAGCAAGATGCTAAAATGGCGTCTTACTCACTGTCAAGTTCAAGTTGTGTTACTGACTCGTAGGCTAAGGACGCAGCAGAGGCTAGCGAGATGCCCTGCCACGGTCAGACGAGGACAACTGATAAAAGAAGAGATGGATTCGGGTCTCCGTTGGTCACATTTGGAAAGTTTTTTAATTTCAATCAAAACTTAAGTTCACATTTCAGCATAAATAGTTTGTTCAACAAACAAACCGACATACAATAGGCCTACTTTGAAAAGTACAAGGTTCTGCTGCTTTGCTAAATTACGAATAGGCTCGTTGAAAATGAAGCATCATTCACTCCGAATGTGGCACAGTGACACAGTTCATCAGTTAAACTTCTGCTGTTCAGGAATAACTTGCTGCGTGACCCATTTCTTCCAGAAAGTGTTACAACATCACATTCAAGCTGCTCTTGCACATCAGATTTACATCCGAGTCCACGGCTTATGATACAGTGAGGGTGGCTGAAATAAACGCGTATTTCTTTTAAATTAAGGTATAGAAAATAGCTTATAAAACATATATTCATTAAATTATTTAAATAAAAGTATTTGATATATCACTGTTACTTGCGAGGTACTGTATTTTTTACATTATTATTATTGTTATTATTCTTTTTCTTTTTTTTTTTTTCAAAAGTAGTGCTGGTGGTCTGAAATCGTAAGCACAATATATCTGTGAATGCATAATATTCTCATTCTCAAAAATAGGTTACAATGCAAGGCTGTAACTCTTTGTGCCGCGGAACATGTTTCCCCCTCATTGGACATATTTCTATTACTCTCAAGACTACAACTCCGTCCACACATAATTCATCTGGAAATGCTGTTCACATTAAAAAAACAAGCAAATGCGTAATCAGACTCTTCTCTATGTAACACCACAGTACTCATGACGAATAACACTCTTATAGCCACATTTAAAACAATGCAAACTGACAGACAAAAAAAAAGTTTTATTTGAGATTACTGTGTGGTGACAGTTCATAGTTCTGGTTGGAAACATTTAAACACATACTTGCATCCACAAAGACAGTACTGGAACCGGACCATACTGACTCGAATGACCCCGACAACCTGGTGTCTGGACACTGTCACACGAGTTAAAAGTTCATGGATGAAAGCTGTATGCTCTTGCATAACACACGTGAGAATCTGATCGAAATGCGATGCTGGCTAATGGGCCTCTGGATTTTTTGCACCTAATAGCTGCTTATAGAAATGTAGTTCTGCCCTCTGCTAAGAGTAAAGAAAAAAGAAGTTAATTTGGATCAAAAATGAGGAATACGTCGACAGCACGGCTTTATGTAGCTAATTTGCTGCGTGTATCAATGCCCTTCAAGACCTTGAATAACCTATACAATACTCTAACCTTTAGAAAAAAATGTCAATCCGTTATATTCATAGGTGATATTTTTCTGTGATCCAGGTAAGACACATTTATTGGTTAAAAAAGATACAATCGCGTCAAGGAAGCTTTTAGAGTTGATGACCTTCTTTCAATGTTAAGCTGGTTATTATGACTCAAAACTGTACAATCTTGTTAGAAAACATTTTCCATAAATATCATTTCAGATTCGGCTCTCTGACCGATAATTAAATTACAAATCGATAAATATGGCATCATGGATATGTATTTACATCGTTATTAACAAAAGGCAACGTTATATTCAAAGGTAACAATCGTAACCTACTACCACATTTCTCCATCTCAAAAAAGAAAAAAACGGACGTGGACAACAGATTCGACTCCATCAAACAAGGAAATACATTCACGAGTAGGCTATATACGTATTTAGGATTTATTATTATTATTTTTTTCTGTCGTTGTTGTTCAAGTTCAAGACAAAGACTTTGGCACGTTTCTTAAGACTGTTCGAAGTTTTTAACAATCAATCCAGAGGTGACATTGGCGCCACCGATATAAAAACACCGTGAAATATTATTCCTTTTTTTCCTTTTTTAAATAAACTTTTGAGAAAATACATAAAATGAAAAATAAAATAATCATCTGAAATCTGAAAAGTAAACCGGAAAACCATTTTATTTATTTCTTAAAAAGTGTAGTAGTTTTTTTTATTATTATTTGTGTGTGTTTTTTTCTTTCTTCGCACTCGGAATAAGAGTCAAATTTTGGAATCCTGAGAATGGACGAGGCCTGTTGGCGATCTCTCATCTCTCTTCACGTTCTTCCATTGCCATTTTGCTCACCGTCGTGTGAATGGTTGCTGCTGCTGCTGCTGTTGTTGTTTATTTAGTTTTTTTAAGGTTTCTTTAACCTTTTGGTCCGCAATGAGAGTTCTGCGCGTAGCTTCAAACGTACCATTCGTTGAAGTTGGGCGCCAGTCCTTCACTGTGTGCTGCTGCTGCCGCTGCTGCGCTCTGTACGGCGGACGGGGGGGTTTTGGTGGGGTCCTCCGTGCTGGCTGACACCAGGACCGGCGGCGTGGAGGACTCGTAACCCGAGCTGGCAGCTGGAGACGACTCTGAGCCTTGAGACTCGTGTACCTGTTTATCGATAGCAGAGAAAAGCGTTTAAGAGTGACGGCAGACACAGTGTGTACGCTATTCAAGGGTTATTGCACAATCACACAACATAGAGATCTGACCAACTGGGGTGAATACAGCAGAGACTGTGACCAGCTCATCACCATCACCGTCATGTTTGTATTTAGTTTTTGTTGTGGAAGAAGGTGCACGGGTGTATTTACCTTCATGTGTTTCCTGAGAGAGCTTGGGTGCGTGTAGGACTTGTCGCAGACTTTGCAGATGTATGGCTTGTCGGACGTATGCACGTGCATGTGCTTTTTCCTGTCGCTGCTGTTTGCAAAGCGCCTGTCGCAGCCATCGAACTCGCACTTGAACGGCTTCTCGCCTAAAAACAGAGAGTTAACACGGGAGGGCATTTAAAAGAGCACGCATCCATCAGCAAACAGCAGACTGCTGAGGTTTCTGCGTCCCGTTATGTAATATGCAGTTGGGTTCAACAGGCTAGTACTACCACACCAAAGTTAGCCCAGTGTTGTGACTCGCCAAGAAAGTTGTTTTGATTTATCTTAATAAGCAGAGGAGCTTTCTAGATTTGCCATGCACTGCACAACAAGTACACGCGATTCTACTTTGTTGCGAGACGAAAAATCTCGGCAAACTAATTGCCAAACTGTAGCCATTTCCAACAGCTTGCTTTACATTGCGTGTGATTCTCAGAAGTAACGGGTCATCGATTTCCACACAGACCCATCAAGAGGCCATCAGACTAAAATGTAATTTGCCCATTTCACACTTCCACACAAACATTTAACGTTTCTGCCGCTTTTTTCAACACATTCTGTTAACGACTTTAAACCACAGTCTTCAGTAGTAGCCTTACAAATAGAAAAGGCAGATAACCATTCACAAAAAACAACAACAACAACAACAACAACAACTGCCAGATCAACTTCTTTGGCTCGGAATGGTAAAAAAAAAGCCACTCGCGCGTGTTATTTCTACACTTTGGCACCACACAGCCCCATTTGCAACCAGTTTTTAGACGTTTGCTCAGACCATTTGCTCAACTCGCCCAGACGAAAACATGCGGCCTCGAAGGCCCGAGCGTTCCTTATCCTGCCCCTCAGTCTACACCTTTGCATGCTTGTAAATGCAGCAGAAAGAAAGCAGCAGACGGGTGACCTACCTGTATGAGTTCTCTTGTGAATTTTCAAATTTTCCGACCTCGCGAATATTTTCCCACAGCCCGGGAACGGACAGGGGAAGGGTTTCTCTCCAGTGTGCACTCTGATGTGGTTGACGAGTTTGTATTTGGCCTTAAAGGATTTCCCCTCTCTCGGACAGTCCTCCCAGTAGCAGATGTGGTTGCTCTGCTCGGGTCCGCCGACGTGCTCCATGGACACGTGCGTGACCATTTCGTGCATGGTGCTGAAAGTCCTGTCGCACGTCTTTTTGGGCCTGTTTAGCTGGTTCTCGTCTATCCACTTGCAGGACAGCTCTTGCTTGATGGGCTGCCGCATGTAGCGGAAGAAGGCGCCCGGACCGTGGTGCGCGGGCACGTTCATGCCCACGTTCACGTTGATGGCGTGGTTGTAGTTGTGTAGCGGCGCGGCGCCGTACGGGTCGGCGCGCGGGCTCGCCACTGGCCGGTACGGGTCGGGCCGCCCGAATAGGTCTCCCGGGCGCAAGCCCAAGTGCATCTGTCCGTTAACGACATGTCCGCCGGGCGACGCGTGTCCCACGCTCTGCTCGTGCAGCCCGGGGAAGAGCAAATGGCCCGCGTTGTCCGAGATCCCGGGCGGCGCGTGCAGGCTGCCAGCCGAGGCGGCGAAGATCCCGTGCTGAGCGCTTGTGGCCGCCGCCGTCTCGCCGATGCCAGCGCCTCGGTTCCTGAACAGAAAGTCCCGCGTGGAGTTGAAGGCAGCGCCGCCATACGAGCCCACCTGGCCGCCGGGGTGGTGGTGGTGGTGGTGGTGGTGACCGAGCGCTGCCGCGTAGCCGCTTGCCTGCGGCGTGAAGGCGGACGTCTGGCTCGAAGCGATGTCGTGGGCCACGGGGCTGATCTTAAACGCCGCTGAGTGTGCCGAGGAGTCGCCGAAGGGGCCCAGCCCCAGGCCGGGGTCGCGGTTGCCCAGCTCATGATGCCGCGGCGTGCCGAAGCCTCCCACTCCTAACGACGGGAACTGCGGACCGCTATCGAGGAGCATCGTCATTCGGGCTCGAGCGACAAAAGCAAAGCAAGGAGAAAGAGGAGGAGAAGGAGGAGGAGGAGGTGGAGGAAGGAGATTGGAAACCCCAGGTTAGCGGAGTGAAGTTCAACAAACGCGAGCGACAAAAACCGAGACTCTGCCTGAACACGGAACGTGACGCTCTTATTCTAAACCTAAAAGGGAAAAAAGAAAAAGAAAAGTTTCGATCGCAGATGAGTAGTCCCGGGCTCAGCGAGCGGGGGAGAGTAAACTCCCGTTAGTGGGATCCGTGAGAACGAGGATCAAACTTCCCCCCCTCTCCGCGCGAATGATGTCCTTGGACTGATAAAGTCAATCACTCACTCCTTGCACATAAATGAGCTCGGGAGGCAGGTCCGCGCCGACCAATGGAAACCACGCTCCCTCCGCGTCACGTGACGGCGGCGCGAAGAGTTAATTGGCTGGATGGCGACTGATTGGCAGCGTTTGGAATTGAAAATGGCAGTTCGCCTCAGCGGGTCACTTTGATTGGTCAGCGCTGGCATTGTTGTGCAGGTGAGGCAGCCGGGACGCGTTTGGGCTGCAGTTTGGATGTGCCGCCCTCAGCACGCCAGCTGCTCAAAAAAAAGTTACAGAAACATATTTCAGACACTGATTGCTGAGTCTTACACTATGTTCTGCGCACCGTTGCTTTCAATCTCTGAGCTCGTCACAAGAGCAAACAACACAAGTTTCCATGTAACAATAAGTTTTCCATTATGAAAAAGTCAAGTTGAATCCTCCAACTTTGTGAAAAAAGTAAACTATGTACTTGTTTGTTTCAAGACTGGGGCCCGTATAGGCGGTCTCAGTGTTCAGCATCAACAGGCGATTAACAACACAAACTACTAAAACTAACTACACTTTATATTGAACAGGTTGCCAATTTAAGCGACCAGCGTAACTGAATCGTTGGTTAAGTATAATTTTAGAATTATATTTTTAATACCTGCAATAAAGCTGTTTTAGACAAACCCTTAAAATCTGACACATGCAAGGATGTTAACATCGAGACTCTTATCTATCTATCTATCTATCTATCTATCTATCTGTCTGTCTGTCTGTCTGTCTGTCTGTCTGTCTATCTATCTATCTATCTATCTATCTATCTATCTATCTATCTATCTATCTATCTATCTATCTATCTATCTATCTATCTATCTATCTATCTAGTGAAATGTTGGCTTGTAGGCTGTTTTTAAACGGTTTCTGGCACGCTGGTTTTTCTCGGTCGTGGAGCCCGTTGGGAAGGGGGCGGTTTATAAAGCATTTACGGGGCGTAGGACGCAGGAATAAAAGACAGAAAGAAAGATGGCAGTAATTGTAATATCTTCGGAGTCCCCCCCCCAACTCCTCCGCCAGGAGCCCGTGCTATTGAGCGCGTTTCTCGGGCTTGCCGCTGACTCGCTGCAGGACACATAAAATCTGATCAAGTTCAGAGAGCGCTGCGCTTCAAGCAGCGCTTTAGAGCGCCGAGCCTTTCACACGCTCTCCCCCTCACTTCAGCATTTTACAAACCTGAAACGAACAAAATCAGCCTCAAATCACTCTCTCATTCCGCTGTAGCCCCTCCGCCCGTCCGCACGCACCACACAAAGCTGAGGAAAAAACTCACTGTATCTTAATTGTGATCAGAAGGTGAGTCTCTCTGCTCTCGTTGCGCGCGTGTATGTGTATGTGTGTGTGTGTGTGTGTGTGTGTGTGTGTTTGTGTGTGTTTATCTTGATATGAAGTGTAGTTCAACCTGTAGAGCTATTTGTTGTTAGTTACTTCGGAAAGAAGTGGTCAACAGTCTCCGAGCATTACTGTACATTCTTCTGAAGTACAACACCCAGAGACATAACACTCAGAGTAGAAAACAGAAAACCCGGGTTCGTCTTCAGCGTTGGTGGATTACGGTTTAGATATTTAAGGTAAGTGCGACTGATAAACATCACATCGTCCTCAGAGAAAAAAAGTGTAAAATTTAAAGGGGAACGGCAACATAACAGAGATACTCTCATTCTGCTCAGTTTCATGCATTTCCCCCCAAACCCCTCCTTCTCTCTCTCTCTCTCTCTCTCTCTCTCTCTCTCTCTCTCTCTCTCTCTCTCTCTCGCTCTTTCCCTCTCCCCTTCACACACACACGTTTATGGCGACCTTCTTGAAGTTTACAAGGGACAGCAGTGACTAACTTTTAATTCTCGTTGTTTTCTGGTTCTGACCCTCTCTAGTTTAATATACCTTCTTAAACAGGTAGTTTGGTAGTTTGGTCATTCAGCTTCACATTTAAGAGTGATATACCACAGGAAAGACACGCTCTCTGTAAGAGAAAAAAAAATCTTTAAATATATTTATCTGGTTTTATATATATATATATATATATATATATATATATATATATATATATATATATATATATATATATATATTACATGGGCCAGTCAGAATGACAGGTAATTGTTAATTTCTCCTGGTAAGATTACTGCGAGACAATAAATACTATAAATAAATTTTGATTAAAATTCTATAATTATTCAAGATTTATGCTCACTAATAACAACTGTATAATAACAATAATAATAATAATTATAATAGCAACAACAACAACAATAAAAACTAGTATACAGTACTAATGTATTATTATTATTATTATTATTATTATTATTATTATTATTATTATTATAAAAATAATATATGCTCAATTTATTTCTATTAATTAACAACATTAATTTTCCTTTTTTATTTGTAGGTAATTGGTAATATTGTTTACTGGACATCGCCCACCGCTCTGATGTGCATATTTCTTATGGGCATGCGCACGACAGCAGAATTTATTAACAAATGCTTTAATTACTTGATCAGCTTTATCAAAATTAAAGTCGTAGGTATTTTATTTTTGACTGATTTATGAACTGTTGCTAGTTGGGGACATTCTGTAAGTTTTCAGGAGGTCCGTCCTAACAGTGTTTATTAAACAGGACCAGCTGTATCAGCGCTTCAGTGCAGCTACTGCAATACGTTTCTATGAAACTTTATCTACGTCTGCCTTCTTCAGCTAACGAGCCCATTTCGGTTTTAGACAAGTTCCTTGTGAGAAGCAGCGCAGGCCATTCATTCTTCAGTGCAGTGAAACTTTTGCCCCAGCTGTTAACCCAATAGTCACCACACACAAATCCAGTGTCTGTAACAGAAATGTAAAATCGTCCTACATATAAGCCTACTGCAGTCCACATGATTTCAGAGCATGTGCTGCTATTAAATAACAGAATAATCATTTCATTTTTCTCCTGTTTTACATTTTGATTGGGTCATCACAGGTTTGCAGTTCAGAGCAAGACTTTTTTTTGGCTTACTTATTTCTAAATCTGCAGGCGATTAAGAAGGTGAGGTAAAAAGATGGAGATACAGTCAGTTATATAAAAGCAAGCGTAATGTTTTATTTTTTCTTTTGATAAAATCTGAATATGTAATGTATACATATAACATCTATACGAAGGTCAGTACATCTAGTGATTGCATGTCTTTGTATAACTTAGAATAAGGAATTGAAAATGAAGTTAAAGGTAATCCTAATGAGTGAAACAGGTGGCTGTCAACTTTATATATATATACACACACACACACACACACACACACACACACACCTGTAACTGCATATGCACTAAAGCGATCGGTGCATCTAGTTTACAAACAGCCACAGTTGTTTTTGTTTCTCATGTAGTTCTAGGTTTTAAAGAGATGGAGTTGAGGCTGATGTGTGGTTATTTTACAAAGACTTTTGTTTGACCTTGGTTTGAATAATTTTGAGTGAGATTAGAAGTTCAGAGTCCATTTTCAGTTTGTGGCCACTCAAATATTATTCCTGTAGTATGTTTAACATGGAAACATTCTTAAAGGTCTTTTTTTTGTTTTTGTTTTTTTTGGTTGGAAGTGCTCAAATTCTTCTACCTCCACTAACTCCACTATAATTTACTCTGTAATTTGGTCATGTTGCAGTGACCTCCGCCCAGTTCGACTTTCTACTTTTTCATTTTTGTTAAAAATGTAAGGAAAAAGAGATTTACAGTACTATACCAGATGCACTTTGACTGTAAATGCAGTCATGTTATCTCTCTCTCTCTTTCTGTTTTATTAAAAACAGATAAACACCCACAATAGAAATGTAATGCCAACATGCACATAATTCTACTACACATCTATGTGCGCTAATGTATGTGGAATTGCTTCTTGGAAGAAATTTGTGATACAGAGTCATGTATGATATCACGAATGCCACACATTTTGTAATCAAATGTTGCCTTTCTGTCTTGTGTTCTAGTATCAAAGAACTAAAGAAGATGAAAATGCACAGTATAATGGAGAAGTAAGCTGTGGCTTGGACGAGTGTGGAGAAGGTGGTGGGTGACCAGGCTCTGGTGATGGTATTTTCAGAAAGAATCGTTTGCGGCTGACTCAACAGTGTTGGGCTGTACAGTGTTTGGATGCGGTGATGGGCACCACTCTTTCAGCCAGTTCTCTCATAATTTGTTGATTGCAGCCATATTGCATGGGGCTGATGTTCTGATGTTAGGTTAACCTCTAGCTCTAGCGTTTGTAGTATCACTGTCATGACTCAATACAAGTGAAATGTAACGTCCATGTATTTTTTTTTGCTGGTTTGATTCTTAAGCCATGAACGTCTCTGAGCACAAACAAGTTCAGCTTTGTTATCACTTTTTTTTACTGTAAAACATAAAATAAAATACTTCAATTCTTCAAATAGAAGTGAACAGAGAGTCTGTGATGTATAATTAACTACTATCTTCAAAAAAAGTAAACAGAGACTGAATGCCAGCTTTTGCTGTGAAAACCTGCATCATTATTATTATTATTATTATTATGAATGTTTTGTATGTGTTATTAAATAACGTGCAGCAAAAAAATATGCACAATATACATCTTTTTTGGTTGCAGTATAATTGATCATTTCTGTGGTGGTTTTGTGCGAGCTGTTATCCAGGTCAGATCTTCCCTTGCAAAAAAAGTAAAATAATAATAATATGTAAATAATAATGTGTTAAACTTTTTTTATGTGTACGACAGTTTTATGCGTTTATTTTGACACTTTATAACCATATAATATTTTACGTGACTTAGGACAACAAGAAAACGAGAATTTGACAAACCTAATCCCATTTTTTTTCATTTGTATTTATTTTTTTTACGACCGTTAAGTCTTCTGTGAGTTCAGAGTCTAGCATATAAATATACTTTAGTGTACCTGTGCATATTTTCCTGTCCACAAGGTGAAAAAAGTCCAGTGAACAGCTTATTAATTACATAGTAATTACTCCACTTATTAGGCTATAAACTGCGTCATTCGAGAGCTAGAAATAAATCTCCATGGCCTGAGATGAACTGGATTTGATTACGGGGCTATTACAGACTGTAATCATTTTATCTGTTCTTACACAAATGCACGAGCGCAGAGGGAGGGGTGCTGATGCTGCTGGTGTACAGAGAGTATGTAGTTGGACCTGTGTAGATACTAAGATGGTTCGTTTACCAGTTCGTGATTGATGAAGGCTTTAGATTAGTTTGACTATCGTGTATATAATGAATAAATAAGTAAATAAAAGCAGCTTCATAAGCATGTAATTACACACTGATATTTGGGCAATAAAAATATATGCTAAACAATAATGAATGAATTAATAAGAAACATAAGGTGTAATATATATAGCTTGGTGCAGATGACCTTTAGTTTTAGTTTTAGTATTGCTTGCTCCTAACTTGACAGAGATCAGTTTGATAACTGCTGTTGCTGTTGCTCTGTTTTTTTATGTATTTTACTGCAAACTCAGCTGTTAGTTACAGAAGTGAGGAAATAGGCCATATTTACTTATGCAAATTCTTTTTTTCCTGTGGCATAAAAAAACAAGCCCACCCACCGTAAAGCTAAAATATAATTAATTAGATGTTTTGTCCGTTTTTTTGTAACGTCCCACTTGAGTCGAATTTGAAATATAGCCAGGACTGCATGTCCAAACGGCCTCCATTAGAGACTTGGTGGTGGCTGCCCTATGGCTCACTTGCACTTGGACGTAAAATGACAGTGTCATTGTGCTGTCGGTCGTCACGACATCGTGCCAAGCATAGGATGTCTTGTCGAATATGTCCGTTGAATAAATTGAATGATTTTAAAGTTGTAGGTTCGCCAAAGCACGCGCATTGCAACGAAATAAGAGCCCGCTTTTTCCCCCCTCTGAGATTTATTTATTTTTTTCTTTTTTGTCCTAAACTCCTCAGAACAGAGTAAACCCGAGCAGCCTGAGGAGTGAATAGACAGTGCGCTTTTGGATTTTCGTGTCGATTTGGCAGATGATTTACTGCAAATTTCTTTTCAGACTTAAATCTTCTCCCTCTACAAGGCAACGTCTAGATCTTCCAACCACGAGATATTTTGCAAGTTGTAATCTGACGCCTTGAAGTCAAAGAGGCGGCGATATTTGGCGGCGCATAAGCGGCACATATCAAAGCATTTTCAGTGCGAGATTTGAAAACGGAGTCGTGTGGTGAACGCCTGCGTGTCCCTTTTAAAACAAACCCAGTCGCTGTCAATCACCGGGCATTCCAACCAATCCCCAAGCGCCCTTTTTTTAAACCCAGGTTTGCCTGCTGTGCTTTTATATTGCAGCCTGGCCTGCTTCGGAGCATTTTTTACTACCACGGTTATTGCCACAAATCAAGAGGGCAAAGTGAACGGCATGGGACTCGCAGCGGCTTTAACGAACTCTGGTCCGATTCGTCCGTCCGCGACGTCCGCGGCCGAGAGCTGCACGTGCAGATGATATACGGGCAGGGCCAATGGGGGACACGGTTTTGTAGGTAAAGCTCGAGCGTGAAAAGGTGCGGTTGATTCTGCAGACCCACAGCCAAACTTAGCGCCAATAACAATGACAAGCCTGTCGAGGTTTAGTGGCTGCCCTCTTTCTTGCGTCAACCCTGGGGAGAGCAATACTGAACCCAGTGTGGTGCTGCCACCTTTGGCAGGGGAGCACATGGGGCACCCCACTGGCACTTCCTTAAAACTCTGCCCCTCGCACAGTCTGCGAGACTACCCTGAGACGAGGGCCACTGCATATGTTGACCACTCGGTCCCCCCTTTTGCAGACCCTGGATACACCGGCCACCGCTTAGAAGCCAGTCCTAGGGGCATTTTCATTGGGACAAACCTGTCAGGAGCAGGCATGCCACCCGTAGCTGATCAGCTGGCGCCGAGAGCCAACCAACATGGCGCAATCGGAAGGTACCGTGACCTCCACGGCTATAGAGATGGCAGAAGCCACGCGTTCTTCGCCACGTACCAAGAGCAGGCCCACGGCTCCGCGGACGCCGCGCGAGACCTCGGCGGTCAGGTCATGCTGGGTCTTCCAGGAGAGATGCTCTCTCGCACGCACCCGTACGGCCAGGCGCACGGCGGCCCTCGGGCCAACGGCCAGCAGCTGGTCACGCAGTTCTTGGGGCTCTACAAGCCGCTGAACATGGCCGTGCAGCGGGGCGGGGGCGACGCGTTCCTCAGGTGCTCCAGGCAGAACCTCGCGCACGACTTGGTGTGCAAGTGGCGGGACGGCCAAGAAGGCGCTGGCAAGCCGCCATGCGCCAGGACCTTCGGGACCATGTACGAACTTGTCACACATGTGACGATCGAGCATGTCGGGGGACCCGAGCACTCCGAGTACGTGTGCCACTGGGAGAACTGTCCCAGAGACAGAAAGCCTTTCAAAGCCAAATACAAGCTGGTCAACCACGTCAGAGTGCACACGGGGGAAAAGCCCTTCCCCTGCCCCTTCCATGGATGCGAGAAAGTTTTCGCCAGATCCGAGAACCTCAAGATTCACAAGAGAACGCACACAGGTTGGTCAAATAATAATAATAATATTTTATATAATGTGATGTAGTATTAATAATAATTTCTGCCGTTCGTTATAATTTTAGATTTTTTTTAAAGCTATATATATATATATATATATATATATATATATATATATATATATATATATATATATATATATATATATATATAATAAGAATATTATATAGCGATCGCTTTAGACTTCAAAAGCATCGGCTCTCCAAAATTTTAGGACAAAATGTATCAGCTCTATAAGTCGAAGAACTGTTCATTAAACATTTATTTCAGCTCATAGAGGCAGCTTATCTTTTGAAGATGTAGTAAAACGTTTCGTTCGCTCTGTGGCTCATTTAGCCACGCGTATCCGCCATAACACATCTACTCAGCACTTTTCGCGCAGCTGTGTCCTCCTTTAGCACCTTACTTTCAAATCAGTGCCGTTAGGTCGGTACTAATCAGCGCGCTGCTGGTCTGATAGGCGCTCGTGTTGTATGAGTTGGCAGGTCAGGCTAGTGGCTCTCGGCTCGGTAAACACAGTACAGCAGTCGCGATGCTGAAAGGAGGTAAGTTCTCGGGGGCAGTTGTTTGGGTGCCTCCCATTCATGCAGCGAAATAAATAAATAAAGCGCGGGACACCGGAGAGCTGTGACGTAGCGTTGACGCTGCAGCAACAGCAACGGCTGCGCGCTCCCGCGAGCTGCGCGCTCCCGACTCAGCGGTCCCCGTGTGGGGCTGACGTCATATCATTCCTAAAAATAATAACCTTTGCAGAATGTTGCACGAGACTTTCGCTTATTTATTGTAATGTTTGTACATAATTTTTAGACCATATAGGAATATAAGGAAAACTCACTGGTGCAGCCTGCGTGTCACTGCTCTATAGAAGCAGGAAGAGTGTCATCCAGATAGAACAGGCTGTTCTGAGTTTGTAAAATATACTGCAAAAGTTTGCTTTAGCGAACTTTCAAACCACAGAAAGAAAAGTCAGGAGCCGTACATTGTTAAAAAAAAGTTTAGGCTGAAATAGTTTCTCTAAGCTTGTTTAGTTTGTTCACCTTTCTGAAGCTGTGGGTTTCTCATGCAGCTATTGTTCAGTTGCTGCTGTAAACTGTTATATAGTATGCTATATAAATGCAGTATGCTAGATTTAAATGAGTTCTGCTGTGTGGAAATAAAGTGTGGGTCTACAGACAGACCCTTGCAGTATACTAATACCAGAGGTCCCATTATGGGGACTATCTGTCTAATTGAATCTATGAGTATTATTTTATGCAGTTTTGTTACAGGTTATTATAATTACAGGCCATTTCCTTTTGTTCCAATTTGTCAAGTTTCTAATTTATAAAGAAAGAAGTGTTTATACTGGATAAAAGGGAGGACACAAAGAATTTGAGACAATTGTGTTGCATTGTATTGGGACCACTCTATTTGTTTCTACTACTTTGATTTACCTGACAACAAATAAACTAGGCTGCACATGGGGTTCCTCAATTGCAAGCCAGCTGAGATCTTAAACTAGGTCAAAATTAAAATGAGCAAGTCATTTCTGTTTCTTTTTTAAATTGTTGAAAGCTGTGAACAGAGCAAATACACTTAGTTAAACTTATTTTCATTGACTGTCGTGTAGCTGAGGAAAGAGGCACCCAAACAATCTGCATCCTCTTGTGACTTGTTGAATGCAGCAAGTGGGACTTTCAAATTTAGCGCATTTATTTTATATATATATAAAAAAAAAAAAAAAAGCCCAGTGCTGTCCAGTCCAGTTTTATGAGAATAGTGGACTCAAAGTTGATGAGTGGAAAGCTATAGCTTAGGATCCATCACCCGTAACCCGCCGGTCATTTTGTCTCCTCCTCTGCCCCCCGTTTAGGTGAGAAACCGTTTAAATGCGAGTTTGAGGGCTGCACTCGGAGGTTCGCAAACAGCAGTGACCGGAAGAAGCACTCACATGTGCACTCCAGCGATAAGCCCTACACGTGCAAGGTCAGAGGCTGCGAGAAATGTTACACGCACCCCAGCTCCCTGCGAAAACACATGAAACTCCATTGCAAGGCCTACACTGGCAAAATGGGCGAGGACGGGGAGCACCTTGGCCGGGCCGGCTCTCCCGAGGTGACCGAACAGCAGGACGTGTCCTCCTTGCAGCCTGTCCCCTCTCAAGAGCCCCCGTCCCCTGAGGCCCTGAGCGAGCCGGCCCTGAGGCCTCGCTTCCATCACACGTTTGACAACAGCTTGGACTACACGGCGCACAGGCCGCAGTCCCTTCTGGACCCTTTGCTGATACACCGGGGCAATTACAGACCCGAGACTGGCCAGTACCCGTGTAGCCAAGCGAGCCCCACTCTCGCCCCTAGCCACAGGACCTTTTCACCACATTCACCTTTCCAAAAAAGTCTTGTGAACGGTTGGTACACATGCCACAGTGGCGTGGAGACTTTCTCATCCAAGCAGTGTAATAATGATGTATGATGTGCAGTCAGGAGGGGGTGGTTGCTGGGTTGGACGGGCATGTCATTTAGACTCGGATTCAACATGTATGGCAGCATGGAGAGACCTTTGAGGTCAAATTGTCCTATATGTCAGCTGGCTAAATAGCATAGTGCAATTTGTTTGCTGTGAGCTTTATCCGTTGTACATGACCGTTATTTGTGTATTGGTGGGCTTGAATTGTGTTGGTGATGTTCTTTAACTGAAGCTAGAGTACTTACTCCACCCTTCACCGGACTGGAAATATTGTTAGAATCAGTCTGTACATTATCTGTTTCTTCCTATTTGTAATATATAGTCTGAATATTTTATGAGACGAAGGATATATATATATGATATGGTCGTAAGTTACTTTTTTTTGTATCTATAAGAAGATCTTAAATGGTCATATGACATTTTTAAGGAGAGGCAGAATCTTATGTGTTGCAATGGGAAAACAATTTAGTTTAAGGAACATTGAGGCCTATTTAACTTCTATCTCTGAAGAAAACTTTTTTTTTATTGGAAGCTTGTGCATTAAAGCCTGACCCCACTTACTGTTTATTATTTTCTGCTACATCCATCAATGTTGTTGTTTTTTTTAAAAAAAAAAAAAAAAGAAAGGAAGAAAGAAAGAAAGAAAGAAACTCTCTAGAAATGTTAAAAGCTTTTTTTTTGTTATTAACCACCAGTGAATGAGACTAGGCCTTCTCCATAGTTTCAGGCCATGTTTACAGGGACCACAGCATAACAAAACCCTCGCTCTCCTTTTATATGTGTCCACACTATTTCGTACTTTTGTGAAATAAAGAATATATAAATATATATATTTTTTTTTCTTTCCGATGCATAGCATTTACAACCCCACTCCCAGTCTCTCATAAGAATTAAAATGTTTAATTAAAATTTCACTGTATATATACTGTACTATTAATTATGCATTCAAGATTTCATTAAAGTGTCTCTATTCTCTTTGATCAGGCCTAGTGTGATTAAACTCAATGCGTTCTTAAGGAAAACGTGCTGTAGTGAGTCAAGACTTACTCAACTCATGTGTTTATTCCAGCCTTACAATATGGCTTACTTGGATTTCTTGGAACAGAGTTAGCATTACGCCAAGTCCAGGTAACTGCAGTAGGGGTCGGTGAGCGCACTGGGCTGCTTTGGAACAGGAGGCTACATTTCGTGGTCTTCTGTTAAAAAGTGTTCAAATTTTGACTTTTTACCAAACATGTTATTGCGGGCTAACCTGGACACGGACTAGTCAAAACTAATCGCTCTCCGAGAATTCCTCATTTTTTGTTTTTTTGGAAAGCATCGGCAATATTAAAGCAAATTGAGTTGCTCAAGGTGAACCGAAGTCACTGTTGATGCCAGTGTAGGAGAGGTTGGGACAGATTCTCACCACCACACTACTGTATTGTAACTTTATTGAGCAGTCCACTGACAGGGTCCATGCACTTATGTACCTCCAGACCTGGACTAATGTCTATCTTCCCTGTCAGTGCTTCAGCAAAAAGAAGCCTGGACACGATCATTCTGTATACGGGCCTTTAATAAGCAACGCGAAACTCGTTGAGTAATTACACTAAAATTCTCTACGACTCTCTCTCTAGTCCTCTACGACCTGACATCATGTGTCTGATTTACTGAGAGTTTGGTAGGAACTGTGTTTTCAACGTCAACTTTCCGGGCGCATATAAACGATGAGTTTGGAAACTTCTGACATATGTCTTTTTGACGGATCCATTTGTTGTGGAAGTGGCCCAGTATGAGTGCGCTGTGGGAGAGGAGTAGCTGTAAGGTTGTTTTCTCTTGACTTTGTTCACTACGTTCTCCGACTAAACGCTCCGCTGTACGTGAATCAGTCGTAGCTCAAGCTGGTCTCGTTTGGGCGCGTAGAGAATTGAGCTCGAGCCGCAGCCTGTGTGTGATTTTGCAGAGCCTGCTAGGCTAACGTTCAGGGCGGTCGGCCCTTCACATTACAAATGCTAATTTCTGCCTGAGATGGTTATTGCAATAATGCTGCTCATTCATAGTTTACGAGCACAGTTCCCATTGTCGAGGAGAGTGCCTCGGGCAGCCGATCATTGTGGTGTATTTAAAAAGAAAAACTGCTGAAAAATCATTGACCGTAGAATTCAGCAGGCTAACTAGGCCAGCTAACTTTTTTTTTCCTGCCCATTTTGAAAGTGAGGCGCGCAGCATCACGAGAGTCTAAGTTAACTGTTTTTCTGCTTGAGGAAAAAAAGGTTACTCGGGCTTTTGACCACATGGGGCTTTGATCAAAAAAAAAAAAATAATCAAAATATATACCGGCCTGATTCTGAGTTTATTCATGCATTTATTTATGTGTTGAGGCCTGGATGTGATAGATTCCTAAGTGCCTCTTTTATGTGGACGTTAAACTGACCTCACATAATAAACACCAGGCCTTTCAAAATTAGGACGGAATTTGGGGGAATTATCTTATTTTCTAGTAACTTGGAAGAAATGAGGAGAGTCGCAGTAGAACTTTGAAGCTTTCAAATGACAGCACTTCTTCATGTTGAATTTGCATCTCGTTACATGAGGTGGTCCTCAGAGCATAAGTAATTAGCCCACCTGTGGGAATGAATGTCAGTTTTTTAATGACGCTTATGGGCGTATAATCAGTTGAGGAAGAACTTGCACACTTTGCCAGACGTTACTAAGTGTATTTGGTGTAATTACGCGCCAATTTAATCATATGAGATCAATCCAGCTACATTAAGGCTTTTTTTCTTGTTATAAGGCCTGAGATTGGTTGTAAGCAATGAACACTGTGTATTGTTTACAGTTGTCAACAGTTGTCTCAGGTCATGCAGCACATCTTTCCTCATCTTACTTTGCATTGTACAAATATTGTAGTATCATGATTCTGGCCTTTATATATCTGAGATTTGATATTTATCAAAATTTATATCGTAATCTATTTCTTCCTGTTTCCTGTAAGTGTAGGCATATGCCGGTAAACAGGATTAAAACACTCAGCATCTCACAGCATCACATTACTACATTTTAGTACAACCCTGTACTAAATTACCTAAAATTCCTTAAAGTTGCCCTCACAAAATTACTGGTTGATTTTGCCAACATATCTCAATTTCACTAAGATGTGTCTGTCCATAAAGTACAAATCTGGGGGAAAAATGAAAAGGTATTAAAAGGTTTAAACCATCTGTTTCAAGTTCTGTCTGTCAGTCAAACATAACAGGCGACTCTCTTGTTCAGCAGTCATAGTAACTTTGCCCGAGTGCTGTTGGAGGACACAGAGTACATTATACACTGCAGGCTCTATATTTTGGTGGCTCATCTTCTGACAATAATTAGCGGTTCCTGTTAGCATGATGGTTGATATTAAATGACCTTAGACAACACTGACATGATCTGACCCCCTGCTGGTAAGAAGGGCCCATATCTAGCCACAGTAAGCCTCACTAGTGTCCAGCATACACAGAATAGAAGTAGAAAAGTAAAAAATGTTTTGATAAAAGTTTTGAATATAGTGCACATTTTGGAAGCAGTGGAAAAAATGGAACAGGTCAGTAAAGGTGGATATTCTGGTCTTCCAAAAAAAGTCTGAACCTTAATTTATAGAACATAATGACAGTTAGATGCTAAACTAAATCTTTCAGCCCTATGTGTGACTGTGCAGAAGTCAGGGACCGTTTTTCCCAATTACCTACATTCCAGTCAAAACGGACAGAAAAAACATATTTCACAAAAAAGTACACATTAAATAATCATATAAATATAATATCAGGTTTTTCACGATTCAGGGTGTCCAGGCTTAGAAACCTGTAGGGATATTTTTCCACACCTCCAAAGTTTAGTTATAGAACTTGGTTAAATTTTTTGCTTCTCATGATCCAAGTAGTCCCAAGTATAAAAAACCTTGCCAATCTATAAAACCACATTCCACATCTCAGACATCCAGTTTCGGTGTTGCTGATGTGCTGCTGAGTTGATATGAGCCCCATTTTCTTTGTCGCTTTAATTATTTAAAGTCCAGGTTTTTTTCTTTTGACATTCCTCCAATTTACGCAAGTGGATAATCTTATATCTAATCTAAGAAATTTCTTATTTAGCCTCTTCAGCTTCATATGAGAGAGATTTGCAAGACTAAGGTGTAGTTTGTTGTGTGTCTCTTTTGAAGATCAAGATTGTGTCAGTGACTCCTTTGGGAACAGCTTTTGTTGGGAGCGAGCAGCTATAGCTTATTGGTTGGAAGAATGCAAGATCTGAGGAGGCAGTAGGGTGCACAAAATCAGGATGGATTTAATATTATAGTCGGTGCTGGAGGTTGTTGTGTATTTGTTTGTTAAATATGTTTCCTGCTTAAGTATGGTTCTAGACATTGCAAAATGAATAATATGTACATAAAGGCTGTTTTGTTTGGAAATGAATGAAATTATAGAGAGGTTTCTGATATCTGCACACTACTGTATATATCTAGTTATGTTGTTAGTTATTTTCTGGACTCTTCTGCATATGCTGTCATAGTAAGAACCAGAGGTCTTTCATGCAATGCACTTAGAGCAGAGAAGTCTGGCCATTCTATCACTTACATTCATTAAAACACAAAATCACTTTTTTAAAAACTTCCCCAGTACAGTGGCCTCTTTCGCTCAGGCCTGCCATTCTGCTCCATTTTTAAAGCTGCATTCCGGCTTTTCAGCATAGATTTTATTCCCAATTGCTGTTTGTTTTTGTCCTCAAACATGGTTCATCTACTCCCTAAAGTCTTTGGAGGACATTGATACTGGTGCATACATAATTGCCCTGGATAAACGCTGTTCTTGAGGGTATTAAACTAGTCTCCATTAGATTTGTTATGCAGGCGGAGTGTTGATGTATACATTCAGTGCGCACACCCTGAAATGTGATTTGTCCCCTCGCCCCACATGGAGATCCTTTAATATCCACAGTTTATCTACTCTGAAAGCTTCCTCTTTGTATCTTCCATTTGGCAAGGCGATGGTGGTGTTCCATAAATAGCTGGCTAACCACACCCTTGGCCCATTTCTTCTTAATGTCACTGCAGATGAACATAGGATGTTGGAACCTCTCTCCACCCAGCACACTGCTCTACATTTACTCGAGCAGCACTTTCTGCCTAGCAACACCAGGCGATGGCGTAGGTTTGGTTGCAGGTTTTCGGAAAGTATATGCAATACTACGACTCCCTCCTGCGACTCAACCTACATATAAACCCATTCGTTCCCTCTGTGCTACCTTTATGGATCCTTTACCGGGCCATTGTGACGGGACAGGTCCGATGTCACGGCCACTTTGGCTGTGATGCGTCCTTATTGCCACGTAGGGCTCGTGTGCAAGCGATAAGATCACCACGTCCTCCGCTTTCGCACTGTTCCCGTATCACGCGTCCCGCAGAAGCTGTGCGATGTTGCGTCAGCCTGGTGAGGGGGCGGTGGCTGTGCAGGCCGATGGGGTGCGATTTTAATTGGATTCCTGCCTCTTTCCAGCGTCCCCAGGTCAAGCCAGTGGTGCTGGTGCTCCCTGGCTGGAGCTTCTTTTCATCCATGGCCGCCCACCCCCTCCTCTCCAGCAGAGCCCACCATTCCCCTCTCTCATCTGCTACTCCACTCGGCGCTCCTGGCCACCCTCTCCTCCCATCCCTCCCTTCACGTTGGCCCCTTAATCTGTGTGCCTCTTCAGTGTGGTCCTGTGGCAGGTGGGAGTTCTGAGCTTTTCTGAAGCTCTGCTCCCCAAAAGCTCACCTCCTTCGATCCTGTTTTTTCTCCTTTCCTCTGGATCTTTTGCAGCCACGCTTTCTTGTGTACACACATGCGCAAACACGAGGGCACTCGCATGTGCATGCACGGTCCAAACTCTAGACCTCTGCACCCTGTTGTGTAGCCGCAGCTCAGCCCTCTCCTTAGTGTGGTTTTCATTTATCTGTTTCCAAACGAGCCGTGCGCGAGCCTGAGTTGCGGGGCTTTGGCACTCGCACGCTCCTGATGCTAACCGTGTGTAATGAGAGTGATGCTAGCGATGCAGGCAAATTGATTTTAGAGGTGAGACTGTAATGAGCCTATCAAAGAGATGAGTCGTGGGAGAGCGGCGAGAAAAGCGGCTCGACGAAAGTGTCGTCTCATTGGATGTCATGTTTCCTGCAAATCTCGGCGAGCTAATTTGTCTCATATCTGCCTCCGGTTCCATCAGGGGAGGGGGGAAAAAAAACAAAACACTAAAAGAAAAAGAGGAAAAAAGGAAAAAGGACCATACATCAACTTGACAATTAACACAGTTTTGAAAAATGGATCGGCTACGCGAGGATTCATCTCTAAGTCACTGTGAATTTTCGGACTGAATCAGTAATGTCTGTATATTATCTGGTGTCTTTTTGTTGGCAAAATGGCAAATGAGAGCTGTTTAGTGCCCCGAAGCCCAGTGCTGGCGACCGAGTCGGCTGATCCGTTGGATTTCTCTCTCATCTTCATCCACAGAGCAGTTTTCTTGTGTCAGTGGTGGTGCCAGTCCCCTGTGTAGCTCAGCTGGTACCAGATTATTAAATAGAAGCCTATTCATTTGCTGGACATTCAGCTCTGCTGTCAAACCCTAAGCTCCCTCCAATGTGGGGTTCCTTTTTTCGCGTTCTCCTCTCTGTTTTTCGGTATGGGGTAGCTCGATTCAACACAGCTTCGGTCTGCGAGCAGAAGCCGACCCTACCCGTCTCAGTATCTGACGCATTTCTGCCGTTTGATGCATTTTGGGTCTTCTATTCACCCCCATGGACATTTCTTAAAAGATATTTTTTATTGCAACTCCCCTTCTTTTTTCATTCATTATCCATGCCTTACATAAGAGATATGCGACAGCGTCTGATGGTGGGTTCTCAGAGCAGTAAAGAAGACATTAAAGGTCTCTCCTCAATCGATTGGTTCATGCTCCTGAATCGCTGTTGACACAGGTTCATCTTCTGGCTGGACAACAGGTCGGACTTCTAGGAGGTCCACACTCGACCCAGGGAACAAAGTCAATCCATGGTGGGCTGAGTCTATGAGCCTTAGATGCTCCCCCTCGTTTGAAGGGTGGGTGTGGGTGTGTGTGGGGGGGGGGGTAACTTTGAGTATGCCCCTGACTCCGAGAGGCAGTGCCATGCTTTCAGAAGGGTGACCGCTGCCATCAGTCCTTTTCTCTGATCTTCCCTCCAGATCCTTTTCATTAGAGATCAGCGCTGTGTCCTCCACTTCTTGGCAAGGACATGCTGGCAGATCTCATGTATGTTAGAGGCCAGCTGAACATGCTAAAAAAAAGGAGAGGAGGAGGGGGGCGCTCTGGAGCCAAATGATCTGCTCTTAGAGCGTCACAGCCTCGGCAAAGAGACTCATCGCTCTGTTTCTTTATCTAAATTACATGTCATTATTTAACGCCGCTAGTCAATGATTTACACGATACAGAATGCATCTTGAATACTTGCAGAAAAAATGTTCAAGTGACTTTGATCACGGCGCCCCGAAGAGCAGCATCCTTTTCCATTTGACAAACAGGCTAGCAAGAACCCTCAAGTGCCTATTGTCTTTTTCTTTCCTCAACACCATCACTTTTCATTAGCAACAATGCAGGGCTGTCGCGAGATATCGCATTTGAATTTTTTATGAAATTCCCTGCCTTCTGAGATTGCGCTTTAAATCAGGGACCACATTGATCACGATCCAGGGTATTTCAAAGTGGTGTGTAATCGCGGGTGTTTAATTTTATCTGTAGCAGGATGCGTCGCGAGGGGGCTGTGTAATCAAGCCTGTGAACTCGACATCTAAAGGAAGGATGGCGTTTCTGATCACTTCCCCTATTGAAGTCCATCCATCCTCTGAGCATACCACTGTCAACACATTCAAAACTAGCACTCGCCGCTACACAGTGGCTGAATTAATGTATACTTGACACAGCCTCTTACACTGTTTGTGAGTGTGTGTGTGTGTATGTGTGTGCCCGAAGGCTAGTGGTGCTGGAAACAGTAAGTGAGCAATGCTGTAGTGATCTCGCTGTTAACCTCTCAGCATTACGCTAGCACCTTGAGGCCAAGCAGTACAGTGATGGATGGTAGCGTGGATATAGTGGGCTGAGGGTGGAAAGCGGAACCTGAGGATTTCTCCCCAGGCCCTTTCAATTACAGTCGGAGCAAGCTAACTCTCTGTGATGCTATGTAGCTTAAAGGCCATGACATTAATGGTAGGGACAAATCGGATTTGGCTTGGTGCTGACCATCCACTCTGAGGAACACAGCAAGATTGAGTCCAAAGCAGTGGGGCCAAGACTCGTCTACTTCTCATGCTTCTTCCAAGGGTAGCTTCCACTGCTTAATAATGGTTACACCTTAGGACAGTGTTCATGAGGCTATACGGATTCCTATATAGGTTATGTCTGTTAAAGTCCAGTTCATATGGCACCTATATCATTTAACGTTGATTTTATTTTCAACATTATTTCATGTCCCTCTCTGGGGTAAAATGAAATAGCCTTTGTGATTCAGTGTGTGTCACAGATAGTATGGCAAGGCTTGCCTGATCAGAAGTGAGTATTTTCTGTGGCCCTTTGGTAAAGTAAGTTATTTTATCGAGTTTATTTACTCAGGGACTGTGTACAAAAACAACTACGTCTCAAATTAAAAAAGAGTCAGCAAACCAGCACATCTTCATCTGCCGTCCTGTACAAAAACTATATTGTACGAATTACAGAGACAGAATACGAGAAAATCATATAGCATATAACCAACTCATCTCGCATTCAACGTCAATATACATGAACCATTGACCAACAAATATAAGACATAAAATATGTAAAGAGCTCAAATATTCTGGAATCTGATTAAATAAATGACTGATTGCTTAAAATCCACTTTTTAACATCACCACAGAAACCAACAAAATCTGTAAATGTTTTTATATCTGTCGGGAGCATATTGTTGTTTAATGGCCATAAAAGTAGAAGCTGCTTAGGCACTGACCTTTCAAAAGCGAAGCTTAACAAAGCTCTTCCAAGATGTTTTAAATGATCTGAACAGATGTTTAAATAATGTGTTTTGTGGTAAAAAATAAACAGTTTTTATCTACATAGTTAGGTAATGTCTTTGTATCATGTGAGTAAGAAACTCTGTACACATTAAGTTACAAGTAAGCTAAAATATTTCTAACAACACATTGCACTTTATAGCCATGATTATTGAGCATTATTGAGAAATAGTCTTAAACATTATAACTCACACAATGTGTCATTGAGGTTGCATTTTATTATTTATACCATCTAATGTAAATGTAACTGAGTACCAGCACTTATCTGGCCTTATAACTCTAGTGTCATTAGACAGTTGCATAACTTGAACATAGTCATCAATTTCTTTCAATAATAGTGTGTACAAAATATCGTTACAGTACTAAACCATGGACCCAGTATTGTGAACCCAAAGAAGTCAGTGGGTGAATCTATTGTAGCATCCGTAACATTTATAGAAAAATTTTATTGTTTGTTTAATCATTAATAATACTGGATTTATGCATTGTACCACTATACAACTGTAAAATTTCCAAATATATCAGTATCACCTGACATAGATCAAAGACCAGATGTCATTTGGAATAAGCATTTATAAATGTTTCTAGAGGTTTATGTCAGTTGTAACAACAAGCCTATGTAGGTGAAGCCTAATAAATACTGTCTACAGTGAAGCGCTACTTAAACATTTTATTAAAAAGTGCACATGTCCTATAATGAGAGCTGGTCTGGTTGGAGAGACAGTGACACCTTTAATATTGCAGTGTTTTTAGTATATGCTCAAACTCAAAGGAGCACAGGTAGCAAGCTTTAGGACTGGAAGACCAATCAATAGATGTTACCTTCATCCCTCCACCAATCGATGAGATAAATATCCCTTTGGAAAGCAGCACTATTTGAAGTTAAGTCCCTACCCTTTCCTTAAATATCTGTCGTAATTCTTTGTGAAATAGCGTCTTTTATCACATGGTGGGTCTCTCTGAATGACTTTTTGCGTGACTTTTCCAGCTTCTATTAGTGCGCACCAGGTGCCCCTCATGCCCACCCTTAGATAACAGTCTGCAGTGACACATCTGCATATATAGAGGTCGTTACAGCCAGAGCCAACAACTTTCAAACAGGCTGAGAAAGACACAAAGTCCTAATAATTCAGCTCGGTGGAACGAAATCCCTGTTTTAGATGTATTGATTAAGCGTTGGAACAGAAATCCATGCGCATGAAAGAACAGAATGTATTTCCTGGAAATTCCTTTAGCCCATTATTAGAGGGGAATAGAGCTGGAGTAATTAGTGACTCCATCCCTGGCTCAGCCCATCTATCTCCCGCATTACCATAAACCTGCATTACCGCGGCTGAGAATGTGACACATAATATTTTCGCCATTACGTAAGTGACAGAGTTATGCAATTGCACCGTACAACTGAGAGGGGCTCAAATTTTTCAATCTGCCAAAGGAAGGGGGGGAAAAAAAGAAAGAAAAGAGAAAGTCATGTCTCATGAAAATTTATGGCGTGAAGTGGTGCTGCTAAAATCCCCTTTGGCTTGACAGATATCAGGTCGCTGCAGTCCCTGGTGGAGATTGGTGGAAGCAGTTTCTTGAGGGAGGAGCCCGGATGAAGGAGGGTTTAGGTGAACAGGCATTCTTGTAAGCATGTCAGTGCGCTCGGCCATGGGAAGCTACTCCTTGCATATTCAGATCACTTGTTTGGCTGTGATTTTGGCTTCTTATTTCATCACCGTGATTTCCTGCTAATTAGAGCTCTGTGGCAACAGTAGATCTTCTGGTGAGCCGGGGTGAACAGCACATTTACACTCTTAGTGCACCACATATATTCTGATTCAGGTCCTGCGTTAGTTGTGCTAGGCTTAAACCAACGTGTCCTGGTGGTCTTTTCCTCATAAAATAACCAATCATTTTGGGAACAAAGCTTTTTGATCAACTTTTGTGATTAATTAATTGCTGCTTTTCACATTGCCTTTGAACATTTTTCAAGTCACTGGCACTTTTGTTTACAAAGCCTAATAAGACGAGTAAGGCTCGGATATAATTAGGCCTGCTTCAGCACGGACATATTTCCTTTCAATCAGTTAAAACCAACTATGTTAATTAATCTTCTGTGCCGTTATTCTCCCCAAATAATTTCCTTAATAGCAACTGGATTCCTTAGATCTTTAGTCAGCACTGCATATTTTACTTTGTTTTCTTTTTTATTCTGGTTTTGTTCCCTCTCTCTTTTTTAGATTTCCCATTGACCTATATTCTGGATCTGAGACACAACATTGTATTTCAATGCTTGCCTGAGGAATACAGTAGGAGGCTCTATTATTAGTCGCAGTTGAGGTATGCGCCTCTTTTAGCATCGGTTAAAGTGGGCTGTGGGCTCCCGTATTCCCCAAATATAAACATTAGCATCTCTTTTGAGCCTGAGCGTGGCTTTTTTTTTTTTTTTTTTTTTAATTATTTCCGATTACCTCATGGAACTGGGTTATTTCATCACTGGCGAGTGCTGAGTGTGCCTGCCTCTTCAGCAGTTAGCTACTGGTGCAGCAGCCAAGCCACGCTAGCTGCCAGTGTGCAGTCATACGTCTGGCATTGTCTTTTTAAGGTCTCTTACGCGCATCAATATTTAATTGATTGCAACCGCCATTTGCAATTTCACATCCTTTGCACATAGCCTGCCTCCAGCAGAGGGAGAAGTGTTAGCTTTTAGCTTTGCTTTCAACATCTTCAGCTTCTTTTACACATCATTTAGTCCCTTAAGCTACTCAAGAGGGGGCCTATACCTTGTGAGGTTTATCTGAATCAATAACTCAAATAGCAACCTTCAGGTGAGAATTAATAAGAAACGTTCACTTTTTTTTTCTTGTTCTGATTAAAGGGCAAAAGCACGTGATGAGCTATCAAAATAAGAAATAAACTTCTTGGATTAAATTTCAGACTTTAATTGGGTAGATGAAAGAAGCAATTAGTTGCACTTCAGTTAAGAATGTTTCCACTTCCACTAGTCAACCCTTCCTCTTATAATAGGGAGAGAAGAAAATAGTGTGCTTTTAAAATGCTTTGATTTCCCTTCCTTGCACTTGCAACCGTAATTGTATTTATTTCAATGCACGTCACTGTCTTTTGATCTTTGCATTTCTTGTTGCTCACTTCCAAGCGATGAAATATCTGTAGTGCATTTTTAGATATGGGATGCTGCAAAGAACCAGGCAGGGAACCATGTGCTCTGAAGTCCATGTGTTGATAAAAATACCTGTCAAGCTCGTAGAGCTTGCATGAAGACGGCGCTTACATTGTACAGTTGACAAATTTGTATTGCATAACGACTTCAGAGTCAATGTGCTGGCATGGCTTTTACAACAGTGTAGGAAGTCAGTGTGCTGTATTTACGTACATATCTTTTCATATGTCTCTCACATTGACCAGCATTAATTTCATGCCCTCAGCAAAGGTGTCCTAATGTGGCTATACTTTTCAAAACGTACCTTCTTAAAAATACAGATGGTTCTTTTGTGGCTTTCAGATACTGCCATCCAATAGCAGAGCAAATCAAGTGCTATTTTAGAAATGCGACATATTATTACTGTAGTTATGTAGTACAGTACTGTGTAAATGTTCAGCCTTCTACATTTTGTTCCAGTAAAATGTACTAAAAAAGTACAAGGTATATTTTTTAGCATCAGGATAAAAGCAGTAAATATTTATTTAACAGACAAAGCCAAAAAAGCCTCAACAACTACATGTAATTTCAAATATTTCAGTACATACTGTGTCCACACTTTGTTTCTATTACAACTTCCATTCTTTTCAGGAGACTTACTTTCAGGAGAAATTGGAAAGAATTTTTTCTACAGGTCCAAAGACTTAGAAATTGAGGTCTGGGCTCTGGGGTGGCCGGGCCATTGTTCTGAAAACACCAGCAGCTTCTTTAGTTGATTTTTAGTAATTATTTGTATTTGTACTGGTTTTGTATTGCTTCTATTCTTTTTTGGGATACTTGCAGGGATGTTTCTATTAAACATATCCAAAGTCAGAAGTTACTAGTAATCTACTAGTAATCCAGATTTAGACTCATTTGTCCATAAAATTTTACGTGTCAAATATCCAGTGTCTCTTTCTCAGTAATGGCTTATAAAGAGTTACACATTCCTTCAGACTCATAGTTTGAGTTGTTTGCTCACCACAGTGGAAGAATAGACAAAAACACCTGTGGATTTGTTCAGATCTGAAAAGAGTGGAGCGGATTGTCTTTTCTTTCTCAAAGATGAAGTACTGTTTATCTGATTGTGATCAGGTTGACAGTCTACAGGGCGACTCCATTTCTCTATGTACTAACATTTTGGAAAACTTTGTGTATTACTTTTATGTCTAATTTCCTCAAAATATCTCCTAAAAAATTTTTGAACTTGTACTTGACGGCCACTGTGACTGGATATTTAAAACAAAAGCTGGTGTCTGGCCTTTTCACAATATATGATGAATATGATGTATGGATATAGAGATAAGTATTTTATGCACAGGCTTATACCTGTTCACTATACCTGCTGATAGTCTACAGTCATGCGCACCAAATATCATGTTGGTGTCTGAAGGGCTGCAGTTTTTAGTGGAAACCTCTCAGTTCAGAAACGTTCCAATCAGTGTAAAATTGCGCCAGATGTCCCAGGTTTCCGTATGTTTATATGCATGACCCTCTGTTCCCTAAAAAGAGCAACAAATCCAAGTTAATTGACAGCAGTGCCCAGTTTATTTATATGTCTTTTGGTTGTAAACGGTGCTTAAGGAGTTCGACAGTCCTGTGGCTGAACAGTCAAACCTGTTTCTCACTGAGCCCAAAGCACTTTCAAGATGGGTCATTGGGAAATGAACAGTGTCACTGTATTTTATTTGGCTGGAAGTAAGTTGGAGCTGTTTGTGAGAGGATTCCCTGAAGATGTTATCTTGTGATCAGCTGTTAGCTCACTGATGTTGTTGTGAGAAGATTACATTTTTGGTCTTTGTGCTGTTTGTGTGTAGTTCAGATCTCTACAGACGAGAAGATATTAAAAAATAGCCTAGAGTAACTTCTGTGTTGGTCAATGAATGAGAGAACAAATTGAATTAGCGTTTAACTAGTTCCATTCATCAGCATTTAACTTTAAGTATATGTAGATCATCATATATATATATATATATATATATATATATATATATATATATATAGCTTGCCTTACTGACAGTTCTTTACAGTGGTGCTGATTTAGAATTTCAGGATTGCAGATATAGTCATTTTATCTGATATTTTATCTAAATTAACCACCGTACCTACACATATATAGTAAAGTTGTGGTAGAGTTTTCTTTGGGGACTATTTGACCTGCTGCATCTAGCATGTACCTTTCTGCCAATACTACATTGCAAGCAATATGTTGTATACAAAAAGCTAATCTTAAAACACAATGTATTTGTAACCATTTTGCATAAAACCTTCCTGAGACATTAAAGACAAATTCCACCATTTGTCCCCCCTATATTTCTTCACAATTCAGTGGTGTTAAGATATAAACAAAGCCACACAAAGTGATTTGATGTCAAAGAATTTATTTGTAGAGATACAGATTTTTACAGTATTGGTGATTGGAACTGCCTACACTGCAAATATAGCCCTGTTATCACCTGTGAATCTACACATGCCATCTGAGTTTATATATGTATGTAGGATATGGTAAATACCAACCTGATTAAAATTGCATTGATGGATCCCTCTACCATAAACAGATTAAATTTGAATTAAATTGCATTTATACCAAAACTTTATCACAAAACTACTGTAAAAGGGTGTCTCACACAAGACACAAGGACTATTTGTTGACATGTTAACCACTCACTCATACAGAAATCATGAAACATCGCTGGAGTTCACCTTTAAACACTTTGGATGTCTGGTTCCTTT